>SJYO01004576.1:33496296-33822701 GCA_006410555.1 Capra ibex
ATTGTACATATGACAGTACATTCTTAACTTAGCGGTCAGGTACAGACTGCATCCCACGTCGAACGAACCCCGACCACGTACCCCTACTGGGTCTCTCTACAACACCCCTCCCTCCACCCTCCCCCCAAGTACAAACCCTTGCGTACATTCTTAATTTCTAAAATTTTAAATTTTTTATTTTTTTTATTTTTATTTAATTTAATTTAATTTTTTTTTTTGGGTTTTTTGTTTTTACTTGTAAGAGAACAGAGACTGGTACCCCCTTTAGACAGAGTGATAATTCATAATAAAGGTACCTTAAAAGTATCTACGAAAAGTAATTCGACTCCGACCAGAGAAGACAATGAACAACTTACAAAAATAGTATTTCTTCATAACCTAAAAACAGTTCCAAAAAAAAAAAAGTGTATTACTTTACTAGTAAGTACGAAAAAAAAGTAAATAAGATAACTAGATAATATCATCACCTGAAAACATAGTAATTAGATGGAATACGTATTCTAAAAATTATACAATGATCCAAGAAGCTTCTTAAAACCTGACACCACGAAAACTTGACACCACAACCTCTTCTGAGAACTCTCAGGGAACCTGACTTTCCTCTAGGTTGGTCAGGTAAGACTTCCTCTAGTCGGGACCCTAAAGAAACCTTCCTTACTACGATTTCGACTTTGAGGTCATGAAACCGGTGGAGTACGCTTCTTAACTGAGTAACCTTTTTGAAACTACGACCCTCCCTAACCCCCGTCCTCCTCTTCCCCTGCTGGCTCCTACTCTACCGACCTACCGTAGTGCCTGAACTAGCTGCGCTCAGACTCACTTGAGACCCTCAACCACTACCTGTCCCTCCGGAGCGCACGACACTAAGTACCTCAACGTTTCTCAGTCTGTCCTGACTCACTGACTTGACTTGACTTGACTTGATCCAAGAAGTACTGGGTCTATTAGTGTTACCTCACTAGTGAGTGGATTTCGGTCTGTAGGACCTTACACTTCAGTTCACCCGGAATCCTTCGTAGTGATACTTGTTTCGACCACCTCCCCTACCCTAAGGTCACCTCGATAAAATGTAGGACTTTCTGCAACGACACTTCCACGACGTGAGGTATACGGTCGTTTGAACCTTTTGAGTCGTCACCGGTGTCCTGACCTCTTCCAGTCAAGAGTAAGGTTAGGGTTTCTTTCCGTTACTGTTTCTTACGAGTTCTGATGGCGTGTTAACGTGAGTAGAGTGTACGATCATTTCATTACGAGTTTTAAGAAGTTCGGTCCGAATTGTTATGTACTTGACACTTTAAAGTCTACAAGTTCGACGAAAGTCTTTTCCGTCTCTTTGGTCTCTAGTTTAACAGTTGTAGGCGACCTAGTAACTTTGTCATTCTCTCAAGGTCTTTTTTTAGATAAAGACGAAATAACTGATACTGTTTCGGAAACTGAGACACCTAGTGTTATTTGACACCTTTTAAGACTTTCTCTACCCTTATGGTCTGGTGGACTGGACGGAGGACTCTGTATACATACGTCCAGTCCTTCGTTGTCAATCTTGACTTGTACCTTGTTGTCTGACTAAGGTTTATTCTTTTCCTCATGTAGTTCCGACATATAACAGTGGGACGAATAAATTGAACATACGTCTCATGTAGTACTCTTTACAACTCGACCTATTTCGGGTTCGACCTTAGTTCTAACGACTCTCTTTATAGTTATTGGAGTCTATACGTCTACTGTGGTGGGAATACCGTCTTTCACTTCTTGATTTCTCTGAGAACTACTTTCATTTTCTCCTCTCATCTTTTCAACCGAATTACGAGTTGTAAGTCTTTTGATTCTAGTACCGTAGGTCAGAGTAGTGAAGTACCGTTTATCTACCCCTTTATCATCTTTATCACCGTCTGAAATAAAGACCCCAGAGGTTTTCGTAACCTATACCACTACCTCCGGTAGTCAATTTTCTACGAATGAGGAACCTTCCTTTCAATACTGGGTAGATCTGTCGTATAATTTTTCGTCTCTGTAATGAAATGGTTGTTTCCAGGTAGAGCGGTCCCGTCACCAAAAAGATCATCAGCATATACTTACACTCTCAACCTGATATTTCTTTCGACTCGTGACTTCTTAACTACCAAAACTTGACACCACAAACTCTTCTGAGAACTCTCAGGGAACCTGACGTTCCTCTAGGTTAGTCAGGTAGGATTTACTTTAACCAGGACTTATAAGTAACCTTCTTGACTACAGTTTCGACTTTGAGGTTATGAAACCGGTGGACTACACTTCTTGACTAAGTAAACTTTTTTGGCACTACAACCCTTTCTAACTTCCGCCTTCCTCTTCCTCCGTTGTCTCCTTATCTACCATCTTACCATAGTGACCAGGTTATCGGCACTCAAACTCATTTGAGACCTTCAACCACTAACTGTCCCTCCGGACCGTGCGACGTCAGGTACGCCAGCGTCTTAGCCTGTGCTGACTCGCTGACTTGACTTGACTTGACTCGGCTCCCAAATCAGAGGATCATAAAACAACTTCTAAACATAACAGAAACAGGTATCCCTATAACCAGATATCAAAAGAAGAGTACTATATAGAGAAACGAAAACCATAGTCACATTGTTATCGGACTTTCTATCCAGTCCTCCGTGGGAGAAGAGGAGATAAAAAAATTTGTCAAACTTCTCAACCATAATTAAGAAATTTATAAATCATTTTAAGTAGTTACTTCCGTAAACCAGAACCCGTAAAGAGACACCCTTCAAATTTTAAAAATATCAAGTTAAAGAAATACTATCTACAGAAGTATAAAAAGAAACAAGAACTGAGTTAATACCATCAAACACAGAAAGACCATTAAAGACGTAAATTAGATTCAATGGTTTAAACACCGTACGTTAATGATTGTAATAACGGAATATTAAATTACTTTTAAGACGTTCCAGGCATCACTATAAGACTGAGGATTCATGAAGTGTTGAGACATTAGGAAATCTATAGAACGTAAGTAAATGAGATTTAAGGAAACATAGAATGGGAGACAAATCAAAAGGTAAAGGGTTTCTCACGGAGACTCAATGTCTATACTAGTACTCTGGTTTTACGTATACGGTTTAACAACCCAACAAAAAAGGTTTAAGACAAAATGATTTACGTATTTTCCTTAATTTAAAAGAATCTAAGAACTTTGACAAGACCTTTACGATTCTTCACATTCTCGAAAGATCCATAAGTACATTGTGACCCACGTTGTCTCCCAAGACGACAAATGTAAAAAAGGAGTTTTCTACTCTTTTAATAAATTAATGTCTTCTTTTAGTATTCCATATAGTTTATTAGAACACACTATTTTCGGGATAAAATAAAACATATCTCTCATATCTCTTGATCTCCAATATTGATTTGTCTAAGCACTCTTTTTGAGTGTCATTCACATAATATAAAGGTCTAAATCGGTAGTCCACTTTGAAAGACGAAGAGTAAGACGATACCATCTAAATTACCACCACCATTTTCAGAGATAACAGACCGTATCCCGGAATGTAGATACCAAACTTGACTGTATATTAATCATCCCTTTACACCACCGACTTATTACGACGTGAGGAGTTTTAAATGTCTTGGATTAGGACCTTGGACACTTACAATGAAATATACCTTCCCCTTTTTTTTCTGAAACCTCTACAAACATCCATTTCTAGAACTTTACCCCTTTAATCAAACTTATGATAGACCCACCCGGGTTTTACGTTAGTCTTCATAGTAACATTCTTCTTTCGTCTCCTTTTAAACCGTGTGTCTTCTCCTTTTATGACGACGACGACGACGATTCAGCGAAATCAGTACAGGCTGAGACACGCTGGGGTATCTGTCGTCGGATGATCTGAGGGGACAGGGACCCTAAGAGGTCCGTTCTTGTGACCTCACCCAACGGTAAAGGAAGAGGTTACGTACTTTCACTTTTCACTTTCACTTCCGCGAGTCAGCACAGACTGAGACACTCTGGGGTATATGCCGTCAGGTGGTCCGAGAGGGTAGGTACCTTAGAAGGTCCGTTCTCATGATCTCACCCCACGGTAACGGAAGAGGTCCTTTTGTGATAGACTGGTGTTTTCTCTTACCTCACTAAGGTGGTCCTCGGTTCGAACGGTCGTCGGTGGTCATCGACCTTTTGGTTTACTGACGACTTCGTAAACCTTTCTCGTGTAGAGACGAGTGTGGAACTAAAGCCGGGAACTAAAGTCTGAAGGCCGGAGGTCTCAATACTCATTTATTTAGAGACGGTAAAATTCGGTGGTTTACACACCATTAAACAATGTTGTCGGTGTCCTTTACTTATTTCTTTTGTTTACTAAGACTTGTTTCGAGACTCCAGTCTAAACAGAAGTCATGAAAAAGATCGATGAAAGAGTCAACAACGTGACGGAACTCGAAGTTAAAGAAACTAAACCATGGAACGACGAGTCATGTTATCCTAACGTAATCGTCACTATTTTAACATAGAGACTGCGAATCGACGACGTCCATTTGTGTCCATCTTGATAGTCGGAGTTTGAGAAGGTAGGTTCAAGTTCCCCCGTTGACTCTGTAGAGATAACACGGACTTTTACCTATAAGAGGATGAGAAAAAGAATTCGGTGAAACAGACGACAAAAAAAGGACACGATGAGTTATGTAAAGGTCAGTAAGAGACCAGTGACACTTCTTAAAGTCACTTTTGAAATAAGAACTACATGTAGAAGAACAGTAGGTTTAACAGAGGGTCACAACCTCATTATATGAAATTCTGTCAAAAGACTTTACAAAATCCAAATGTTGTTTTAACTCTCTTATCATATCTCTAAATAGTGTACGAGGTACGGATGAGTGAGGTCATAAGTACCGAAGGAAACACCGAGTCGACCATATCTGAGACGGACGGTAAACCCTCTGGACCCAAATTAGGGACCCAACCCTTCTAGGGGACCTCTTCTCTTTCCGATGGGTGAGGTCATAAGACTGGACCTCTTAAGGTACCTGACACATCAAGTACCCCAGTGTTTCTCAGCCTGTACCGACTTACTGAAAGTGAAAGTGAAAGGAACGGAGTGTGTATATATCTGAGGGGATAATAGTTGTAGTAAGTGGTCTTTCTGTTGAAAAAAAAAAAAAATTAGTTTCAACGTGGATGTAACGATCTCTTCCGTTACCGTGGGGCGAGGTCACGAGAACGGACCTTTCGGGGTACCTACCTCGTCGGACCACCCGACGTCAGGTACCCCAGCGATTCTCAGCCTGTACTGACTCGCGGAAGTGAAAGTGAAAAGTGAAAGTACGTAACCTCTTCCTTTACCGTTGGGTGAGGTCACAAGAACGGAAGTATTAGGGTCCCTTCCCTCTCGGACCTCCCGACGGCAGATACCCCAGCGTGTCTCAGCCTGTGCTGACTTCGCTGAATCGTCGTCGACGTCGATGTAACGACGTGGTATTAGTGGATTTCAGGTATCAAGTGGGACCCCAAGGAAGTACCATGACATGTAAGATACTCAAACCTGTTTTCATATTACTATATATAGATAGTAAAATTATGATATGTCTCATTGAAGTTAAGGGGGTTGAAGGGGATATAACCCAAATAAGGACAGGGAGTGATAAAGTGTGGACTGTTGATGACTAGAAAAATCACAGAGGTATCAAAAGAGAGAAGGTCCTACAGTATATTAAGTTTAATATGTCATACATCAGAAGAGACTAACGGAAGAAAGTGAATATTTATACTTAAATTACAAGTAGGTACGGACAAATATTAAACTCTCGAGTAAAGAAAAATCAAAACTTATGATAAAGTAACAGACCTAAGTGGTATCAAATAAATATATAAATGGATCATTTCTTTTAGAACCGACATAGGTTCAAACAAGTCAATACTTATTTCTAAGATGTTTGTTGGTACTTGTTCAAAAACATATCTGTACTTAAAAATTGAGTAAACCCATTTGTAGTTCCCCACTCTAACGACCTAGTTCACAACTTCTATATAAATCAAACCATTCTTTGACAGTTTGCGAGAAGATTTCACCAATATGGTAGAAAATAGAAATAGTCATCATCTATTCTAAAGGAAAGAGTCCCTGAGTACTCGTCTTTCATGGGACCGCTGTTCACGGACTTATCCTTTTGGACTATTCCACTGTAATCTTCCCTTCCACTTCTCCAGTTCCTTTACTCACTTGTTTGGTATTTCTGAAATTTCACCCTCACCAGACAAACCATAGAAGTCACTCGTGACGTCTCAATTCTCGACCTCACCTTATTCCCTACTGTAATCTTTTTATTAGTCACCATTGTGTCAGAATATTCATACCTGTCCGAAGGGACCCCCTGTAGAAATTTGTTATACGTTAAGGCGTTGAGACGGAGACAGAACAAGTTTACGACAGGAAATGTGAGACAATCTTTAGACACTTGAATAAAAGTAGAAAGTTCATAAACATATAGTTAAACGGAGAAGATTCTGACTAATAAGTAAAATTATAAATAGTAAAATAAATGACTTAAAAACTAACGAATAACGTCAAACAAAGACGAATACAAGAGAAAACACCATATAAAGAGACTTTGTAAACGTTCTTTTTCCGTTACTGTTAACTATCGTGTTTTTAACTAATCATAAAGGAAAAACAACCTCTAGTCGTAAAAGATTTTTGACAACAAGTACTTTGGATAAAAAACAGTCGAAAACATAATACATTTAATTAAAATTGGTTTAGGTCTGAAAGTTTAATATTTAACCCTTTTTTAAATATCATTCAATTTACTATAAAAACAGTAACTAAAAAAATTTAGTAAAATTTATACTTTTCTTAGAGTGTTCACGGTTTAATATTCTAGTTGTTTACAATTCCTTTGCCATTTTTCATACAAATTGACTCTATTTCTATTAACTTTATTGATACGTCCCAACAAGTTAAGACATTTAAGGCACCCATTTTCGTTCAATGTTCTGGTCGGTACTACTTACCCTTCCTTTTGTCTCAGACGGAAAATTTCCCTCTTCGTCATACAGGAGGAAATTATAAAGAACCCAACTTGTCACAGAAATAAATAATAATAATAATAATAATAATAAAATTAAAAAATTTAAAATTTTAGAAATTAAGAATGTACGAAAGGGTTTGTACTTGGGGGGAGAGTGGAGGGAGGGGTGTTATAGAGAGACCCAGTAGGGGTAGTGGTCGGGGTTCGTACGACGTGGGATGCAGTCTGTACCTGACCGCTAAGTTAAGAATGTACTGTCATATGTACAATCTTAAGGGTAAGAGGGTTTAGTAGGGTGGGAGAGGGAGAGGGAGACTCAGGTTTTCAGGCAATATGTGTAGACACAGAAAAAAGGACAGAACGTATGTCCCAGCAGTAACGGTAGAAGGATTTAAGGTATATATACACAATCATATGACATAACCACAAAAAGAAAGACCGAATGAAGTGAGACATATTAACCGAGGTCAAAGTAGGTAGAGTAGTCTTGACTAAGTTTACTTAAGAAAAATTGCCGACTCATTATGAGGTAACACATATACATGGTGTCGAAAGAATAGGTAAGTAGACGACTACCTGTAGATCCAACAAAGGTACAGGACCGATAATATTTGTCACGACGCTACTTGTAACCCCATGTACACAGAGAAAGTTAAGACCAAAGGAGCCACACATACGGGTCGTCACCCTAACGACCCAGTATTCCATCAAGATAAACGTTAAAAAATTCCTTAGAGGTGTGACAAGAGGTATCACCGACATGATCAAACGTAAGGGTGGTTGTCACATCCTCCCAAGGGAAAAGAGGTGTGGGAGAGGTCGTAAATAACGAACGTCTAAAAACCTAGCGTCGGTAAGACTGACCACACTTCACCATGGAGTAACACCAAAACTAAACGTAAAGAGATTATTACTCACTACAACTCGTAGAAAAGTACACAAACAATCGGTAGGCATACAGAAGAAACCTCTTTACAGATAAATCAAGAAACCGGGTAAAAAACTAACCCAGCAAATATAAAGACCTTAACTCGACGTATTCAACGAACATATAAAAACTCTAATCAACAAACAGTCAACGAAGTAAACGATAATAAAAAAGGGTAAGTCTTCCGACAGAAAAGTGGAACGAATATAAAAGGAAACAACACGTCTTCGAAAATTAAAATTAATCTAGGGTAAACAAATAAAAACGAAAATAAAGGTCTTAAGACCCTCCACCTAGTATCTCCTAGGACGACACTAAATACAGACTCTCACAAAACGAATACAAGAGGAGATCCTCAAAATATCAAAGACTAGAATGTAAATCTAGAAATTAGGTAAAACTCAATCTTGTTGCAATAAAGAGAGAGAAACGTCTTGTCGTGAAAGTATCTAATAAGATCTCGAAGTACACACAACCGAAGGAACTACCGAGTCACCCGTTACTTCGACGGGCGTCAAGTTCTCTGCGTCCTCTATATCCTTTACGTCCAAGTTAAAGACCCATCCCTTCTAGGGGACCTCCTCCTTTACCCGTTGACTGAGGTCATAAGATCAGACTTTTTAGGGTACCTGTCTCCTCGGACCATCTGATATCAGGTATCCCAGCGTTTCTCAACCTGTACTGGTTTCGTTGAACCGTATCAGCATACGTGCAACGTAAAGACAGACTAGTTTTCGTATCACTAAGGAAAAGGATAGGTTGAGAATTAACTTTTAAGTACAAACAGAGGTCTTACATACTGATTCTCTTCCCTAAACAATGATGTGGTCCGACATCGACGACTCGTCGATACCAAATTTTTCAACACCGAGTGTCACTAACAAGAGGTAAATTTTATTTATATATTTAATTTTTTTTTCTTTGACCGAATCATTCAGTACACCAAAATTTACCGAAGGATAGAGTGTGGAGTCACAGTCATTGTCGAAACTCTCCAGTAAAGAAGATTTTCCCATGAACGTACACTTGTTCTTGTCAGGAACTGAACAATCTTGTTATTAAACACTTTCGAAATATAAAAGTACAGTCTCTTCACCGTGGTCTTATTCTTCCCTAACATCCACCCTTTTGACTTTGGGTGTCATCATTCCTAAATATAATTCATATATAAAGAAATTTATATCCAGATCTTAAGTTTTTCATGAAGGTAATTTGTCAAGATAAATAAAGACAAAATAAGGTAATAAAGATATTTACGGGAACGTAAACTTTGTCCTATATTATGAGAAAAGCATCTACCATTTACCTCTGTATTCCCTAAACTAAATCCAGTATGGACTTACCAGATCACCAAAGGGGGTGAAAGAAGTTAAATTCAGACTTGAACCGTTATTCCTCGAGTACTAGACTCGGTGTCAGTCGAGGACCAGAACAAAA
Organism: Capra ibex; assembly: GCA_006410555.1. Lineage (NCBI taxonomy): Eukaryota > Metazoa > Chordata > Mammalia > Artiodactyla > Bovidae > Capra > Capra ibex. The sequence continues at coordinate 33,505,670 of SJYO01004576.1, forward strand.
ACGACTGACATATCTCGAAGAGGGAGAATCCGACGTTTCTTATATTAGTTAGACTGAAACCACAACTGGTAGACCACTACAGGTACACATCTCAGAAGAGGACATAACAACCTTCTCACACAAACGATACTAGTCGCATAAGAGAACCGTTTTGAGATAATCGGCAACGGGACGAAGTAAGGTATAAGGTTCCGGTTTAAACGGGCAATGAGGTCCACAAAGAACTGAAGGATGAAAACGTAAGGTCAGGGGATATTACTTTTCCTGTAGAAAAAACCCACAATCAAGATTTTCCAGAGCATTCAGAAGTATCTTGGTAAGTTGAAGTCGAAGAAGTCACAATGACCAACCCCGTATCCGAACCTAATGACACTATAACTTACCAAACGGAACCTTTACTTGTCTCTAGTAAGACAGTAAAAACTGTATGGAATACTAATATGTCACCTTCACTCTTTATCTAAATTCACTGATCTAGGCTATCTGTCTTACGGACTACTTGATACCTACCTCCAAGCCCTGTAACATGTCCTCTGTTCCTAGTTCTGGTGGGGATACCTTTTCTCTCGTTTTTTCGTTTTACCGACAGACTCCTCCGGAATGTTTATCGACACTTTTCTTCTCTCCACTTTTCGTTTACTCTTTTCCTTTCTATATTCGTAGACTTACGTCTCAAGGTTTCTTATCTTTCCTCTCTATTCTTTATAAAAGAGTACCTAGTTACGTTTCTTTATCTCCTTTTGTTGTCTTACCCTTTCTGATCTCTAGAGAAATTCTTTCCATCTCTATGTTCCCTTGTAAAGTACGTTTCTACCCGAGCTGTTTCCTGTCTTTAACATACTTGGATTGTTTTCGTCTTCTATAATTTTTCTCTACCGTTTTTATACGTCTTCTTGACATGTTTTTTTTTTTTTTTTCGGAGTGCTGGTTCTATTAGTACTATCACACTAGTGAGTGGATCTCGGTCTGTAGGACCTTACACTTCAGTTCACCCGAAATCTTTCGTAGTGACATGTTTCGATCACCTCCACTACCTTAAGGTCACCTCGATAAAGTTTAGGACTTTCTACTACGACATTTTTACGACTTGAGTTATACGGTCGTTTGAACCTTTTGAGTCGTCACCGGTGGTCTGACCTTTTCCAGTCGAAAGTAAGGTTAGGGTTTCTTTCCGTTACGGTTTCTTACGACTTTGATGGCGTGTTACCGTGAGTAGAGTGTACGATTATTTTATTACTAGTTTTAAGAGGTACGGTCCGAAGTCGTTATGCACTTGGCAAGTGAACGTCGACAAGTTCGACCCAAATCTTTTCCGTCTCCTTGGTATCTAGTTTAACGGTTGTAAACGACTTAGTACCTTTTTCATTCTCTCAAGGTCTTTTTGTAGATGAAGACGAAATAACTGATACAGTTTTGGAAACTGACACATCTAGTATTATTTGACACCTTTTAAGACTTTCTCTACCTTTATGGTCTAGTGGACTGGACGGAGAACTCTTTGAATATACGTCCAGTCCTTTGTTGTCAATCTCGACTTGTACCTCGTTTTCTGACCAAGGTTTATCCTTTTCCACATGCAGTTCTGACATACAAAAGTGGGACGAATAAATTGAATATGCGTCTCATGTAGTACACTTTACGACCCGACCTTGTTCCTGTTCGACCTTAGTTCTAACCGTCCTCTTTATATATATTGCAGTCTATACGAACCATCGTAGAAAGGACTTTCCGATCTGGAACTGGAAGATCCTTTCTGCTGGAACTTACTCCAGTCTCACAATTCACAGTTGTACTTCTTAAATGTGAAAAAAGTTCATAATGGATTTTCATTCGAATACATGAAAATGTGTCGTTTTAAATCACTCATCTTATACATCGATCCGAAGAACTCTAAAAGTCTTACTGTCATGGAAAATTCCTTAATTCTCCCGAAGGACTTTCAGTATTTTTCTACTCTTTCGTTTAGTACAAAAGGAATATATTTCTTGGAATCTTTTATAACACAATTGTACATCGAATTACAGTACTTTGCTTGTTTTAACCTCTACCATCTCCGTCTCGACACAACTCATAATCAGCTGAAAGAATGGAATTAAAACTTCCTAGAGATGAGTGATTTACAATAAGTATCAAGAATGATGTTTTTAGTAATTGTAAAAAATTTCATCTAAAAGAATGTAACTTCCTAGTCCTTACTCTACTGGAAGAATATAAATACTATACTGTCACTTTTTTTTAAAAAATTATTTGGATCTCCGATAAAAGCCTCTTCCGTCACCGTGGGGTGAGGTCATGAGAACGGACCTTTTAGGGTACCTACCTCTTCGGACCATCCGACGGCAGGTACGATTCCCAGCCTGTGTTGACTCGTTACAGGGAATTTGAAAGGTGAAAGTACGTAACCTCTTCCTTTACCGTTGGGTGAGGTCACGAGAACGGTCCTCTTAGGGTCCCTACCACCTCGGACCACCCGACGGTAGATACCCCAGCGTGTCTCAGCCTGTGCTGATTTCACTGAATTGTCGTCGTCGTACGTCTACTGTTGTGGGAATACTGTCTTTTACTTCTCCTTGATTTCTCTGAGAACTACTTTCACTTTCTCCTCTCACTTTTTCAACCGAATTCGAGTTGTAAGTCTTTTAATTCTAGTACCGTGGACCAGGGTAGTGAAGTACCGTTTATCTACCCCTTTATCACCTTTATCGTAGTCTAAGATTCAAAAGTCGAGTTTTTAGTGATGTCTACCACTTACGTCGGTCCTTTAATTTTCTGTTAATGAGGAACCTTCCTTTCAATACTGGTTGGATCTATTGTATAAATTTTCGTCGCCTACTCTACCGACTTACCGTAGTGCCTGACCTACCTGCACTCAAACTCACTTGAGAGCCACAACCACTACCCGTCCCTCCGGACCGCCCGACACTAAGAATCTGGGGTACTTAGCGTCGGGCGGTCCGGAGGGACAGGTAGTGGTCGAGGGCCTCAAGTGAGTCTCAGTGTAGGTAGCTCAGGCACTACGGTAGGTCGGTAGAGTAGGAGACCGTAGGGGAAGAGGAGGATGGGTGTTAGGGAGCGTTGTAGTCTCAGAAAAGGTTACTCAGTTGAGAAGCGTACTCCGCCGGTTTCATGACCTCAAAGTCGAAATCGTAGTAAGGAAGGTTTCTTTAAGGTCCAACTAGAGGAAGTCTTACCTGACCAACCTAGAGGAACGTCAGGTTCCCTGAGAGTTCTCAGAAGAGGTTGTGGTGTCAAGTTTTCGTAGTTAAGAAGCCGTGAGTCGAAAGAAGTGTCAGGTTGAGAGTGTAGGTATGTACTGGTGTCCTTTTTGGTATCGGAACTGATCTGCCTGGAATCAGCCGTTTCATTACAGAGACGAAAACTTATATGACAGATCCAACCAGTATTTAAAGGAAGGTTCATCATTCGCAGAGAGTTAAAGTACCGACGTTAGTGGTAGACGGCACTAGAACCTCGGGGTTTTTTATTTCAGACTGTGACAAAGGTGAGAAAGGGGTAAATGAAGGGTACATCACTACCCTGGTCTACGGTACTAGAAACAAAAGACTTACAACTCGAAATTCGGTTGAAAAAATGAGAGGAGAAAGTGAAAGTAGTTCTCCGAAAAGTCAAGGAGAAGTGAAAGACGGTATTCCCACCACAGTAGACGTATAGACTCCAATGACTATAAAGAGGGNGTGGTAGACGGCACTAGAACCTCGGGGTTTTTTATTTCAGACTGTGACAAAGGTGAGAAAGGGGTAAATGAAGGGTACATCACTACCCTGGTCTACGGTACTAGAAACAAAAGACTTACAACTCGAAATTCGGTTGAAAAAATGAGAGGAGAAAGTGAAAGTAGTTCTCCGAAAAGTCAAGGAGAAGTGAAAGACGGTATTCCCACCACAGTAGACGTATAGACTCCAATGACTATAAAGAGGGTCGTTAGAACTAAGGTCGAAAACAAAGAAGGTCAGGTCGTAAAGAGTACTACATGAGACGTATATTCAATTTATTCGTCCCACTGTTATATGTCGGAACTGCATGAGGAAAAGGACAAACCTTGGTCAGACAAAGCACAGGTAAAGATTGACGACGAAGGACTGGACGTATGTCTAAAGAGTTCACCTTCCAGTCCACCAGACCATAAGGGTAGAGAAAGTCTTAAAAGGTGTCAAATAACACTAGGTGTGTCAGTTTCCGAAACCGTATCAGTTATTTCGTCTTTCTCCACAAAAAGACCTTGAGAGAACGAAAAAGGTACTAGGTTACCTACAACCGTCAAACCAAAGACCAAGGAGACGGAAAAGATTTTCGTCGAACTTGTAGTCCCTCAAGTGTAAAGTACATAACGACTTCGGACCGAACCTCTTAAAACTCGTAATGAAATGATCGTACACTCTACTCACGTTAACACGGTATCAAACTCGTAAGAAACCGGAACGGAAAGAAACCCTAACCTTACTTTTGACTGGAAAAGGTCAGGACACCGGTGACGACTCAAAAGGTTTAAACGACAGTATAACTCACGTCGTGAAAGTGTCGTAGTAGAAAGTCCTAAACTTTATCGAGTTATCCTAAAGGTAGTGGAGGTGATCGAAACAAGCATCACTAAGAAAGATTCCGGGTGAACTGAAGCGTAAGGTTCTATAGACCGAGATCTAGTTACTAATGTAGTAGTACTAATAGAACCAGCACTTCTAGAAAAAACATGTCAAGAAGGCACATAAGAACGGTGGAGAAGAATTATAGAAGACGAAGACAATCCAGGTATGTAAAGACAGGAAATAACTCGGGTAGAAACGTACTTTACAAGGGAACTATAGAAATTAAAAGAACTTCTCTAGAGATCAGAAAGGACAAGACAACAAAAGGAGATAAACAAACATAACTAGTGACTTCTTCCGAAAGAATAGAGAAGAACGATAAGAAACCTTGAGACGTAAGTCTACGAATATAGACAACATATTTAATGAACTAGTCCGGTACCATAAACACTAACTTGGTTTGATAAATGACATCAAATTTTGTGACATGACGAAAAATTTAAAATAAAATAAGGGACTTGTAAAAAAAATTAAACTTTTCTAAGACAGAACAATGAAGAGGGTGAATGATACATTGAGAAAATACGATAGTTTTAGAAACTTTATACTCGTTAAGATCCTATTTATTCGATACTGGTAGTGTTTAATTATTAGTCGGGAATTTTCACTACGTCTGACACCAACTAAAAAGAGGAGTTTATGTATTTGAGTAAAAGAGAAACTTTGAACAAAACTGTTATTAAGTGTCCTTTTCTTTATAGAACTTTTCACAATCTCACTTCCCCTAATGAATATCAAGTCCAACGTTATCCGTGTAGATATGTCATAAGTTAATCAAACTTTTTGATCCTCGAGATTTCATTTTGTTCTATTAGAACGGAACTTTCCCCGTTCAAACAAACCCAAAACGGTATAACGAAGGCACTTAAATATAATTATTAAATTACCGTTAATATACCCTTCTTCGTATCTGAACTCACTCATCCACTAATAATGAGATGTAACCTTCCGAAGAGACACACACACAAGTGTGAAAGGGAACCTTTTACTTGAACCAATAAGGTAAAGAAATATCACTTTATCTCATCTCATCTGAAAGGTAAAGAACTTCATCTCAGGACAAACCTTCGGACTAAAATTTTTACCTTTCGTTATTAAACCTCTCCCTCCCCTTCACCAGATTTGTGAACTAAAGTCAAGTCAAGTCAGTGAGTCAGCACAGGCTGAGAAACGCTGGGGTACTTGACGTCGTACGGTGCGGAGGGATAGGTAGTGGATGAGGGCCTCAAGTGAGTCTGAGTACATGTAGCTCAACCACTACGGTAGGTCGGTAGAGTAGGAGACAACAGGGGAAGAGGAGGACGGGGGTTAGGGAGGGTCGTAGTCTCAGAAAAGGTTACTCAGTTGAGAAACGTACTCCACCGGTTTTATGACCTCAAAGTCGAAATTGTAGTAAACAAGGTTTCATGTAGGTCCTGGCTAGAGGAAATCTTACCTGACCAACCTTGAGGAACGTCAGGTTCCCTGAGAGTTTTCAGAAGAGGTCGTGGTGTCAAGTTTTGGTAGTCAAGAGAGTGTAGGTATGTACTGATGATCTTTTGGTATCGGAACTGATCTGTCTGGAAATAACCGTTTCATTACAGAGACGGAAACTTATACGACAGATCCAACCAGTATTGAAAGGAAGGTTCCTCATTCACAGAAAATTAAAGTACCGACGTTAGTGGTACACGTCACTAAAACCTCGGGGGGTTTTATTTCAGACTGTGACAAAGGTGACAAAGGGGCAGATAAACGGTACTTCACTACCCTGGCCTACGGTACTAGAAGCAAAACACTTACAACTCGAATTCGGTTGCAAAAGTGAGAGGAGAAAGTGAAAGTAGTTCTCCGAAAAATCAAGGAGAAGTGAAAGACGGTATTTCCACCACAGTAGACGTATAGACTCCAATGACTATAAAGAGACTCGTTAGAACTAAGGTCGAACACGATCCGAGTGGATTTTTACGATAGATAGTGTTCCACTGGTGTATTCCGATGAAGAAGGTGTCAAAAGTTATGATATAAAGTACTTAAAACAGTGACTACTGTCTTTAAATCTTCAATTGTCACACTCTTGATTTTTCTTTCGTGACCTGAAACCGTCAATATCATTCCTGACTCTCTTTCTCTCTGTTTTCCTCTCTGTCTCTCTTCTATCATTCTTTAATACCTTTTTGTACTTACTTGAAAAACCGGTTGAGATATACTCTATTATTACTTTCATTAAAACATTTATTGAAAAAACGAGTAATACATGAACTCTTGAATCATTCGTGTTAAGTATAACACCTAGAGGACAACTTTCTCCCCCAACAATTAACCGTTTCAAAAATAAAAATCAGAACTCAGGTTATCACAGAATCTTAGTTACTAACGTTATAAGTCAAATATGAATTAAGTAATCCCCTTCCCCATACCTTACTTAAGAGTAAATAAAGCTAGATCGTGCCCACACATGTCTATGTTGAACATTCACTATTCAAAACCTTAACTAAGGTCAGACCCTGTACAGAAAACAAGTAAGGAAGTGTGTGAAGTAGTAAGTGAATTGTTTATGAAGAACTTCCGTAAAGTTTACGGTCCGTCACAAGGACCGAGTCCTTTAAGTGTTTACTTGTTATTTTAATTCATAATTTATAGTTTGGACAACGGTTCATCTAGTACAAGTACAACTCTTTCTGTTTTACTTGTCCGTTTCATTTATTTTTCGTTCGAGCAAATTCTAAGAATAACCCAGGTATCCATTTTTAATGTCTCATTGATTCTATTTCAATTGTGAAATCCATTCTTCTGTCTCTTCCGAAGGGATTTCCTATATCATAAACTTAACTCTGACGGTGTCACGTTCTCAGTTGATATGTCACAGACAACCCCTTGTTCATTACGTTTCGAAGATTCCTTCCTTACTCAAACCGTGCAAACTTCCTATTTTAGTCCAGTTTCACGACCTCATGTACTCAATTCCTCTTTTGTTTACTAAACCCGAAGGGTCCACCACGACCACCGTTTCGTGGACCAACGGTCACGTCCTCTGTATTCTACACCCAAACTAGAGACCCAACCCTTCTAGAGGACCTCCTCTCGTACCGTTGAGTGAGGTCGCGAGAACGGACTCTTGGCGTACTTGGCTTCCTTGGACCGTCCGATCCAGGTATCCCAACGTCTCACCCTGTGTTGACTTCGTTGAATCGTACATGTGTATTACTAAACTCTCATATCTTCATTCGACCCGGGTCCAGTGTATTTTAGAAAAGGAGAAACGATTCCTCCTTAACCCTAAAACAAGATTCTCTTTGATGACTTTACGAGATTTCAACCCTTTGACTATCGAACAAAATTTACCAACGAGATCGTAAGACTACTTAAGTAATATAGAGTTATGGATTAAGTTTAACAATAAGTTTTACTATCTGGTCCTTCTACCTTCCTCTTTAATTTTGAGACTTTACTGTTAAAAATTTGACCCTTTTGTACCATTGTTAATACCAATTAACACCAATAACCCCTCTTAAAACCGAAACTCCATCCTTCATAAGAAAGAGACCCCATTAAAGGATAGATAGATCTATAAGAGTGACTTTTCTTTGTAAGAAAAGGGTCTCGTCTCTAATCAGGTAAGTCGACCTTGAAAAATTCTATTTACAAAGTATAAGTTTCAAATTTTATTTACCGAGAACTTTCTTCCTTTCTTTATCAGTAAAAGTCAATTTTAGTTTATCAAGGAGGTAAAAGTCAATTCAGTAAGGAGTCAATCTTTCGTTTTCCTCTTATTTCTCTCTCTCTCTTTCTTTATGGAGCAACTGAGTAGTTCCTTCTCTCAAATTATAGACTTATTTACTTGGTCTGTTTTTCTTTCTTAGAAACAATATCAGTTTCCCATTACTTACCAATAGAAAAACCTTTAAGTAAACCTTTACCAACTTTACTGTTTTGAAAGATGATGTTTATCCGTATCACTTCGAAAAATAAAAATTTACTACTCCTTTACAGTAAACTATTTGAAAAAACTTAGGAGAACAAGACCACATTATAGTAAAGTCGTAAGAGTAAATCTATTTGAACATTAAGACTTTGAGTTTTGATCCAAAAGTACATTCATTTAATTGTAGTCAAATGAATAAAATTTATAAAAAGGAAAACACCTTTATACTCTGTTCATATTACAAGAGTAAAAATTTAATTTATGTACATACTTTTTAGTGGTCATTAAATCGGACACATACCTTATAAGAAAGAAAAACAAGAAAATTTAAACGACATTACAAAGAGTTCAACAGAAAACATTAGACAAAGTGTACTCGGGAGATCTTGAGTTCAGGACTTCGTGAACACTAAGATCACCTCACTAGGTCTAGAATCACCTCACGAATCAACGAGTCAGTACAAGTTGAGAAACGATAGGGTACTTGACATCGGGTGGTCCGAGGAGACAGACACCCCTAAGAGGTTCTTTCTTATGACCTCACCCAACGGTACGGGAGGAGGTCCCCTAGAAGGGTTTGGTCCCTAACTTGGGTCCAGAGGGTGTAACGTCCGTCTAAGAAATGACAGACTCGGTGGTCCCTTCGGGTTCTTATGACCTCACCCATCGGATAGGGAAGAGGTCGCCTAGAAGAATGGGTCCTTAACTTAGTCACAGAGGACGTAACGTCCGTGTAAGAAATATTCTCGATGGTCCCTCACCACTGTTCCTCTACTTCCATTAATTCGTTTTTAATGGGTAATTTCACTTAGACGGTCGCAAAAGGCATCACTATATGGACTCTGGAACTTCTTGAAGTAGTATAGTTTTTTTACACAAAAAGGAGACTCTACTTTGAGTGTTTACAACAATCAAGGAATTTTTAATATCGAAAGACTTCGGAAACCATTTATACAAAAGGATCTAGGACTTTTGACTGTAAATGACCGTGGGAGATTTAGAATTTGTACAGTTCTCTGTTAACTTTATAGGGAATTCCTTTTGCATTACAACGAAAAATTTCAAAACGAAATGTCCCACATATTTCGATATTTTATAATAAAATGTATTTTTACTAAGACAGAAATGTGAACATGAAGTAACGATAGTCTCGGATGAATACACTGATATTTGTACATCCTGCCTATCCTGAATATATAGTGACGACACACAGAAAGACTTAATGTGTCTAATATGACTAATGTGTCTTTTCGTTTTACCAAATCAAACGTTCTACTCGGACACTGGTGACGAAAGAAATAAAAAATTTATCAAACCGATAAAGACCTTCGAGGAGACGTGTGTGTAAGATCTAGGGTCCACATATGGTAAATCCCATGGGGATTTTGACGAGTAAGACTTATTTTGAGACATACGGGATAAACCTGGAACCGTTTTTCAACAGAGTCTAAAACTGAAATATGATAACGAAGAGTAGAACGAGATTACTAATATTTTATGGAAAAATATGAATCGGGGTGATTTTTGTATTATAGTGTACAATGACCAATTTCTCCGGGTCCGTAAACGTTACCGAAATAGATCTTTAAGTTTTTACACCTCGAGACTCGTGACCTTAAAATAAAATAAAAAATTTTAAATTTACATAAATAAAATGAACCTCCGATTAATGTTATAACATAACCAAAACGATATGTAGTTGTACTTAGGTGGTGCTCACATGTGCACAAGGGGTAGGACTTGGGGGGAGGGTGTAGGAAGGGGTATGGTAGGGAGACCCAGTAGGGTCACGTGGTCGGGGTTCGTAGGTCATAGTACTTAACTTGGACCTGACCACTAATCAAAGAATATACTATCATATGTACAAAGTTACGGTAAGAGGGTTTAGTAGGGTGGGAGAGAGAGAGGGTGTCTCAGGTTTTCTGACAAGATATGTAGACACAGAGAAAACGACATAACTTATGTCCCAATAGCAATGGTAGAAAGATTTAAGGTATATATACACAATCATATGACATAACCACAAAAAGAAAGACCGAATGAAGTGAGACATGTTATCCGACGTCAAACTAGGTGGAGTAATCTTGACTAAGTTTATATAAGAAACACCTCAAAATCTATATTATAGTCTAAGTCCACTTTCTTTAGAAGGAAGTTTTATTAAGATGATGTTTCTACCGTAAATAAGATAAACCTAATTTCGACTGGATAGACTTTAGTGACAAGATCGATACGACTACCTTCAAAGTTTTGTATACCAACGTCAGGATTGTCCTTGTACCCCCTTACAACTTCCTTGTACCCCCTTATTCACTAATATTGTCTAAAATAAAGAATTTCCGCAATGTTAAAGAGTACGGAGTTTTCTTTATCAACTTTCTCTCCAGTCAAAAACGATGTAAAAGTCCACCTTATAACATAGACTCTTTCACACACACATGTGTCCGATTTTACATCTCACCTTTCTTTTTACCGGATCGATAAAAATATAATTTTTGTGAAATACAGATAAGAACATACAAGTATATCAAATACATTGCAACTTAAATACACCTTCTACGTTAACTATATATAGTGGGTCATTATAAACCTACTTTTAAAGTCTAACGAGATCTAGTATGACTTCGGGTTCCTGGAGTCGGTATAGTTTTCGAGTAATCTCCCAGTCCGTGACACTCACCGTACACGTCTTCATCCACTATAGTCTTAACCCACAAGGGAAGTACTGTCGATGACATTTGTTATTCTTTCTGTTAATTCTTTCATATCCATCTGTAGTCGTTTTATTTGTCACACAAGTAATATGTTGATTACTAAACTTTCAAAATTAATATATACAGTTACGAAGTAAATATTCCCATCCCTTAGTATTCGTCCGATAACATCTTTTGCCAACATACCCAAAGTCTTTTTCTTTGAATGTCATGAGATCATATTATAAGATGTATTGACCCTTTAAGACGAAAGGTATTTGACTAACTACAAAACTATGTTTTAGAAAGTTACATTTATTATTATTACTAAATATAAATAATTCTTAAATCCGAGAAGAGTTTACAATAAAGTACATTTTAAAGTTGTCTTCGGAGTAAAATGTTTACTCCTTTGATTCTTCGTCGCTCTCATCACTAAGAAGGTTCCAGTGTACTGAACACTTTCACTTTCAGCGAGTCAACATAGACTGAGATTCGGTGGGGTACCCGATATGTCATGCACCTTAAGAGGTCCGGTCTTATGATCTCACCCATCGGAAAGGGAAGAGGTCCTCTAGAAGGGTTGGGTCCCTAGCTTGGGTCCAGAGGGTGTAAAGCCACCTAAGAAATGGTCGATTCGGTGTTCCTTTCGGGTTCTTATGACCTCACCCATCGGATAGGGAAGAGGCGACCTAGAAAGGCTGGGTCCTTGGCTTGACCCCAAAGGACATAACGTCCGTTTAAGAAATGGTTGACTCGATAGTCCCTTCGGGATGTATTGAACGACAAGTCAGTAACAGTACAGTCTGAGCAACACTGGGACACCTGTCGTCGTATGGTCCGAACTGACAGGAAGTGACGGAGGGTCTCTAACGAGTTTGAGTACAAGAGATACATCTACTACGGTAGGTTGGTAGAGTAGACGACAGCGGAGAAGAAGAAGGAAGTCGGAAAGGGTCTTAGTCTCAGAAAAGGTTATTCAACCGAAGAAGTATAGTCCACCGGTTTCATAACCCTCAAAGTCGAAGTCGGAGTTAGGAAGGTTACTTATAAGTCCTACCTAAAGGAAATCCTACCTGACCAAACTAGAGGAACGTCAGGTTCCCTGAGAGTTCAGAAGAGACCGTGGTTTTAAACTTTCGTAGTTAATAAGACACGAGTCGAAAGAAATGCCAGGTTGAGAGTGTGGACATTTACTGATGACTTTATTGGTATCCAAACTAACGTGTCTAGAAACAACCGTTTAACTACAGAGACGAAAAATTATACGACAGATTCAAAAATATCGAAAGGAAAGTTCCTCGTTCGCAGAAAATTAAAGTACCGACGTGATTATACGGATTATCAATTTTTTATTTGTATTAAACGTCATATGGTTGATTGACACCTCGGGGAACAGATCGATACATGATACCATACACCGGAGGAACCTTTTATTGATCAAGAAGGACTGGTTGGTGAATTTCAAATTTATTCTTTCTTCAGTAAAGTCTACTTTTTTTTTTTAATTGGTTCAATTTGAGATTTCATTTTCAGATTTTTACTTGACCTATCTTAGACCACGTTAAGACCAGATTAATTTATTGTATTTGACCCAAAAGAATTTATATATTCTTGTCTAAGAGTAAATGTTAGTCGAAATTTATAATAGTTTACCCTTCAATTGGTAATCCAATAATATGTATCATATACCCAAATTTAAAAGTCAACATTATTGAAACATTTTGTTAGACGGTTCACGTCTAACGAAAAAGAACCCCAACCCCCACCCCCCCGTCCATTAGATCCCGATTTTCCTTGAGGAATTATATGTTGGAAAAAACGTATAACTAGTCGAGATACCAGTCATTCCTTTACTAATTTTGAGATTCTTATAACGGGACAATCAAATTAAACTTACGTTTAAAATGATTGAATTTAGAGACAAACCGAAACCCCTACAAAAACTTACACACATAAATTTACACCTACACTGGAGTGAACATGTATCGTTCATTCATTCACTTCAGCGAGTCAGCACAGGTTTAGAAACCCTGGGGTGCCTGACATCGGGTGGTCCGAAGAGTCAGGCACCCTAAGAGGTCCGTTCCTAGGACCTCACCCAACGGTAAAGGAAGAGGTCCCCAAGAAGGGCTGGGTCCCTAGCTTGGGTCCAGAGGACATAACGTCCGTCTGTGAAATTGGAGACTCGGTGGTCCCTTAGTGAACATGTGTCGACTGGTTAAAATAAATGAAACCCAGTAGAGAGAAAATCTGTTTATGAAACTTCAAAAAGAAACCTACCTTCAATCCCTCTCTACTTTTGCATTCTCTTCGTCGTGATACACTACTCGAACCTAAAGCTAATATAGCAAACTAATCTATTACTCCAGTCCCTGGGTTGTCATTTCAAAACTGAAGTCCCACTGTTTTGACTCAGCGAGGTCTCCGTCTTACACCCCTTGAGTAAACAAGAAGGAGGTTCAAAGTAGAAGAAGTAGGTAGTTGACCCCTCCCTCCTCTAACTACACTTACTCCACTAAAGATTTCAGGGTAAGGTGATGTGTCAAGATAATAAAACATGGACCGAGACGGAAGACTTCAATAAAAGGAAAAATGTTTCACTCTTAACTCTGACGGACTTAGAAATGTCGAATGGATATTCTGATTGTTGATTGTTACGGAAGTAGTTACACTGAAATGAGAAACAAAGTCCTTTAAGAATGGGTCCATCTATTCTGACACTTGGTCATTTACAGAATAAACGACGTCATCGAACAATTTTTAGTCAAATATGTTTATTATCTGATAAGTTTGTCGGAAGAAGAATCCTGTTATCAACAAGTAGACGTGTCGAAACAAGAGTACTGTTGCTTGTCTAACGAAATTGTCCGTTCGACGTCACCAAACGGATAAGTCTGAGTAAAGTTGTAGGAGTGGAGAGACAAAGTTAGTTTAAGATTTGGTAATAAAACACTTAAAAACGGTTTAAGGTAAATCTATGGGTCACTTTACGGATAAGTTTGATGAACTCCAATCAGGGGTTTGACACATTTATAGTCAGGACCTAGGGGTAGGGAGATTTTTAGTTGTCTATAAAACAAGTCCACCACGACGACAAGTAATGGACTCATGACTTAATGGGAATACTCAGAATGACCCCTCAACCTCTAGTTTTAATAATGACAAAGATAAAATATCTTTTACGTGTACTTCAACAGAATTGTTTTGTGTCTATTAGTCATATCACGAACATCTTTAGAGACCAGAAGACTAGGAATAAGGTGAAGAAAAACCCACAACTTATTACAATACTTATTTCCAGGAATTATTAAAAATTATCAAAATTATCCTTTTAGTATTGAAACTACGTGGTAAACTCTATGAACCAAAATATAACTTCGTTTTTTTTTTTGTTTTTTGTTTTTTTGTACATGAAACGACTCCACGATTTTAAGTACGGTCAAGACAATCGGTTGTGGTTCCGTGAGTCACGACTGGTCGTGTTCCCTTCTGAGATGTGTACCTGTAGTGGCCTTCTAGTTGTAGTTTAAGTCTAACTAATATAAAAACGTCAGTCTCTACGTCTTCGAGATATGTCCGTCTTTTTTGTTCTGGCCCTCGACTGACACCGAGTCTAGTACTTGAGGAATGACGGTTTAAGTCTGAGTTTAACTTCTTTCATCCCTTTTGGTGATCTGGTAAGTCCATACTGGTTTTAGTTTAGGGATTACTAATAAGTCACCTTCACTCTTTATCTAAATTCCCTGATCTAGACTATCTCACGGACTACTTGATACCTACCTCCAAGCACTGTAACATGTCCTCTGTCCCTCGTTCCTGTAAGAGTTCTTTTTCTTTAAAATATTTCGTTTTACCGACAGTCTTCTCCGGAATGTTTATCGACACTTTTCTTTTCTTCACTTTTCGTTTCCTCTTTTCCTTTCTATATGGGTATACTCACGTCTCAAGGTTTCTTGTCGTTCCTCTCTATTCTTTCGGAAGGAGTCACTAGTCACGTCTTTTTATCTCCTTTTGTTATCTCATCCTTTCTGGTCTCTAGAGAAGTTCTTTTGATCTCTAAGGTTCCATCATAAAGTACGTTTCTACCCGAGTTATTATCTGTCTTTACCATACCGAGATTGTCTTCGTCTTTTATAATTCCTCTCCACCGTTCTTATGTGTCTTCTTGACATGTTTTTTCTAGAAGTACTAGGTCTATTAGTGCTACCACACTAGTGAGTGGATCTCGGTCTGTAGGACCTTACACTTCAGTTCACCCGGAATCCTTCGTAGTGATACTTGTTTCGATCACTTCCACTACCTTAAGGTCACCTCGATAAAGTTTAGGACTTTCTGCTACAACACTTTCACGACGTGAGTTATACGGTCGTTTAAACCTTCTTGAGTCGTCACCGGTATCCTGACCTTTTTCAGTCAAAAGTAAGGTTAGGGTTTCTTTCCGTTACGATTTCTTACGAGTTTGATGACGTGTTAACGTGAGTAGAGTGTACGATCATTTCATTACTAGTTTTAAGAGATTTGGTCCAAAGGTGTTATGCACTTGACACTTGAAGGTCTATAAGTTCGACCTAAGTCTTTTCCGTCTCCTTGGTCTCTAGTTTAACGGTTTTAGACGATCTAGTACCTTTTTCGTTCTCTCAAGGTCTTTTTACAGATAAAGACGAAATATCTGATACGGTTTCAGAAACTGACACACCTAGTGTTATTTGACACCTTTTAATACTTTCTCTACCCTTATGGTCTGGCGGACTGAATGGAGAACTCTTTGGAGATACGTCCAGTCCTTCGTTGTAAATCTTGACCTGTACGTTGTCGTCTGACCAAGGTTTGTTCTTTTCCACCATGTAGTTCCAACATATACCAGTGGGACGAATAAATGGAATATACGTTTCATGTAGTACTCTTTACAACCTGACCTACTTCGTGTTCGACCTTAGTTCTAACGACCCTCTTTATAGTTATTGGTGTCTATACGTCTATTGTGGTGGAAATACCGTCTGTTACTTCTTCTTGATTTCTCGGAGAACTACTTTCACTTTCTCCTCTCACTTTTTCAACCGAATTGCCAGTTGTAAGTTTTTTAGTTCTACTACCGTAGACCAGGGTAGTCAAGTACCGTTTGTCTACCTCTTTGTCACCTATGTCACCGTGTGAAATGAAGACCCCCGAGGTTTTAGTGACGGCTACCACTGCCGTCGGTACTATAATTTTATCGAATGAGGAACCTTCCATTCATTACTAACTGAATCTGTCGTATCATTTTTCGTCTCTGCAATGAAACGGTTGTTTCCAGACAGATCAGTTCCGATACCAAAAGGGTCATCAGTAAATACTTGTACTCTCAATCCAATATTTCTTTCGACTCGTGGTTTCTTAACTACGAAAACTTGACACCACAACCTCTTCTGAGAACTCTCAAGAAACGTCACGTTTCTCTAGGTAGGTCAGGTAGGATTTCTTTTAGTCAGGACTTATAAGTAACCTTCCTGACTACGACTTCGACTTCGAGATTATGAAAACGGTGGACTACGTTTATCGACTGAGTAAACTTTTCTGGGACTACGACCCTTTCTGACTTCTGTCCTCCTCTTCCCCTCCTGTCTCCTAATCTCCCAACCTACTATAGTGGCTGAGTTACCGGTACTCAAACTCATTTGAGGTCCTCAACCGCTACCTGTGCCTCCGGACCTTAAGACGTCAGATACCCCACCGTTTCTCAGCCTGTACTGACTTGTTGATTTGACTTGACTTCCGTGAGTCATCTATAGGACTGGTGATCCATATCCATACTAAGATTCAAGACATATTTACACTAGATTAAATTAGGAGTATTCACTTTTACTCTATATAGGATGTTAACAAGACTGAAACGACTACTGTCTTGACTATTAGTCTTTCTCAATCATGGACATTTTATACTTTCCGGGTCTTGAGTATGGTCCTGTAGTTATGGGTTTCAGATACGATTATCGTGATGGGATACGACGGAGTAGATCAAAAGCTAATATGTCTTGAAGAGTAAATTTTAAAGGTCTACGGTAATAAAGGTCGGAGATGGGAACGGGTAACGTACAACGTATAGTATAACTTACAGTTACGAATTGTTCTGAAATGATAATGAGTTATCGTCACTCGACTTTGTTTTATAGAACTGTAATTATTAATTAGTATAAAAGATGAGTAATGACAAAATAAACCTAGACAAAAATTAAGAAATCTTTGTCGACGAAGAGACTTAAACGTCGAGAATCAATATACCTTTTGTACGAAAATTTTGACAATGACATCAAACCGAAACGTAGTTCTTTTACTTTTAATAGGTAAATCCTTACTTAGTGATTACTCGCATCACACCTATTAAAAATAATAGCATTACGATTCGGTTTGATAGTATTGTTAAAAGTTTTGTACAAAAGGTATTTTAAATCATGACGTTTAATTGTTACTCACTCACATCTTTAGACCTTTCTATAATCCTATCTTCTGTCTAGATATTTAGATCTTTCATCCCAAGTTATTCAAGGTCTCAAATAAACTAAAATGAGAATAAAAGTACAAATATACTAAGGTACTAAAATTTTGAACTAAAAGAAGAAGAACAATCATTTGACACAAAAATAGAGATCTGTATGGTTTCGTCCGAGTTCATTCTAAAGAAATTTTATTAAAATAAAAGTATCAATAAATAAATAAAACCGACAACCCAGAAGGAACGACACACCCGAACGAGATCAACACCCCCCACCCCCGATGAGAGATCAACACCATATACTCGAAGAGTAACGTCACCGAAGAGAAGAACACGTCGTGTCTGAGATCGGGCACGTCCGAAGTCATCAACGTCGTCCACCCGAGTCTTCAACACCAAGTACCCAAGATCTCATGTCTGAGTATCAACCCCACGTCCCAAATTAAACGAGGTGTCGTACACTCTAGAGGGACCTAGTCGTTAGTTTGGACACAGAGGACGTAACCGTCGACCTCAAAATCGTGACTCGGTGGTCCCTTCGGGTTATATAAAATAAAGAAAAAAAAAAAAGATAACTGAAAATAAATGACCTATTAATTTAATCCCTTTTATTGTCCTGAATCAAAAATCGACTCGATATAATAAAATTTAATTAAAACCAGCACGTCAAGTCAAGTCAGTGAGTCAGCACAAGCTGAGAAACGCTTGAGTACTTACCGTCGTGCGGTCCCGAGGGACATGTAGTGATTAAGGGCCTCAAGTGTGTCTGAGTGCAGGTAACTCAGTCACTACGGTATGTTGGTAGAGTAGGAGACAGCAGGGGAAGAGGAGGACAGGGGTTAGGGAGGGTTATAGTCTCAGAAAAGGTTACTCAGTTGAGAAGCGTACTCCACCGGTTTCATGACCTCAAAGTCGAAATGTAGTAAGGAAGGTTTCTTTAGGGTCCAACCTAGAGGAAATCTTACCTGACCAACCTAGAGGAACGTCAGGTTCCCTGAGAGTTCTCAGAAGAGGTTGTGGTGTCAAGTTTTCGTAGTTAAGAAGTCGTGAGTGGGAAGAAGTGTCAGGTTGAGAGTGTAGGTATGTACTGGTGACCTTTTTGGTATTGGAACTGATCTACCTGGAATCAGCCGTTTCATTACAGAGACGAAAGCTTATATGATACATCTAACCAGTATTGAAAAGAAGGTTCCTCATTCGCAGAAAGTTAAAGTACCGACGTCAGTGGTAGACGTCACTAAAACCTCGGGGGGTTTTATTTCAGACTGTAACAAAGGTAACAAAGGGGTAGATAAAGGGTACTTCACTACCCTGGCCTACGGTACTAGAAGCAAAATACTTACAACTCGAAATCCAGTTGAAAAAGTGAGAAGTGAAAGTGAAAGTAGTTCTCCGAAAAATCGAGGAGAAGTGAAAGACAGTATTCCCACCACAGTAGACGTATAGACTCGAATAATTATAAAGAGGGTCGTTAGAACTAGGGTCGAAAACAAAGAAGGTCAGGTTGCAAAGAGTACTACATGAGACGTATCTTCAATTTATTCGTCCCCCTGTTATATGTCGGAACTTCATGAGAAAAAGGATAAACCTTGGTCAGACAACAAGGTACAAGTCAAGATTGACGACGAAGGACTGGACGTATGTCTAAAGAGTTCTCCGTCCAATCGACCAGACCATAAGGGTAGATAAAGTATTAAAAGGTGTAAAATAATACTAGGTGTGTCAGTTTCCCAAACGGTATCAGTTATTTCGTCTTTATATAAAAAGACCTTGAGAGAACGAAAAAGGTACTAGGTCGTCTACAACCGTTAAACTAGAGACCAAGGAGACAGAAAGGATTTTGGTCGAACTTGTAGTCCCTCAAGTGTCAAGTGCATAACGACTTCGACCGAACCTCTTAAAACTCGTAATGAAATAATCTTACACTCTACTCACGGTAACACACCATAAAACTCGTAAGAAACCGTAACGGAAAGAAACCCTAACCTTACTTTTGACTGGAAACGGTCAGGACACCGGTGACGACTCAAAAGGTTTAAACGACCGTATAACTCACGTCGTGAAAGTGTCATAGTCGAAAGTCCTAAACTTTATCGAGTTATCCTAAAGGTAGTGGAGGTGATCGAAACAAGTATCACTACGTAAGATTCCGGGTGAACTGAAGTGTAAGGTCCTAGAGACCGAGATCTACTCACTAGTGTGGTAACACTAATAGACCCAGCATTTCTAGAAAAAACATGTCGAGAAGGTACACAAGCACGGTGGAGAAGAATTATAGAAGACGAAGACAATCCAGGTATGGTAAAGACAGGAAGGTAGAAACTAACTTTACAAGGGAACCATAGAGATTAAAAGAATTTCTCTAGAGATCACAAAGGGTAAGACAACAAAAGGAGATAAACAAATGTAACTAGTGACTTCTTCCGAAAGAATAGAGAAGAACGATAAGAGACCTAGAGACGTAAGTCTACGAATATCGAAAAGAAAAGAGGAAACGAAAAGTGGAGAGAAGAAAAGTGTCGATAAACATTCCGGAGGGGTCTGTCGGTAAAACGAAAAAACGTAAAGAAAAGGTACCCTTACCAGGTACTCCTCGGTAGGGTGTAACTTCCAGTCCTTCCCGTCGCCATTCCTCTATGGGGAGTAGGTTCCATTCCTCATCGTCGACACGAAATGACCTCGTCGGTACTTCTCTATGGGGTGTAGGTTCCATTCTCTTTGAGTTCATTCTATCATCCACAAAGTTCTCCCGTAGTCTCCCGGTTGTATGACTTTGGTATGAATGTCTTTTGATCAGTTAGATTAGTGTGATCCTGGTGTCGGAACAGATTGAGTTACTTTGGTTCGGTACGGGAGCCCCGTTGGGTTCTGTCCGTCCAGTACCACCTCTCCAGACTGTCTTACACCAGGTGACCTCTTCCTTTACCGTTTGGTGAAGTGATAAGAACGGAACTCTTGGGGTACTTGTCATACTTTTACGTTTTACTATCCTATGACTTTCTCCTTGAGGGGTCCAGCCATCCACGGGTTATACGATGACTTCTAGTCACGTCTTTATTGAGGTCTTTCTTACTTCCCTACCTCGGTTTCGTTTTTATTATGGGTCGACACCTACACTGACCACTATCTTCGTTCCAGGTTACGATATTTCTCGTTATAACGTATCCTTGGACCTTACAGTCCAGGAACTTAGTTCCGTTTAACCTTCACCAGTTTGTTCTCTACCGTTCTCACTTGCAGCTGTAAGATCCTTAGTCGTTTGATTTTACCTGACCTTACCCACTTAAATTGAGTCTACTGGTAATATAGATGATGACTCCCGTCCTTAGGGAGTCTTCTTTATCTCATCGGTGGTACCAGTTGTTTTCTCAGGCTTTACGTCATGAACCTACGTTAGAGTTTCTGCTGTCTTACTAGAGATAAGCAGAGGTTCCTTTTGGTAAGTTATAGTGTCAATAGGTTCAGATACGGGGTTGGGCATTGCGACTTCTTCGACTTCAACTTGCCAAGATACTTCTGGATGTTCTGGAAAATCTTGATTGTGGGGGGTTTTTACAGGAAGAGTAATGTCCCCGACCTTACGTTTTCATCTTTCAGTTCTTTGTGGACCTCATTGACTGTTTAAACCGGAACCTTACGCCTTACTTCGTTCCGTTTCTGATTATCTCAAAACGGTTCTTTTACGTGACCAGTATCGTTTGTGAGAGAAGGTTGTTGTGTTCTCTTATGAGATGTGTACCTGTAGTGGTCTACCGGTTGTGGTTTTAGTTTAACTAATATAAGAAACGTCGGTTTCTACCTCTTCGAGGTCTGTCAGTCGTTTTTGTTCTGGCCCTCGACTGACACCGAGTCTAGTACTTGAGGAATAACGGTTTAAGTCTGAGTTTAATTTCTTTCATCCCTTTTGGTGATCTGGTAAGTCCATACTGGAGTTAGTTTAGGGAATACTAATATTTCACCTTCACTCTTTATCTAAATTCCCGGATGTAGACTATCTGTCTCACGGACTACTTGATACCTTACTCCAACACTGTAACATGTCCTCTGTCCCTAGTTCTGGTAGGGGTACCTTTTCTTTACGTTTTTTCGTTTTACCAGGACGTCTATCTCTGGTTGGAACAAAGGACGGTTAAAAAAACTGAAGAAAAGATAAACTAAGCAAGGTAAGAACTTAACTGAAAAAAAACTTACGTGAGACTAGGAAATGAAGAGTCTATATAAAGTCATATACTGTTGACCTTTTTCTTCCGCTATTAAATATAGGCAGTGGATATGGAGTCTTAAAATGATGGTACAAAAGGGGTATGTAGTGTGTCGGTGTAATAATGAATACATGGCGGACCATGATTGTTATAAGGACTTAGAAACCTAAACGAGGTCAAGAAATTAAAGAGACTTGTAATTTATTACTGAGATAGAAGTAACGGAAAAAAAAAAAAAAAACATTGTTCAACTCGTACTGACACCAGTTAAACGACTCCACTTTAAGTTTTGAGGTTGTGTTTTCTCTTCGAACTTCTGTGACTAAGACCAAGTATCTAGAAATATCAGACAGAGACTACATTTTTACAAATCCCTTCTTCAGGATTTAAAAAATATATTGAAACAGACTTTTCGAGTTTTTATTTGGAACTCATATGAGTAATATTCATAGATATTTCGTAGTTCTTAGATAAGGAGAGTGAGTAAATCGTAAACTATTGGGTGGCACCCCGAGTGATACTGTGTCAACAACTCACCTACTTGAGACACGAATCAACGGACCTAGGAATGGGACGAGGAATGGGATTGAACAATTCATTTGAAACCACAACTCTCGTAGTCAAAGAATAAGACATTTTACCCCTTTATAATAAAGGTTGGAGTATTTTAATTTACTCGATTAAGTATATTACATGAGTTTACCATGGATCGTACGGGAGTCATGATACATTCACAATCTATGATACAATAAAGGTTTTGTTGTTCGATTGTTATCCTTCTTAAGTTTTAAAGAACCCTTATTTTAAATAGAGGGTCATAAACTTCAAATATGTGTTTATTATTTTTTAATTATACTAGTACTACACTGACCGTCTAATCGAACTGGGAGACGATTAGGTCCCATAATTAAGTCATGAAAAAGTACAAGGAAAAAGGGGTAGGGTGTAGTCTAACGGTTTTGTCATCACTGATTACACCTAAAACGAGTAAAAGGACTCCTCTACCTCTTCTTTAATAGACAGTATATATATATACTGTTAAATTTGAAGAACGAACCAGTGAACAGGGGAGAGAGAATAGAGAGGGAAATCGGTATGTGTTAGGGAACGTCTCAGACACGTGAAAGTGCTTCGTAAAAGATAAGGTCTGGTTCGATCGAAAACGTGTATCGTTTCGTTGTAGTGTCGTCAATCAGTTTGACAAAGGAGAATAACACACAAAGTTTACACCCCACAGAAGTCAAGTCAAGTCAAGTCAGCGAGTCGGTACAGGTCGAGAAATGTTGGGGCACTTAGTGTTGTGTGGTCCGGAGGGACAGGTAGCGGTTAAGGACCTCAAGTGAGTCTGAGTGCAGGTAACTCAGTCACTACGGTAGGTCGGTAGAGTAGGAACACCCCACAGAATCTTTACGAATTATTAGTCTGTTAGGAAGTGAGTTCTCAAAGTCCAGTCCACATGTTACCGTACCTCAACTATTCAAGGTAGCTTTCGGGTGTCTGTAAAACTGAGAATTTTAAAGAAAAAAAGAAACGACCAAATACCAAACCAGTACAATTGTGGAATAGTATTTAATACCATACGATCACCAGTCCTTGGATGGACGGTTGGGTCCTCTACGTTCAAACTAAGGACCTTACTTCTAGGGGACCTCCTCCCGTACCGTTGGGTGAAGTCATAAGTCCGTACCTCTTAGGGTACCCGTCTCCTCGGACCGTCCGATATCTGATACCCCTACGTTTCTTAGTCTATACGGACTTCGCTGAATCGTCGGCATCGTATTTAACACTATCGATATTTATAGGATAGGGATTTACAAAATACGTGAGTATCAGTGTGTAACTATACTCAAGATGTTGACTGAACCGAAACGAATATTAAACCGATTTCAAGTCAAGTCAAGTCAGCGAGTCACAACCCCAGGAAATTAACTGACCCTGGACAACCAGGCCTCAGCTGCTATTCTTTCACTTTCTTTCTCTCGGCCTCCCTACCTTTCTCTCTCTCTCCTTCTTTCTTTCTTTCTGTGCCCCTGGGTTCGAGACTACCTCGTTTCCACGAAATGACTAGAAAGACACTCATATATATTCGACAGCATGTTCTTTAAGGAAAGTTGTTGCTATTTCTAGCCTTTTGGTTTACATATCGTTGGTAATGGTTCCCTTGTTCCCTAATTATTACCAGTGGTCCAGTCTTTTGTTAGGTATAGAGTTCTTTCCCCTAACTCTGATTCGTCAAAACAGTATTTCTCTTACAAATGACTTCCTCTAAGTTTGGACAGAGTGTATTACTGGAGTCAGGACCCTCGTCGAACACCAAGGTGATCAAAGACTGTTGTCTTTCACTATTTCTTGTCTCCTAAATACTCTTTATCGTGCATCCTTAGGAGGACAATTTGTAAGAGACTATTAAGGGGGAACAAATAAATATTATAAACATTTTTCACAAGAATGGTAATCTCAAACAAATCAAAAATTGTTAAAAACGTACTTCCGTTACCATCTACTGTTTATATTAACAATTCTGTTAGTGATTTTAATGTCAAGGTCTGGACTACAACACTCATTACGAAACTTTGGTAGACGCACCCAGATCGGGTCTATTAACTAGTCGATCAACAAGTCGATTTCAAAAGTTTAATCACCTTCTCCCTTCTAAAAATCTTTTCCAAAGTTTCTAAAGAGAAAAAGTTATTAAAATGTAAGTCTCTCCGTAATAGCACATACAAAACATTTACTTTAAACTAAACAAGGGTCAACATCCGGGATAATAACTTGACTAGTCCTCATTTTGTTTTAACTCATCTTACAGTTAGTGTAAAATCGTAGTGGATAAAAACATGTAGACAATTAACTAAAGACTGGGAAACCACCGACAAAAATGAAAGACATAAAGTAGAACTTTTATGAGTAGATAGACCCGGACTTACCGGATACATCAAACTCGTAGAAATCAGGTTAAAACCTATTTTAATACACAAACTTAACTCCAAACATTTCATTACGGTCACTACCGTCATCACCACGTTTATCGATAATTAGGGGTTTACGGTTTTTTAGTCGGTAGGTTACTTAGTAAATCTAATGGCCTCGTTAAATGATTCATTGACTCCTCGTTCAGGTCGGTACCCTAGAAGGGGTCCGAACGGTCCCGGTGACCTCTAAATAACCATTGGTGTTATTACGAATCTGGAACAACTCTAGTTTCTTAGTTTTCCCTAAGTAAAGAATTCCTTCGTCTTCTCAATTCTGTTCATATATCAAACGTTAAATATGTTCAATGTCTACATTTCAGTATAATTTACATTTAAAGAATATCGATGTTATTTTCCCTCACCTTGTGTCTGAACATACTTTGTACTAACTAATATCGCTTGATTTATTAATGATACTGATCCTAAGTCAAGTCAAGTCAGCGAGTCAGTACAGGCTGAGAAACACTGAGGTACTTAGTGTCGTGCGGTCCGGAGGGACAGGTAGTGGTTGAGGGCCTCTAGTGAGTTTGATCACAGGTAGCTCAGTCACTACGGTAGGTCTGTAGAGTAGGAGACAGCAGGGGAAGAGGAGGACGGGGGTTAGGGAGGGTCGTAGTCCCGGAAAAGGTTACTCAGTTGAGAAGAATACTCCACCGGTTTCATGACCTCAAAGTCGAAATCGTAGTACGGAAGGTTTCTTTAGGGTCCCCACTAGAGGAAGTCTTACCTGATCAACCTAGAGGAACGTCAGGTTCCCTGAGAGTTATCAGAAGAGGTTGTGGTGTCAAGTTTTCGTATTTAAGAAGCCACGAGTCGGAAGAAGTGTCAGGTTGAGAGTTAACTCTGAATTTAACTTCTTTCATCCCTTTTGGTGATCTGGTAAGTCCATACTGAATTTAGTGTAGGGAATACTAATTTGTCACCTTCACTCTTTATCTATACTCCCGGATCTAGACTATCTATCTCACGAACTACTTGATACCCTACTCCAAACACTGTAACATGTCCTCTGTCCCTAGTTCTGGTAGGGGTACCTTTTGTTTACATTTTTTCGTTTTACCGACAGACACCTCCGGATTGTTTATCGACACTTTTCTTCTCTCCACTTTTCCTTTCCTCTTTTCCTTTCTATATTCGTAGACTTACGTCTCAAGGTTTCTTATCGTTCTTCTCTATTCTTTCGGAAGAAGTCACTAGTTACGTTTGTTTATCTCCTTTTGTTGTCTTACCCTTTGTGATCTCTAGAGAAGTTCTTTTAATCTCTATGGTTCCTTGTAAAATACGTTTCTACCCGAACTATTTCCTGTCTTTACCATACCTGGATTGTCTTCGTCTTCTATAATCCTTCTCCACCGTTTTTACGTGTCTTCTTGACATGTTTTTTCTAGAAGTGTTGGGTCTAGTAGTGCTACCACACTAGTGAGTAGATCTCGGACTCTAGGACCTTACACTTCAGTTCACTCGGAATCTTTCGTAGTGATACTTGTTTCAATCACCTCCACTACCTTTAGGATAACTCGATAAAGTTAAGGACTTTCTACTACGACACTTTCACGACGTGAGTTATACGGTCGTTTAAACCTTTTGAGTCGTCACCGGTGTCCTGACCTTTTCCAGTCGAAAGTAAGGTTAGGGTTTCTTTCCGTTACGGTTTCTTACGAGTTTGATGTCGTATTAACTTGAGTAGAGTGTGCGATCATTTCATTACGAGTTTTAAGAGGTTCTGTTCGAAGTCGTTATGAACTTGGCAATTGAAAGACTACAAGTTCGACAAAAATCTTTTCCGTCTCCTTGGTCTCTAGTTTAACGGTTGTAGACGACCTAGTACCTTTTTCGTTCTCTCATGGTCTTTTTGTAGATAAAGACGAAATAACTGATACGGTTTCGGAAACTGACACACCTAGTGTTATTTGACACCCTCTAAGACTCTCTCTATCCTTATGGTCTGGTGGACTGGACGGAGAACTCTTTAGACATACGTCGAGTCCTTCGTTGTCAATCTTGACCTGTACCTTGTTGTCTCACCAAGGTTTATCCTTTTCCTCATACAGTTCCGACATATAACAGTGGGACGAATAAATTGAAGATACGCCTCATGTAGTACTTTTGGCGACCTGACCTTCTTTGTCTTCGAACTTAGTTCTAACGACCCTCTTTACAGTTAATGGAGTCTATACGTCTGCTGTGGTGGGAATACCGTCTTTCACTTCTCCTTGATTTTTCGGAGAACTACTTTCACTTTCTCCTCTCACTTTTTCAACCGAATTTCGAGTCGTAAGACTTTTGCTTCTAGTACCGTAGACCAGGGTAGTGAAGTACCCTTTATCTACCTCTTTGTCACAGTCTGAAATAAAAACACCCGAGGTTTTAGTGACGTCTACCACTGACGTTCGGTACTTTAATTTTCTGCGAATGAGGAACCTTCTTTTAAATACTGGTTGGATCTATCGTATAAGTTTTCGTCTCTGTAATGAAACTCCTGATGCCAGGCAGATCAGTTCCGATACCAAAAAGGACACCAGTACTGATACTAACCAGGGACGTTTTACAGGTCAGCTTCAGAGTACAAGAAACCACAAGTGTCGTTCAAAGATCTACAGAGTAAAAAATCCGGGTTAGACAAATAGCTCCTGCTAAACTTCTGATTTCTTCAGGAAACAGTAGTATTACAAGGTAACATCACAATCATTGGAAAATACAATAAACTCATCATATCAGGGAGTATCACGACAATTATAGTAGACTCGTCAATCTATGCGTGTATAGTGCTCCAGAGGTTAGTTGGTACCACATTAAACGGTATTTGTAATTAAAGGGACTAAATCGAACTGTAAATAGAGTTATTTATCCTCGTATAAATTTCAGAAGTATTCATTTGGGGAATGTAAAATTGAAAACAGGAAAAGGATCTCAAAACCATCATAACTGTACCAGAAATATTTTCCTGTCCCGGCATTTGTCAGGTTCGTTACACACCTTCAAGGACAAAACCTCCGTCCTACTTTCGGGTACAAACAGATAATTGTAATTATGTATTAAAATAACGCGGGTACGTATTTTCTTCTTAAATTATCGGATCTCTTTACAATTAATCAGAAGGAAGAAGAAGTCCTACTCTCCCGGGGAGGTTCGAGGTTCCTCCCCGTATACACAACTCAGTAATCACCTATGCTAACCAGGATATAGACAGCGTAAGATATTGGTTATTATTTTCCCTCCCCAATCCATATATTTGGGTTATTCACACTAGTTAGTTCAGTAGGACTCGCCCCCTTCGTTTTTGTTCGTTCCGTTCGTATCTCTGTTTTTATAAAAGTCCTAAGCCTCCGTAAGGGACAACTCTTTAGTCTAAAAGTCGAACTAATCTTTCCCAAAAATAAACGGAGGTTCAACCCTCTAGTACTCCAGCTACTGCAACTCACGCCGTAAAAAACCTTTGAAAATTTCGGCGGTACCGAACATAACCTTAAAGAAAGAGAACCCCAAAAACAACAAATCAGAGAACAAACTTACGACTCCCGGGGGAATCCAACTTAGAAGACTTCTCCTTCGGTAAACTTAAACAACTTAGGTAGACCTCTTTATCTTCATATGGGGAAAGGGACATTCTAATCAATGAATCTAAAGGTAACTAATCAATTGGGTAGAACTATGGTTTACCCGTTTCCTTCCCTCCACAGGAAGTTACAGAGCTTTACAAAAAAAAAACAAAAAAAGTTTTATAGAGGAACACCATCCAAATTTTTTAAATCTTATTTATTTCGATATAATTGTTATCAATATCTTTCTTTCCTTTCACTATTACTACTTTTGTAAAGATCCTTTATAAGTCAGGTTTTTTACAGTAGATCACTAGACAAACCCCTGACCATAAACCAACACCAAAACTTAATTATCCAATTAAAGAAGGAGTAAGTCATGTATGTAAAAAGAACTGTATTTTTCTTTACCCTAGACTGACACAAAATTCACCAAAAACAATAAACCCCGTTTCCTAATCTTCGTTTGTCAGTTTGTAAAAAAGGACTCACTTTAATGACTTTTCGACTACGTGTTGTTCAACTGTTTACCTTGCAACAAGTGTAGGTTTATGGACTGGAACAGGGACCTTTTGTTTCCGTCGGAGCGACGACAACTTAGTGACAAGTCACACAATTCCTTCTACTAACATGAAAGTTGTGTCTGGACTTTTCTTGTACTTATAAAACGTGAAAACTATGAGAATCCTTGTTTATTGAATAAGTCGTTTACCACAGAAAAATTACAACAGAAACAAAACACAACACTTTGTCCGTGACTTCAACTACAATAAAACAAAATTCTTAGAATGTCTGATCTTTTTCTTTATTTCGATATAATTGTCATCAATATCCGAATTTCTTATATAATGCAATCTTAGATCATTTCAAACAAGACCTATTCCTTCTATTTTCACATGTACACATAAAGGAGTAAATTAAAAAATAAACATCGAAGTGACACATTACGTAAACAAATTAATACAAAACACAAACGTCTAATATTCCTTACAAACATTAGACAAATTATCTCTTTCTTCCATTTTTAACAAACTTGACGAATCTTTATATCCGTCCGGTAACAGACAAAAATATCTTATCTTGTCTTAAAACCTGAGACACCTTCTCCCTCTCCCACCCTACTAAACCCTCTTACCGTAACTTTGTACATATGATAGTGCATTCTTTACTTAGCGGTCATATCCAACCTATGTCCTACGAACCCCGACCACGTGACCCTACTGGGTCTCTCTACTATACCCCTCTCTCTACCCTCCCCCTAAGTCCTAACCTTTGAGTACATGTGGGCACTACCTGAGTACAGTTACATACCGTTTTGGTTATGTCATAACATTTCATTTTCTTTTTAATTTTTTTTTTTTTTCTTAAGTCAAGTCGAGTCAAGTCAGCGAGTCAGCACAGGATGAGAAACGCTGGGGTACTTAGTGTCGTGTGGTCCAGAGGGACAGGTAGTGGTTGAGGGTCTCAAATAGGTTTGAGTACAGGTAACTCAGCCAAAACGGTAGGTCGGTACAGTAGGAGACAACAGGGGAAGAGGAGGACGGAGGTTAGGGAAAGTCGTAGTCCCAGAAAAGGTTACTCAGTTGAGAAGCGTACTCCACCGGTTTTATAACCTTAAAGTCGAAGTGGTAGTCAGGAAGGTTACTTCTTAATCCACAAGAGTAATAACGTTTCATTTAATTATCCACCCAATATTATACAATACATCAAAGTGGAACCTCTTTGTACCGGGTATATTTTCTTCTTAAACATAGTTAGCTTTGTGTATTCTTTCTTCTCCTTCTTTCAAGTCCCGTTACTCAATATATGTAAACGGTATTTTAAAAGAAAGTAAACAATAGTTGGAAAAAATATATAAAAACATAAGTAGTAAAATAAACGGTAAAGAATATAGAAAAATAATTTTCGTATATAGAATGAAAAGAAATCGTGAATACTTCACAAAACATACAATCATAAAATATCTAACCACTTATGTAAATATTATGATATATAACTTCATATATATAAATAGAAATATATATATATAAATAATTATCAAATTTTAGAGTGATCAAAAAGTCATTCCTTTTGGAAAACATTCTCCTTAAATCACAAGTCATTAATTACAAAATTTTAGAATGAAGTAAACCTTTACTGGATCGATAAATTATTTGAAATTCGTAAATCGAATATTAAAGATTTTATATTAATAAAAATTACCTCAAATAGATTTTTAAAAGTACGATAAATATATAAATGTATATATGTATATATTCCTCAATGAAAAAAAATTGTTAAATCAAATTGAATTTGGATCCGTATTATTTTGATAATGTATCACAACTACTAAATTCTGTGCAGAATTAATCTAATCGTTTGTTAATATGAATTTAATATGTAAATATAAATTTATTTGTAATTATAACTTATAAAAAGTCAAGTACACTTGAACTTAAATTTATCTCGATTAATTGAAGTATAATAGGTTTTTGTTTACATGTAACTCTGTATCTATTAAAATCAATTTGTCTGTCTGTACCAAAAGACGGACTTTAAATTTTATAGAAAAAAAAAAAAACTCAAGGTGGTTAAACAAATACCGACCTCAGGTTCTATCTCACCCGACACATAGGGTTCCTGTACTATTCTCAATTTAAATCCCAAAAACAATCCGGACGAAAACAAAGGGTCCGTCTTAACCTCTAGGTCTTTTCATAAAATTGTTCAATTGAAAAGGGATTGACGTACACGTTCTTCTTAACCAAAACGTTAAAGTTTTTTCTAAAATAATATTAGTCAAAAGAGACCTCAAATTTCTTATAGTACCTGCAAGTCACAGTTTTTATAGTAAAGAGGAAAATCATCGAGTCAAGTCAAGTCAGTGAGTCAGCACAGGCTGAGAAACGCTGGGGTACTTAGCGTCGTGTGCTCCGGAGGGACAGGTAGTGGTTGAGGGCCTCAAGTGAGTTTGAGTGTAGGTATCTTAGTCACTACGGTAGGTCGATGGAGTAGGAGAACAGTAGGGGAAAAGGTGGAGGGGGATTAGGAAGGGTCGTAGTCAGAAAAGATTACTCAGGAACGAAGGATACTCCACCGGTTTCATGACCTCAAAGTCGAAATCGTAGTAAGGAAGGTTTCTTGTGGGTCGTGACTACAGGAAATCTTACCTGACCAACCTAGAGGAACGTCGGGTTCCCTGAGAGTTCTCAAAAGAGGTTGTAGTACCAAGATTTCGTAGTTAAGAAGCCGTGAGTCGAAAGAGGTGTCAAGTTAAGAGTGTAGGTATGTACTGGTGACCTTTTTGGTGTCAGAACTGATCTACCTGTAAACAACCGTTTCATGACAGAGACGAAAAGTTATACGATAGATCCAACCAGTATTAAAAGGAAGGTTCCTCATTCACAGAAAATTCACGTACCGACGTCAGTGATAGACGTCACTAAACCTCGGGGGTTTTTATTTCAGACTGTGACAAAAGTTACAAAGGGGTAGATGAACGGTACTTCACTACCCTGGTCTACGATACTAGACAAAAGACTTACAACTCGAAATTCGGTTGAAAAAGTGAGAGGAGAAAGTGAAAGTAGTTCTCCGAAAAGTCAAGGAGAAGAAATCAAGGAAAGACGGTATTCCCACCACAGTAGACGTATAGACTCCAATAACTATAAAGAGGACCTTTAGAACTAAGGTCGAAGACAAATAAGGTCGGGTCACAAAGAGTACTACATGAGACGTATGTTCAATTTATTCGTCCCACTGTCATACGTCGGAACTGTATGAGGAAAAGGATAAACCTTGGTCAGACAACAAGGTACAGGTCAAGATTGACAACGAAGGACTGGACGTATCTCCAAAGAGTTCTCCGTCTAGTCCACCAGACCATAAGGGTAGAGAAAGTCTTAAAAGGTGTAAAATAACACGAGGTGTGTCAGTTTTCGAAACCGTATCGGTTATTTCGTCTTTATCTACAAAAAGACCTTGAGAGAAAAAGGTACTAGGTCGTCTACAACCGTTAAACTAGAGACTAAGGAGACGGAAAAGATTTAGGTCGAACTTGTAATCCTTCAAGTGCCAAGTACATAACGACTTCGGACCGAACTTCTTAAAACTCGTAATGAAATGATCGTACACTCTACTCACGTTAACACGACATCAAACTTGTAAGAAACCGTAACGGAAAGAAACCCTAACCTTACTTTTGACTGGAAAAGGTCAGGACACCGGTGACGACTCAAAAGGTTTAAACGACCGTACAACTCACTTCGTGAAAGTGTCGTAGTAGAAAGTCCTAAACTTTATCGAGGTGACCTTAAGGTAGTGGAGGAGATCGTAACAAACACCACTACGAAAGATTCCGGGTGAACTGAAACGTAAGTTCCTACACACCGAGATCCACTCACTAGTATGGTAGCACTAATAGACCTAGTACTTCTAGAAAAAAATGTCAAGACACGTAAAAACGGTGGAAAAGAATTATAGAAGACGAAGACAATCCCGGTATGGTAAAGACAGGAAATAACTTGGGTAGAAACGTCCTTTATAAGGGACCCATAGAGATTAAAAGAATTTCTTTAGAGATTAGAAAGGGTAAGACAACAAAAGGAGATAAAGAAACGTAACTAACGGCTCCTTCTGAAAGAATAGAGAAGAACGATAAGAAACCTTGAGACGTAAGTCTACGAACATAGAAAGGAAAAGAGGAAACGAAAAACGAAGAGAAAAAAAGTGTCGATAGACATTCCGGAGGGGTATGTCGATAAAACGAAAAAACGTAAAGAAAAGATACCCATACCAGAACAAGGGACAGAGGACATGTCACAGTGTTTGGAGTCAGGCATCAAGTAGTCCGTGAGCTAGATAGTCTAGCTCAGGGAATTTAGACAAGGAGTGAAGGTGACATATTAACATTCCCTAAATTAAATCCAGTTTAGACTTACCAGATCACCAAAAGGGATGAAAGAAGTTAAATTCAGACTTGAACCGTTATTCCTCGAGTACTAGACTCGGTGTCAGTCGAGGTCCAGAACAAAAACGACTGACATATCTCGAAGAGGGAGAAACCGACGTTTCTTATATTAGTTAGACTGAAACCACAACTGGTAGACCACTACAGGTACACATCTCAGAAGAGAACACAACAACCTTCTCCCACAAACGATACTCGTCACACAAGAGAACGTTTTCCAGTTTAAACGGACAATGAGATCCACAAAGAACTGAACGATGAAAACGTAAGGTCAGGGGATATTACTTTTCCTGTATAAAAAGCCCACAATCAAGACTTTCCAGAACATCCAGAAGTATCTTGGTAAGTTGAAGTCGAAGAAGTCGCAATGACCAACTCCGTATCTGAACCTAATGACACTATAACTTACCAAAAGGAACCTTTACTTGTCTCTAGTAAGACAGCAAAAACTCTAACGTAGGTTCATGACGTAAAGCCTGAGAAAACAACTGGTACTACTAATAAGGTAAAGAAGATTCCCTAAGGACGGGTGTCATCATCTATATGACCAGTAGACTCAATTTAAGTAGGTAAGGTCAGGTAAAATCAAACGACTAAGGATCTTACAACTGTAAGTGAGAACGGTAGAGGACAAACTGGTGAAAGTTAAACGGAACTAAGTACCTGGATTGTAAGGTCCAAGGATACGTTGTAACGACAAATATCGTAACCTGGAACGTAGATAGTGGTCAGTGTAGGTGTTGACGTATAATAAAAACGAAACCGAGGTAGGGAAGTAAGAAAGACCTCAATAAAGAGTTGACTAGAGGTCATCGTATAACCCGTGGATGGCTAGACCCCTCAAGGACAAAGTCATAGGATAGTAAAACGGAAAAGGATGACAAGTACCCCAAGGGTTCCGTTCTTATGACCTCACCAAACGGTAAGGGAACAGGTCACCTGGTGTAAGACAGTCTGCAGAGGTGGTACTGGCCGGGCAGAACCCACCGGGGTTCCCGTACAGAATCAAAGTAACTCAATCTGTTCCGACAGCAGGATCACACTAATCTAACTGATCAAAAGACACTAATACCAAAGTCACACAAACAGGAGACTACGAAAGAGTGTTGTGGATGGTAGAAACCGAAAAGAATGGAACCTACACCCCATAGAGAAGTACCGACGAGGTCCTTTCATGTCGGTGACGAGGAAAGGAACCTACTCCCCATAGAGGAATGGTCACGGGGAGGACTGGAACTTACACCTTATCAAGTAGATCCGGGAGGACGTATGTACGTCGGTGACGAGGAACCTGTACCCAAACGAGGAGAGGCGACGGCGGGGACTGGAGTCTGTGCCGCATTAAAGAGGCCCGGTGGTAGGGACTGGAGCCTACACCCCATCGATGAAAGACGGTAAAGAAGCGACAACGTCGGACCGTGAGCACCGGCAACGGGGACTGGAGTCTGTACCCCATTGAGGAGAACCGACGGCGGGGAGTCCGTACCCCAGGAGGACCGAAGACGGGGACTGGAGTCTGTACCACATCGAGGAGAGATGGCTCGAACACGCGGTAGCGTCCGCGGGTGTCATATAATAATTACCATATATACGTACTCTCTTAACGACAGTGCAACCTACACTTCAGAACTGATGTTTTAAAACTGTTTATCATCCTACCAATTCGTATGGGACTCAATTGTGTCAGATAAATTTAGAAAATACTCCGGGTTATACTAATCCTATTCCCTCTTTCTTTCACTTAGAGAGGGTCAGATTTCCCACATTTCCATATAATTTTTTCGTTAGAACATTCAGTCCTTATTATTACACGGTTAAAACTCCTTATCATCATCCACTACCCTAGGGACCAACATTACGTAGGTATCCAAAGTATCTACGTAATTGAAAAGATTCCAGACAATTCTCTCCGGTAAACAATCTAAAGAAAAAATATTGTTTTTATCCTCTCAAGGTTACTCTCGTTCTAAGGAGTTATACAAAATTAAGATTACACACAGATATTCAAGAAATCATCGGACATTAAAAAGAAAACGTCTCCCGGTAACGAGACAAGTTTATCAGAGTAGTAATAAGGTTCAATAAAATTATTAACGAAATGAACAATTTATTCGTCACCGGGAATCCTTTTTACACCTTACATATAGACTCAAACGGTATCAACATAGACTGAGAAACACTAGGGTACTCGATGTCGTACGGTCCGGAAGAACAGGTAGTGGTTGAGGACCTCAAATGAGTTTGTGTACAGGGAATTCAGTCACTACGGTAGGTTGGTAGAGTAGGAGAGAACAGGGGAAGAGGAGAGTGGAAGTTAGAAAGGGTCGTAGTCCCAGAAAAGTTTACTCAGTCAAGAAACGTAGTCCACCTGTTTCATAACCTCAAAGTCGAAGTTGTAGTCAGGAAGGTTTCTCATAAGTCCTGACAAAAGGAAAGCCAACCTGATCAACCTAAAAGATATGTTGGTTTGAATGATAACTGAAACATACTTGTAAGGAAATTTTTGGTGAGTCAAAAGAACTCGAAGTCAAAGAATATCATTAGTCAATCATAGGAACCAATAATCTGAATTAGTGATCGATGAAAAATCTATCTTTTGTTTTGCTTCAGGTCTGTTTGTTTTTAGATTTTGAAAAATAGTGGTGTAATCAAGTCAAATCAAGTCAGTGAGTCAGTACAGGCTGAGAAACACTGGGGTACTTAGCGTCGTACGGTCCGGAGGGACAGGTAGTGGTTGAGGGTCTCAAGTGAGTCTGAGTGCAGGTAGCTCAGGCACTACGGTAGGTCGGTAGAGTAGGAGACAGTAGGGGAAGAGGAGGACGGGGGTTAGGGAGGGTCGTAGTCTCAGAAAAGGTCACTCAGTTGAGAAGCGTACTCCACCGGTTTCATGACCTCGAAGTCGAAATCGTAGTAAGGGAGGTTTCTTTAGGGTCCCGACTAGAGGAAGTCTTACCTGACCAACCTAGAGGAACGTCAGGTTCCCTGAGAGTTCTCAGAAGAGGTTGTGGTGCGAAATTTTCGTAGTTAAGAAGCCGCGAGTCGGAAGAAGTGTCAGGTTGAGAGTGTAGGTATGTACTGGTGTCCTTTTTGGTTTCGGAACTGATCTGCCTGGAACCAACCGTTTCATTACAGAGACGAAACTTTATACGATAGATCCAACCAGTATTGAAAAGAAGGTTCCTCATTCACAGAAAATTAAAGTACCGACGTCAGTGGTAGACGGTACTAAAACCTCGGGGTTTTTATTTCAGACTGTGACAAAGGTAACAAAGGGGTAGATAAAGGGTACCTCACTACCCTGGCCTACGGTACTAGAAGCAAAAGACTTACAATTCGAAATTCGTTTGAAAAAGTGAGAGGAGAAAGTGAAAGTAGTTCTCCGAAAAATCGAGGAGAAGTGAAAGACGGTATTCCCACCACAACAGACGTATAGACTCTAATAACTATAAAGAGGACCGTTAGAACTAAGGTCGAAGACAAAGAAGGTCGGGTCTCAAAGAGTACTACATGAGACGTATATTCACTTTATTCGTCCCACTGTCATACGTCGGAACTGTATGAGGAAAAGGATAAACCTTGGTCAGACAACAAGGTACAGGTCAAGATTGACAACGAAGGACTGGACGTATATCCAAAGAGTTCTCCGTCCAATCCACCAGACCAAAAGGGTAGGGAAAGTATTAAAAGGTGTAAAATAACACTAGGTGTGTCAATTTCCGAAACAGTATCAGTTATTTCGTCTTTATCTACAAAAAGACCTTGAGAGAACGAAAAAGGTACTAGGTCGTCTACCACCGTTAAACTAAAGACCAAGGAAACGGAAAAGATTTTGGTCGAACTTGTAATCCTTCAAGTGCCAAGTACTTAACGACTTCGGACTGAACCTCTTAAAACTCGTAATGTAATGATCGTACACTCTACTCACGTTAACACGACATCAACCTTGTAAGGAAACGTAACGGAAAGAAACCCAAACCTTACTTTTGACTGGAAAAGGTCAGGACACCGATGACGACTCAAAAGGTTCAAACGACCGTATAACTCACGTCGTGAAAGTGTCGTAGTAGAAAGTCCTAAACTTTATCGAGTTGACCTTAAGGTAGTGGAGATGATCGAAACAAGTATCGCTACGAAAGATTCCGGGTGAACTGAAGTGTAAGGTCCTAGAGACCGAGATCTACTCACTAGTATGGTAGCACTAATAGACCCAGTACTTCTAGAAAAAACATGTCAAGAAGACCTCGATTTCTAACGTCAACAGAGTATTTGTTGTGATGCCTTTGAAAATATCTTCGATCGGGGATTCGTTTGAAAATGTCTTTATCTCGACCTCTTATCTACTTCATATAAGTCTCCGACAGAGTAAAAATATTTAGAATATTCTTTCTGAGTGATAGATCCAACTTAGGGTTCGACAAACAAACAAACAAACAAAATCTAGATTGGTTACTATAAGGTCCATGTATAAACTAGTGGACTGTGACTTTACGTGAAAACTACTTAATAACGTTCGATAATATTATGATAAGTTATTTCGTCCCAATAAAATTGGAATTTTACTGACTAACCAAGTATTACTACCATGAGTAAAAAGTTATGTCTTTTAGATAATCGACGATGGGTGTCAAACTATCCCCAAAAGGGACCACAATTCTACCATTTCTTAGACGGAAGTTACGCCTCTGTGTCCAACCTAGGGACCCAACCCTTCTAGGGGATCTCTTCCCTTACCGATGGGTGAGGTCATAAAGACGGACCCCTGAAGGTTCTTGTCTCCTCGATGTCAGGTACTCCAACGTTTCTTAACCTGTATTGACTTACTGATTATGTGTGTGTGTGTGTGTGTTGATCTATCTCCACGTATGGATATTCGTCCTATCAAGGACTATATTAGATTCTATATAAAATCGGGAGCATAAGGATAGAAACCTTCTCTTTTCAAAATGAAAAAATTTTAACTTCTCATTATCTTTTACCTGTGTATTAAATTAACGTTATTAAAATTATGGATCTCCCCTTACAAGACGAAAGAAAATAGGGTTTCAGAGAATTAAAGTACGGAATGTTTGTCGTACTTTTTAATCCTATTATATACAGTCTTTTTAACCTTCTCATGATTGTTACAATGATTTGGTATTTTGCAAAAGACTCTCAAAGTACTAAAATCTGTACATCGTTAAATTTTATTTTAAAGAGAGTTATATTATAACCAGTAAACTCCACGTTTTATACAACGGAATCCCTCTTTTAAAACATGAATGGTGAAAGGTGGAAAAATTATAGTGATGACAATGATTTTTATTTAATTTTTTTGATTTTTCCTCAGTATTTTGTACCATTAAACCAGTTATAATGATATAAAATACGTCGGAGAAATATAACTTCTTTATCCAAACAAAAATTAACTTGATTAATTGAATACTGTGGACCAAATCTTTATTTAATGTTTGAGAGTATTAGAAATAGTCATAAAAAGACATAGTTCAGAGTCCATACACTAGAGTTTACGACAACGTATTTGAGACCGGGTACGTTTCTAGGTTTGTCGATTGAAAAGTTATATTCCTTGTTCTTTTAGACTAAGAATTCCTCTGACCTTTCTGAGGGTAGTCTTTAAAATGGGTATCGTTAATATATTTCCTCACCCCTCTCTGTCGAAAGTAAATTTCCGTTTATTGTAATCTTAAACCTCTTCCTTTACCGTTGGGTGAGGTCATAAGAACGGACCTCTTAAAGTACCTTCCTCCCCGGACCACCCGATGTCAGGTGCCCCAGCGTTTCTTAACCTTATATGGTTCTCAGTCTGTGCTGACTCGCTGAAGTGATAGTGAAAAGTAAAAGTACGTGAACTTTTCCTTTACCGTTGGGTGAGGTCACAAGAACGGACCTCTTAGGGTCCCTGTCGTCTCGGACCACCCGACGGTAGATACCCCAGCGTCTCTGAGTCTGTGCTGACTTCACTGAATCGTCGTCGTCGTCGTCGTCGTTTGGTGACTTGACTTGTCAAATTTACCCTCTTAACATATACAATACACTTATTTTATAGGTATTTCGACAATTTATTAAATTTGTGATTGGTATTACTCAATATGACACACGGAGATAATTTGTTATTATATAGTCTGTATCAAAATATAGGAATACAATTTGCTATTAAATAGTCTATATGAAAATATAGGAATGCAATTTGTTGTACTTTGATCTGTTGTCATTGAATCTATGAAGAAGGTTCTTTGTAGACGAGGACCTTGTATTGTGACACTTGATTGATTTTGTTGAAAGAAATTTCAAACATAATATTTCCGTACGAATTGTCAAACGAGAAATTATGAACAAAGGTCTAGAAGTACAGTGAGACAGATGATCAGTTCTCGACAGAAACAATAGTTAACACGGAGTAGTTTTGATCCAGGGCTAGAACGTTCAGAACGGAATTAAAGTCAGTATAGTTCGGAATTCTGTGAAATTTATCAGAAGTGATTAGAAGAGTAAAACTATATTATGTCCTGTGTTAGTTAGACTCTAAGAGGGAATAGTGTAATTCAGATAATTTGAATTAAAATGAACTGACTCTTCTAAAACCTCACTAGACTCCTCAGTAAACAGTGTCCAGTGGGTCTTAATTATAGATATTCATTCTTTTCTCTTATTCTTAATCAACATAGTGAACTATAACGTTATGAATCGAATATGGGAATAGTATATAAGAAACTTTAATGTAAATGAAAGATTAAACTTTAGATTTAATTCATTTATTTATTTATTTATGAGTTATTGTAAATAACCGATAAGGATTTGATTGAAGTTGTTTATCGATCTTATAAATACTACAACACATATTATACCTAGTAACAATATATATACAAGGTAATTAATTTAATGTAATTATATTAATTATGTATGTTACCTAATGTAATCACATTATCGGGTAATGACATTTTTTACAGAAGATGGGTGATGGTATAATTTAAACTTAAAATGTATGTCTCATTTTTAAATACTAAATAACAAGGATGTTCTGGTAAAATGATCTCATGTACAAGTTTATTATTTATATTACAGACATCTTAAAAAGTCTCTTACTTCACTGACACTTAATATTCGGACTTGAGAAACCTAATATATCGATAAATTGTAAGATTTATACTCGTGACTTTAGCGTTTGGAAATCCATAGAAAATTTAGATCTTAATAATCCAGAGTAGTCACAAGATAAAAAATTGTCAAAAACAGTAAAGGTTGAACTCAATTAAATATAAGACTTTGGTGTCGGTGTAGTTATAGACTCTTACATAACTCCTCAAAGAATCAAAGTAAAAAAGTTTAGAACCTATCTTCTGATTATAAGTATCACTACTAAAATCTTTTGTGTAAGAAATGTAAAACTTCTAGTCACAAGAAAATATTACATAAGACTTTATACATACACTACGATTTACTTAATAAGGTTTATACAGTCATGAGAAATGGGTGATACGAAGGTCTATACCCTCTATTTTACTATCTAAATAAAAAATCTAAAATTTCGATTATCGAGTATCTAAGTTTAATTAAAGTAAATGAACTTATTTTAGTAAGACCATGACGACTACATCCACTTAATCGACCTAAACTTCTGTCACCACATTTGAGTTTGTACGTCAAAACTCCAAGTTCCTGTCTCCCTCTTTTTTTTTAACTGATGAGAGAAGAGTAAAGTAGATTTTATCCCACTACAGATTACCCCTTATAATATCCTCTTGTCTTCGAATATACTCCGTCGGACCTCGCCTTTCAGGTTACCCTTCTTTGAATCCAAAGTTTTTCACTAGGAACCTGTCTGTCATAACTTTAATGGACTTTAGAACAATCTTTACTTGTCAGAGTGGGGTCTATGTGGTTAGTTTTAGACATCCATTAAGTTCACGTGTGAATTCAAATATTTCTTGACACAAGTCAAGTCAAGTCAACGAGTCAGCACAGACTGAGACACTGGGGTACTTAGCGTCGTGTGGTCCGGAGGGACAGGTAGTGGTTGAGGGACTCAAATGGGTTTGAGTACAGGTAGCTCAACCACTACGGTAGGTCGGTAGAGTAGGAGACCACAGGGAAAGAGAAGGACGGGGGTTAGGGAGGGTCTTAGTCCCAGAAAAGATTACTCAGTTGAGAAGTGTACTCTACCGGTTTCATGACCTCAAAGTCGAAGTCGTAGTCAGGAAGGTTACTTGTGGGTCCTGACTAGAGAAAATCCTACCTGACCAACCTAGAGGAACGTCAGGTTCCCTGACAGTTCTCAGAAGAGGTTGTGATGTTAATTTTTCGTAGTTAAGAAGTCGTGAATCGAAAGAAGATCTTATGATTTCTAGTTTGACCCATCGTTATTGGTGTCTTTACTAGTCCTCGTTCCGTCTCAAACTTGTTCTCTTATCCGACGAATTACTACTTAACCACTTACTGGGTGACATCGAGTTTTCCATCCCACCCGGACACACTTGTCGACAACCCTATGTCCTCTCTCACTTCTGTTCCTGACCGTTTCGTAAAGTTTATTGTAGTGTAATGTACAGTCGGTACTTGACATTAATCTCTTTGATTACCTTCACCTACTGTAAAATACTAACGTTTTGATTTGTCGAATGTAAACGAGTTTCTCTTAGTACGATAGTTTTGTCGTTTTGGTTTTAAGACTAACGGATAAATGAAGACAGTATATGAGAACTCTTTTTGATAAAAACATTGTAGTTAGTGAAAAAATTTCTTCCTTAATTTAATCGTACTCCTACTTTATGACCAAACCATTTTAAACTGTTCGGATCTTGATTGACTTTATTATATTTGGATAAACGAAAAGTGAAAGTATATTGTGTTGTTTTGAAAAAAGCTGGGAGGTGGATAACCACTACTCCAGATACCCACTGTACGTTATCATTTTGCTATTAAACGTAACTGACTCACGGAAAGTGTGTAGTTGTTAAGTCAACTTGAAAAACATCGTCACAAGAATAGGGGTAACTGTCTCACCAGGTAATACGGAAGGTCTCAACTCAATATCCTAAACTGATCTCGTCGTCACTGTAACTCCAAAACCTCCTACTTGAGGAATATTGGGATATTGAACGGTATTTCTGAATTCAAGTAAAGGAACAAGAACTTTAACGAAGAGGAATAATTGTATGACTATTCTTGTAACTTTGACGAAGACCAAGGGACCGTGTCTGTAAACGATAACATTCATGTCCTCACAAAAAAAGGGGAGAGAAAATGATCACACCATATGAATGGAACTACAACGGTCACAAAGAAATTTCAACAGGAATTAATGAGTTCATTACCTGGTATCTTTGACATATCCGTGAATCCTTACACTTATAATTATAATTATAACTCCCATTGTGTCAACGAACCTGAAATTTTAAGTAATAAAGTAAATTTATGATGTTGTCACGATATTGTATTCGTAATGGAACTGAAATTCTATTCATAATTATTAAACGGTTACTGATATTTTATCATCTCGGTTCTAAATTTCGTTATAAACAGCTTACGATTTTTAGGGGAACACTGAAGTAATCCCTTAACCAAGTGAAAGGCACTGTACTACTCTGTTAAATATCCTAATTATGGAATACTGAAGTATATAGTAAGTCCTGCTACGTAAAACAGATTAAATAGGAGATACACACAAAAACGGATTAGTGAACGTAAGACATAGTTGAAGGAGTATATATAGATTGAAAGGGATTAAATAAATACGAAATTACGATGTTTATTTGTTGAAGGAATCTCCCATTCTATAAACATTCTTTTTCAACTCAAGTATATTCATTTGACTACTCTCTTTTATCGGAGAAAGATTTCAGAAATCTAAACCTATCTTTATGCACCCGAACTCTAACGTCAGAAATAAATTATGTAAGATTGTTGCAAGGACGAAAGTACTGTCTATAGTGTTACGAAAGAGTGATTATAACTAAACCACCCTGTCCCGCAGAAAAGAAGTTGTAGTAAGGAAGACACGGATATATCGTGTCACGAGACCAATTAGAAGACAAAAAAAAAAAAAAAAAAAATTTACGATTTGGGATGAACGAAGATAGAGGACGAAGAAAACGAAAGTATCGTGAGGAGTAAGATTCGGTAAAAAAGTTAAGGACTAAAATAGATATATCATTCTGTTATCGTTGAGTCTTAACTCAGTACGAAACGAGGTCCCTTTCTAACTTCTACTTTCCTTTTCCCCCTTCGTCGTCTACTCTACCAATCTATCGTAGTGGTTGAGTTACCCGTGTGTAAACTCGTTTGAAACACTCTATCACTTCCAGTCTCATCGACCACCTGATGTTAGGTACCTCAGCGTTGCTCAACCTGTGCTAAATCGCTGACTTGTTGTTGGCAAGGTCCCTTAGTCTCGTATTTAACACCTATCTTTTGTTTTAATGTAAAGAAAATAATAAAATAAAAATCAAATTTTATACTAACAATCTTAAAACTTATTATAATTCTCTAACTCTAAAACACATATATAACTTCTCAGTCACCGAATTTTCCAACTCTTTAGGAGTGGATGGTATATGTTTCAAAGACTCTTTGATCTTTTCAAAAGAGTTACCTTCCAGAACCCTAGTATCTCTCACACCCATTGCAAATCGTGGTATACAGTACGAGTCATCGTAATCGTGGAGAATTTACTATGGGGAGGGAATCTAAGAAAATGATGACTTACTATATTTATTAGAATCACTGAGACGTAGTTACTACTAACATAAAATAAGAGATAAGTCAATTGAATCAGAAATGAACTGTTATAGTTGGACGTTTTTTCACCATCTCTACTTGGTAAAACGAAAAAAAAGGGGTAACCTTATTTTGTT
This sequence comes from Capra ibex, assembly GCA_006410555.1. NCBI lineage: Eukaryota > Metazoa > Chordata > Mammalia > Artiodactyla > Bovidae > Capra > Capra ibex. The sequence goes on from SJYO01004576.1 coordinate 33,549,854, forward strand.
ATAGAGTTCACTAAATACCTTTATAAGTTCCCTTATGAGAGTCCATTTCTTTTTCGTATGTTGAAAATTTATTACATTACACAGAAAAGACGTGACGTTTACTTCAGGTTTAGATAGTCTTAAAAAAGTTAAACTTAAACCAAAAAACTCTAATTCTTTTTATCCAACGAGTTAGGTGATGATTAATGAACTCTACCATTTATATAAAAAGTCAAAAACAAAACAAACTCAACTTATAGTCTACAGTAGATGAATTAGTAAGATGAGGTAGAAGGTAAAGAATACGAGTCTGAGGGTGTTCTCTTTACGTACGGAATTTATACACACTGTAAACACGTATTTCAATTGTCGTCTGTGTAAGTCTTTACATCATCGGAATTGAGACTGATTGAAATATTGGATATGAAATTTCCTTTAATACTTTTTTTTTTTTTCCTTTGATACTTTGTATAAATTCACTTCTTATGTAAATAGATGTTTCCTATGTTTTATATAATGGAGGTTACATAGACTTCTACTAATAAGTAATGTTATCTTTTCGGTTCACGTCGTGATAGATACTGTGTCTAATAAAGAATCTACAGGAAATAGAGGGTCTTTGAACATAAGTTTCGAGACTCCCTCCTTCTACATTGGTTTCTTCTGTACATAAAATTAGAGTTTCTTTCTTTCTAAAATTCTTTAATATAGTAATTTTTCGTGGTCCGGGTTTTACTAAAGTGTACCCATAAGATGATTTGGAAATTTCTGATTTAGTAATGTTACGAGACATTTTATAAAGTATCATAATGTAAGGCATCGTATCTTTTTCTTGAGAAAGGTTAAGGATATTATTCATCCTTAAATCTAAATTTTGACTATTTTTGTCATGGTTTTGTTTAGACGTTAATAGTAAGTACACGGAGTTATTTTATATTTTATTTTATAATCCTCTGTTATAATATGACTAATATAGTTTGTGACATGTATCATGTATCTATTATGTAGTTCTTATCTATATAATAAGACATTATATCTTATTAACGGACCTCTTATTAAAGTTAACTAACGAGACTAAAATACTTCTGACGTATGGATCCAATTTGTTTGAGATATGATTTTTAACGACTATAAATTTTAATCACCCAAAAAAACTGGATGATATACTTATTATTACTTATAATAATAATTACTTATTACTTATTACTACCTTATCTTGATTTTACTTTAACGTATTTACGATTCTTCAGTCACTGTCTTAAGTTGTGGATAAAGATCATTTTTACGAATTGATTTTTCCTTAACTCTTTATTATTTAAAGGGTTTCGACCATAAAATTTATAATCCCTTTGTGTGATCTCCGTAACCCATAAAGATGATTGTGACCTTTATTCCTTTTTGATGCAAGAGAGAGGTACTACAAAGTTGTAAGAGTGTACCCATAATCGGTAACGTTAATCTATTCTATTTAGTAAAAGAAAAATTTTATAAACTATTTATCATCAGATATGAACATATCACCTCTTCCGTTACCGTGGGGTGAGGTCATGAGAACGGACCTTTTAGCGTACCCGTCTCCTCAGACCATCCGACGTCAAGTACCCCAGTGCTCCTCAGCCTGTGCTGACTCACTGAAGTGAAAGTGAAAAGTGAAAGTGCGTAACCTCTTCCTTTACCGTTGGGTGAGGTCACAAGAACGGACCTCTTAGGGTCCCTGCCCCCTCGGACCACCTGACGGCAGATACCCCAGCGTGTCTCAGCCTGTTCTGATTTCGCTGAACGTCATCATCGTCGTCGTATGAACATATCTCAGGTGGTGTTTTAGATTTAACCATTAAATGGAAACAATAAACCTTACAACGAGCCTCTTCCTTTACCGGTGGATGAGGCCATAAGAACGGACCTCTTAGGGTACCTCTTTCCTCGGACCATCCGATGTTAGGTGTCCCAGCCTTTCTCAGCCTGTGCTGACTCGATGAAGTGAAAGTGAAATCATTTGAACCGTTCGATACGACACGAATCAGCACAGACAGATTGAGAGACACTGGGATGTCTGACATGGAGTGGTCTGAGGTAGGTACCCCTAAGAGGTCCGTTCCTACGACCTCACCCAACGGTACGAGAGGAGATCCCCTAGAAGGGTTGGGTCCAAAGTTTGGGTCAAAAGGGTGTAACGTCCGTCTAAGAAATGACAGACTCGGTGACCTACCATAAAACCTATGACCTATGTATACAAGTCATATATATATGACTTGTGACATAATGACTTATGTACTTATGACCTCACTCATCGGATAGTGAAAAGGTCCCCTAGAAGGACTGGGTCCTTAGTTTGGCCCAAAGGACGTAACGTCAAGTTGAGAAATGGTCGGCTCACTGGTCCCTTCGGGTTTGAACTATATATCATCCAATTTTTTTTTTTTTTTTGTTTTGTGGATTAAAATTTGTAGTCGTCAAAAATCATATCTCAAACAAATTGGATCCATACGTCAGAAGTATTTTAGTCTCGTTAGTTAACTTTTACTTTTTTTTACGTATTAAAGACGTATTCTTTTTATCTAAGTACGAAAGTAACTATAATGAAGACAAAACGACTTAACTGATCTCAAAATTTCTAGTGTATCGATTTTAGGTCAAACTATAAACGAAAGAACACAAATTTTCAGGACTCTCACTTTCAGCGAGTCAGCATAGGTTGAAAAACGGTGGGGTACCTTACATGTCAGGTATCTTAAGAGGTGATGACGTAATAAAGTCTTATATTTACATATTGAAGTTTCGTTGTTACAACTGGTTTTATAAACTGTTTACATGAAGTGTCCTTCAAGGATAAACGTGACTTCCTTTTGTAAGTTTTGGAAACATTGAATATGCGACAGTCGGGAAAAGGTATAAAACATCGTAAAATGGGACGTCCCAATATTTATTTACTAGAAGACGAAACACTATGACCTCGATTATCGATCACAGAGTACTAAAGTAAAAATTCTCTTATTATGACATACATTATGACAAACTACAAGAATGACATTGAGTTCGAAAATGGAACATTATACGAATAGGAACGATAATACATCTCTGTATCTATACATATTTTAATAAGTCTAAATTGTCTACTTAATTGTGTCCACTTAATTTCAAAGTTACCTTTTAAATGTATATACAAAATCTTCTCTGACGTAAAGAAGTAAAGAAAACGTTATGACACTCTTTACGTACCCATGTTGATAAGCTTGAAATACTTCGTGTAACGGTGTTAGAGTTCCTAATCCGGAGGTTTGAAAGAACCGTCTATGTCACTCTGAACAATGACACATAAAAAAGTCATTCTGAAGATCTGTATCAGCCACTTAAGTAAAACCGTCTTTTGACTAGTATTTTGTTCTATTAACCCGACCTCTATTTTCAGTGGCAACTTCAATTCTCTCTGGTGTAACTTTTTATCCTTCTGTTTCACTTTCGAATATATAACTTATAACCAAAAGGGGAGAGAATCTCTTTGAGTGAGGTAGAGAAGAGTGAATTAAATGTTTTAGAACAGTACGTCTACAAACAGAAGGTACGTCTCTTTTTTTTTTTTACTGTCACCAACTTTGTCGACTCCCTAGAAGTAATAAGACCTCTTCTCTCATTTACTGTGTCCTAAGGAGTTACTTCGACGTATAAGTCAGTCAATCGAGATGGGTATCGTGTCTATAAAGTCTGATAAAAATTAATTGGTTAAAAATTCATCCTAACATGTTAGACCCTAGTGATCTATAAAAAACTTTAATCTTTTTTACTTTTCACCCGTATTGTTAAACCTACTTTAATTTTAGTACATCCTTTTTTTAAAATTTACTAGGGTATATATAATTATATGTAGTTCTTCTACATCAGTTGTTATTTTCTAAATCAGTACATTATTTTTCCATAACTTTTAATTTTTATACTTTTATTTTAACTTTTTTTATATATATCTAACTTTCTATTCTACTTTTATAGTAGGTCCCATAGATCTCTAGGTCCCATAGATCTCTACATTTTGTCTTCTCTTTTATAATATTCTGTTCTATCCTAATTAAGTTCCACACATTAATTACTTACCCCGAAGGGTCCATTGTGGTACCATTTCTTAGACGGACAGTTGTGTCTTCTACGACCTCTCCATTTAAACTAGGAACCCAGTCCTTCTATGGGTCCCATCCTTTACCGTTCGGTGAGGTCATAAGAACGTACGTAAGATCGTAAGATCCCCAACACCTTTCTTGACCTCCCTTTCTTTAGTAGTTTCAGATTAGGTTCATTGAAAGATATTGACCTTCTACTCTTAAAGTCTAACTTTTCAATAGAAATAGGTCGTGTAACCATCTTTTATCTTGTTATTATTCATTCATTCTTTCTTTCTTACCTCCTCCTTTACCGTTGGGTGAGGTCATAGAAACGGACCTTTTAGGGTACCTGTCTCCTCGGACCACCTGGTGTCAGGGACACCAGTGTTTTCAGCCTGTGTTGACTTTACTGACTCGTACGTCCGTGTGTTCTTTCTTTCTATAAGTCAAATCAAGTCATCGAGTCAGTCTCTTCCGTCACCGTTGGGTGAGGTCATGAGAACGGACCTTTTAGGGTACCTACCTCCTCGAACCATCCGACGTCAGGTACCCCAGTCCTTCTCAACCTGTGCTGACTCACTGAAGTGAAAGTGAAAAGTGAAAGTGCGTAACCTCTTCCTTTACCGTTGGGTGAGGTCACAAGAACGGACATCTTAGGTCCCTGCCCCCTCGGACCACCCGACGGTAGATACCCCAGCGTGTCTCAACCTGTATTGACTTCGCTGAATCGTTGTCGTCGTCGTCCTATAGGTTTAATATAAAGGGTCTAAAATAACTCTACCGATCCTTTTTTTTTTTTTTTTCTAATTACCTCATTTTGGCATTCCGTCTTAAAAGTAGGATGTTACCAATCTACTCGCGGAAAGACGTAAGTTTCTAGTTCCGAAGTAGGAGAAGTAAATAAAAACATTTATGATCTACCAACGAAAGGTGATCAAGTCAAGTCAGTGAGTCAGTACAGGCTGAGAAACGCTGGGGTACTTGATGTCGTGTAGTTCGGAGGGACAGGTAGTAGTTGAGGGTCTCAAATGGGTTTGAGTACAGGTAACTCAGTCACTACGATAGATTAGTAGAGTAAGAAAGGAGGACAGAAGTTAGAAAAGGTCGTAGTCCCAGAAAAGTTTACTCAGTCAAGAAGTGTAGTCCACCGGTTTTATGACATCAAAGTCGAAATCGTAGTCAGGAAGGTTTCTTGTGGGTCCTGACTAGAGGAAAGTCTTACCTGACCAACCTAGAGGAGCGTCAGGTTCCCTGAGAGTTCTCAGAAGAGCTTGTGGTGTCAAGTTTTCGTAGTTATGAAGCCGCGAGTCGAAAGAAGTGTCAGGTTGAGAGTGTAGGTATGTATTGGTGACCTTTTTGGTACCGGAACTGATCTACCTGGAAACAACTGTTTCATTACAGAGACGAAAAATTATACGATAAATCCAACCAGTATTGAAAGGAAGGTTCCTCATTTCAATTTCACTTTCACTTCAGCGAATGAGCACAGAGTGAGAAACGCTGGGGTACCTGACATCGGATGGTCCGAGGAGTCAGGTACCCTAAAAGGTCCGTTCTTATGACCTCACCCAACGGTAAAGGAAGAGGTTCCTTATTCGTAGATAATTAAAGTACCGACGTTAGTAGACGTCACTAAAACCTCGGGTCTTTTTATTTCAGTCGGTAACAAAGGGATCAATAAACGGTACTTAACTACCCTGGTCTACGGTACTAGAATCAAAAGACTTACAACTCGAAATTCGGTTGAAAAAGTGAGAGAAGAAAATCAAAGTAGTTCTCCGAGAAATCAAAAAGAAGTGAAAGACGGTATTCCCACCACAGTAGACGTATAGACTCCAATAACTAGAAAGAGAGCCGTTAGAACTAAGATCGAACGTGAAGTAGGTCGGGTCGTAAAGAGTACTACATGAGACGTATATTCAATTTATTCGTCTCACTGTTACATGTGAACCAGAGAGTTTTTTACTACTGCGATATGAAGTCATAATTTTTCTAACGAAGATGTTTTACTGTTATTTTATTATGTCGATACAGTAAAACTTCTAGTAAATTTACGTGAGAAAACATCTTTCCTTTACATTATAATATGTGTCCTTTCTGGACCTTCACTTACCAACATCCAAGATTAGTGTCTATTAGTGACAAACAAAACCTCTGAAACGAATTTAAAAAAAGTACATTTTAATTTCACATCTCAACCTAATAAAATTCCAAAAAGTCGAAACCTCCTGACAAAGTATATTTTTAATACCTCTTTCGGTCTAATAGTCAACAGTACTGAAATGCCGTAAGTGTAACAGAGATAAGTAAGGTCTTGACACCTTATGATCGAGATACAGTCTGTGAGACTACGTGGAACCCTATGTTATTACTTCACGTGTACTAGATTACTCGAATGTAAGATTAACCCCTCTTCGTACATTTATACTTACATGGTTCTTTAACGTCCCCAATACTATCCTTCAATGAATTGATTCATCATCGTAAAATAAAACCCTGTTTTACCCATTACCCTCATTTTTATGAAGGAACTTTCCTATTCTAAACACGACTCAGAACTTCCCACCAGTATAAATATACATCTGTTCCAACTTCTCCTCAAAAGTTCTAAATTCCTCGTCTCTCTCTTCTCTGTCTCATTCACCTTCTGTACTCTACTATACAATCTTCTTGACGTTTCTTATACATAAGTAAGGAGGTAATGTGACACTGTATTCGTACTTGTAAACGTCCGTATCTTATGTGTAGCTCTAAATACACACTTGAAAGTTTTCTCTTACCGTGACTTGACCAATCTTACAAAGGACTTCTTTGGACTTATTGTAATTATCTAGTCGAATATTGGTTATTCCCTGGCTGGATAAAAGAAGTATTTCTCTTATAACACTTCCTTTCACAAAATTATTTTTGATATGATCCTATTATAAGAGATAAGAATTTCGTCGTAAAAGTACGAAATAAAGGGGGAGTGAATTGAAAAAGAGAAAGTCTTGGAAAAAATTATGAGACTCTCTTTTGTTACGGACGTAATTGTTGAGAAAATGACAACTTTATTCAGTGGAAGTGTCAAGAATTTCGAGATTACGTCGTTAAGTATCAGTTCTTTAATAAAAATGTGATCCCAGTAACCAACCTCTTGTACAAAGTATTATGCAAAACCGTGTCACACTCTTTACACCCATGGAATACTTGTTATTTCAGGACCTTTCTCACATGGATTCAGTCAAGAGAGATTTCGAGTCTGAAGACATTGTGCACCGGCGTACACCGTAAACATTCGGAAGGGAACCTGATTCGTCTGGTGTATGACAGTAGTCCGTTTTATTTCAACATAATTGTTTCCACGGGACTTTCTTTCAAGTTCCTTTTTTCTTTATAGGAAAGAGAAAAACTTACTTCGTGTATCTGATTTTTGTAATTAGTCAATTGGTTATTAATTACGTTAACAATTGTACATTAACTTTATTACCCCACTACAAGACATTGATTTTTAAAGTGAAACTATAGAGTCTCTTTTGTTGAATATATCTACTTACGTTTTTCTTTTAAAGTAGATCTAATTCTTTGTATATCAAATACGATAGACCATAAATTTTCATCATAAAATCAACAGTTGACACATGCACTTTTCGGTTCGTCATCGTTACTGGTTTGGGAAAAGACAAGAATGACGACGTCCGTCGTATACTAAGGTATTAAATACCTCAAGACATTCAGTACACTTTCTTCACTTATATAAAACTTATACACTTTTATTATACATTATAGACTTTTGATACGACTTTACTAATTTGTAGCCAAGATACATTTTTAATCCTTTGTAATGTCTAGAAACGAAAGTCATCCATAAAAGAATCTTCATTGAAACGTCTCAAAGAATAGAAATCTTACTTAGTATCTGTTACCGAACGTACTTATAACGACTTAAATCCTCAAGTAAGTTTATCAGTTTATCGAGAATTTTCCTTGGTGATAAATTTCTCAATGTACACTTACCTGCGGAATTTTACTGTCACGGTGTTTCTGAGGATCTCAAGGTCCCTAGTGTCACAACCAATTGGTTGAGAGAATCAGTAAAAGTTTAAATGAAGTCGGAGGACTTCTTTACAGTGACTTTTGACTTAAGGTGATTTGTAGACAACCCGGATGGTCCCCTACGGATAATAAACGTATTAAATAAAATTAGTCTGCATACTAAATTTCAGGAAAAAGACAATAATTACTTTTGTATTTTAAATAACTTCATATGTCGAAATATCTCGTCGTGTCTTCCCGGTCAAGACTTTACAGTATAAACGGGAGGAAATATAATAAATATACCCGAAGGGTCCAGTGAGTCACCATTTCTTAGACGGGCCGTTACGTCCTCCATTTCCTCTGCGTCCAAGCTAGGGACCTAACCCTTCTAGGGGACCTCCTCCTTTACCGTTGGGTGAGGTCACAAGAACGGACCCGTCAGGGTACCTGTCTCCTCGGACCACCCGATGTCAAGTGCCTCAGCGTTTCTTAGTCTGCGTTGTTTCTTGTGTGTGTGTAAGAAGTATGTCCAAAACTTACTCGAGATCCGTATGTCGAAAAAGAAACACTATGTCACAAATAAATAGTAGTCACTTAAAGTGGTATATTATATCGATTTTCAAACTTATAATAAAAATAATCATTATACCTAAAAGGGTACACTCCTCGCTTTATTCAGTAAATTAATACATTAGGTCACGAAGAATTTGTAACGCTTGTATATCTGGGGGAATCTGAGACTACTTCCAAGACCCAGAAAAAAGTTTGGTCCTGGAAAAAAAAGTTCAGTCCTGTTCAAAAGCTTACGTCGGGTTAAGAGACTACCCACACATAAGACCTACTTCGGTGTAATTTACTCATCGATTCGAACTTGAGACTTAATCAGGATTGGCACATAGACCTTAGGGTCAAAGTATTAAGGATTTAACCACAAGAAGGATTATGGTGCAACAGAGATTTTCCAGGTTTCGGTTAAGAGACTTAGAAATTTAGAAACGTTCAGGTTTGTTGTGTATACTAATACAAGTGTCACGATACGAAGTAACGGAAACCTACTTTGAAAAAAAAAAAAAAAAATCTAAAATAAATAAAAAATAAAAAATTCAAAATTTTAAAAATTAAGAATGTACGCAAGGGTTTGTACCTTTGAAAATAGTCATAGACAAAGAAAACCGTCGACAGGACGAGAAACACCAGAAAGAAGTGAAGAAGAAAATAATAGTACTACGAAGTTCAGACAGAGAAGACTGAAGTTATAAAACTAGAGAAAATCGACACACTTTGAAATCCAATCCACAGTTTATTACGTATTTGTCTACCTTTATCCACTTACTGAAAGGTGTAAGATATATGATGTAAGTATACTATATAATATTGATATATATAAACATTCTTCTCTAAAATTCTAAAGTGTTAGTGGTTTCTTCGGTTTGATTCCTAGACTCTCGTAAGGAACTATACTCAATAAAACTTTCAAAGTCTAAATAGAGAAAAATTATACCTAAATACTTCTATTTAAATTTACCTTTCACTCCAGTTATATTTATCTGGAAGAAGTTCTTTCCCTCTGTTAAAAAAAAAAAAATTCCGACATGATGTCAAGACGTTGTGTGATTAAAATCACTTACTTTACAGTTCCTATTGGCTCAATTCCATGTTTCTATTCACGGTCATTACGTAGATCGAAGGTTTCAGATTAGGAAGAGAATGTGTATGGTTCGACAAGGATTTATCATCTTGTTTTATTAATTTTACCCTCCAAAAGAATGTTCATAAAGGAATTCATCTTTCATATTATAAATATACCTATTGTCTTCTCGGTTCACAAATATACCTAGTGTCTTCCCGACGGAAGAGAGACCTATCATATGACCTGTCTGGTGGACGAGAGGTTACTCGTTAAAAGGACTTCCTTCACAAATGTTTTACGGAGATGATCCTTTTGGTCTTTGACACCGTTATACGAGTGAGGTTACGAACAGGTGACGGAAGTTTTATCCGATGTTAACTGTAGAACTACTTTTAATTTTTAGGTACGAGTCCTAAGTGACAGAGAGGGACTCTCGCGAGGAGGACATAAGAAATAAAAACAGAAGGAAAACAAGGAAGGAAAGACAATCTCAGTCCGGAGTTCTTTTATTTTTCATTGTTCCCTGTCAAACCAAACATTCATACAAGTATCGGTCATATAATAAACTAGGAATAATATCAATGTATTTTCTTTTTCACAGTAGAGGTACAAAATTAACTTCTTTTACTTCCAGATTCACGGTTTCACGAGTTATTACACGGGACTGTCTGTCCTAAACTTGAACTCGATACACGGAATTTTAAGTTCCTAGAAGAAAAACTCCATTTTACTGACATGTAGAACCAAAAAGACCCTATTAAAAACATTTAAGGATGACAAACCCCCATTAAAAATGACCCTAAGGGAAAGGGAAAGTCTCATTTACTTAATCTTGCTATTCCAACGGGATAAAACACTAGAGTCACGCACCTAAGTATAATAGGAGGAGTCTCTACAGTCAACAAAACGACTAAAAAAACATCGCCGTAAAGTCCTCAGGTCTTCACCACTGACTATGTGACTCAAGAAGGACTTTGGATCAGATTAGTAGTTTAGAGGAAATCTTATCGGAACTAAATTCAGTAGACCTTATAACGTAAATTGTCCTAAACGGATGACGTTCATTGTTCTAGCTTTTAGTTTTGAAGAATTTTGATTTATTCCTTAAGTAGCTAGTGTATTGACTCTCTAAGTTTCTGTCCTTAAATCTGATTATAAAAGAGAAAGAGGGAGAGGGAGAGAAAGAGAAAGGGTAAGAAAGAGTGAGAGGGAGTGAGAGAAAGAGAACGGAGACAAAGGGAGACATACATCTGATGAAGTCATATGACTTTTAAGTGGTCGTCGAGATCAAATATATATCGTTACTTTTACAACGTCGGTAACCACGACAGGTTTCAAGAGACTCTAACTCTTACCTCTTATTCCCCCTAAATGAAAGGGTCTCCTTTTATTCTTTCTACTTCACCTTTACTCACAACTGTTTGTTTGTGTCGTCGATAAATGACATAACGAAAAAACACTTAAAGTATTTTACTTAGTATACTTCACCTTCAACACCAGAATTTCCACGTACAAGAAGAATGTTTAAAGTACTAGTTTAGAAACGGTACCAGTTAAGATAAGACCTTGTCTTTACTTCATAAGATCAATAAGGAGTGTAGATCCCTATATTTGACATCCATATGAACGAAAATTTTATCGTGCATACGTACTAAGAGACTTAAAACAACTTACATCCTAAGAGGCAAACAGTAACGGGTCAGAAGTGGTAAAACAAGAGTAAAGACTCCAATACCATTTCTTTGTAACACGGAAGGTAGGACCAAAATACTAAGTGTAGGTCCAGACCGGTTTAGACAAATAAAGATATATTTTCATGGACTCACAATTCACATACTTAAATTCGAGACATCCTTGACCCCGAAATGGGATCGGTGAAAATACAAGAATATAACAGGACACGGGACGGTTGAAGTCGTAGTACATAGTAGGTTTTTATCATTTATGAATAATTTGATTTTTCACCGTACCTGATATTACCAAGTAAAGTTACATTTTCTCTAATTTTTCTACGATGTCATTAGATCCCTATCGTAACGTGAAATATCTTTACACATTGTTATCATTGTCTAAAAAAAAAAATGAAAGACCATCGACAGTTTTAATTGTTTCAGTAAATAAATCGAACCAATGCTACATATTGTAAATTGAATAAGTAAGTAAGTAAACAAGTAAATATATTGTACAGACATAACTGACGGTGGCAACACCGTGAGTAATTAATTTTTGTTACATCAATAACTATAGATCAACTAATATCTCAGAACGATTAAGGTCTTATTTCAATCGGTAAAAACGAAACGACTCTGTGTACATGGTTTTCTTATACCGTTTATAAAAATTAATCTGTACTTGTAGTGTTAGTGTAACCTTCGAAATAGGTTTTTGTTTAAGGACACAGGCTGGAGTTTTTCAAACACAGAGTCTTCCATACTCCTCCCGGACTCTAAACACACAAAAATCGTAAGAAAAGACTATTAAAAAGTTGTGTATTGGACTAATTTAGTCCTATAAAATGATCTTCTGTGAGGTCGTCATCACCGTGGGTTTTATTCACGAAGACTAAAGTTGGTCTCTAGGCTTACGTCGTCAGTTACGAGTCAAGTAGACGTGAGAACTACAAACCCCACCACCCCAAAGGTTGTCTCTACGGGAACCTCCGCCGGACTTCAAGTCCCTTTAGGTTTATGGTGTCTTGCACGGTAGTTCCTTGCCTGTCGTCATTGATTACGACGTAAAACAAAACAATACTATCTCATTTCGGTACCCGAAACAAAACGAGGGTAAAAATTACACCTGTATTGTAAGGATCTACAATCTCCTACAATCCATGTGTCATTACCACTTTTCAGTGGCTATATAAGTAACACCGGTCTTTGTAATATTCTTAGACAGTGACCTTGACTTTATCAAATGAGAAAAAAGAAAATGAAGGGAAAACAAATTTTCACTCGTTTTGACCCTAATTAAATGCCTTTTTCTCTTAAATTTCTTATCACATGATTGTGTATATATACCTTAAATCCTTCTACCATTACTGTTGAGACATACACTCTGTCGTTTTCTCTGTGTCTCCATATCTCGTCAGAAAACCTGAGACACCCTCTCCCTCTCCCACCCTACTAAACCCTCTTACTGTGACTTTGTACATATTATAGTATATTCTTTGCTTAGCGGTCAGATCCAAGCTACGTCCTATGTCCTACGAACCCCGACCACGGGACCCTACTGGATCTCTCTACCATACCCCTCTCTCCGCCCTCCCCCCAAACCCTAACCCTTGTACCCATGTGAGCACCTCCTAAGTACAATTACATACCGTTTTGGTTATATCATAACGTTTCAATTTCATTTTAAATTTTTATTTATTTACTTAATTAATTTTTTTTCTTATCACATTATTCCTTTTAAATCCTTACTTCACTGAAAGTGTGGTATACTTTATCCCTGAATTTAAAAAAGAGAGAGAGAGAAATAGATCTAGAGTAGAACGTGAGAAAATCACGTCTGTTGGAAAGGGACGTGTCAATATTCTCCACCCCTTTATCCAACGTCAGTCGATTTCTGAACGGAACTTGGGGTACTTTTATTATACCTTATCCTGTACCCCTTTATTAAGGGGGTTTCTTTACGTACGTACACCTTCAAAACTTACCGTCCACTCTCTTCCATGTGAACTTTACAGGAATTATGTTCCTTTTTTATTTAGGACCCTCTCACTAGGTTGTGACCGTGGATGTAGAGACTTACGATTGATGGGTTTCTTATTTTAGAGTTTCCTCTGAAAAGTGAAGTGGTCGTTTATCAAAAAGAAGACCATATCACAGAATGTTCCGGAGGTCTCAAGTGTCCTTTTGTGACCGAATTAATACAACTTCTATTAGTTTTACGATCCCTGTCTTGCACTTCCTTATATCATAAATAAATCGGTGTAAGTCTTATATACACTGAGACAACAAAACTATCTAAAATGAAACAGTAGGGGTATAGAGGACTTATAACAAGATCAATAACAAAAATTAACACTTTTAACTTCACAATCCAAGGTATGTACATATATTTATATCATATATATATATATATATATATATATATATATATATATATATATATGTCCGAAGGGACCACCAGTCGACCATTTCTTAGGCGGACGTTACGCCCTCTGGACCCAAACTAGGGACCTGACCCTTCTAGGGGACGTCTTCCCTTTCCAATGGGTGAGGTCATAACACCGGATCTCTTAAGGTATCTGAAATATCAGGTGTGTCAGTGTTTCTCAACTGTGTTGACTCGCTGAAAGTGAAAGTATATATACATATATATTCTTAATCTACCAAACCATGGTTAGATACGAAATGCTGGAGAATGTACATCCTTAAACCTATCCAATGTGTCCTCAGTAAATTGAACCAACGGCGTAATACTTTCCCACCTTGATTACTTATTCGATAGAGTACCTCAACACCCTGAATTTCCTCTATTACTTACATTTCGACATACATCCCGTCACGAACTCTGAACCGACACACAATCAGTGAATCAACACAGACTGAGAAACACTGGTGTACCTGATATCGGGTGGTCTAAGGAGACAGGTGCCCGAAGAGTTTCACTCTGATGACCTCACCCAACGATACGAGAAGAGGTCCCCTAGAAGGACAGGATCCCTAGCTTGGGTCCGGAGAACGTACCGTCCGTTTAGGAAATGGGATACTCGGTGGTCCCTTCGGGGTCACAATTCAAGGGATATTTGAAATCGAGAATAAAAATAATTTGACGACAAAGTAAAAAAAAAAGAAACATCTTGAAGATTTTAGTCTCTGTGATAACGACGGAAACAAGGGTCATCTATCGTTGACAGGGAAACGTCTTAACAGGAACTAGAGACGTATAAGGTCTCGATATATAAATTTTTATCGTAAAGTTTTAAAAGTCTGTATATATCTAAATACTATAGATACGACCGATAATACATCTTAGGGTAAACTGTAAAAAGACAAGTGTTATAAAAGGAGAGTTTTTCTCCCTTTTTAGATTCTTACTACGGGGGTTTAACGACGGTAATGAATTAAATACAATTAAAGTTTTTGAAATCCAATATGAAGATGTCGATAAAACGTTTATTATTAAAGAAAGGATTCTTACATAACTATAATATTATCTCTACGTTATAAAATAGGAAATGGAACCTCCCTCATGTGGTCGTAGGGGACTTGTTGATATGAGGATTTTACCGTGTTTATACTGTCCTGGTACTTAGAAGTGTTCCAAATGGAGAGTAGGAGACTTCACACAGATTGGTTCCAGAGGATATATAAACGATGGAGAACGGAGTGTACCAACCTCTTCCGTTACCGTTGGGTGAGGTCATGAGAACGGACCTTTTAGGGTACCTACCTCCTCGGACCATCCGACGTCAGGTACCCCAGTGCTTCTCAGTCTGTGCTGACTTGCTGAAATGAAAATGAAAAGTGAAAGTACGTAACCTCTTCTTTTATCGTTCGGTGAGGTCATAAGAACGAACCTCTTAGGGTCCCTGTCGTCTCGGACCACCCGACGGCAGATACCCCATCGTGTCTCAGCCTGTGACTTCGCTGAACCGCCGTCACCGAGTGTGCACTGAATCACCGAAGGGTCCACGAAGTCACCATTTCCTAGACGGACGATCCGTCCTCTACGTCTAAGTTAGGGACTCAACCCTTCTATGGGACCTCTTCCGTTACCGTTGGGTGACGTCATAAGAACGGACCTTTTAAGGTACCTGTGTCCTCGGACCGCCCGATGTCAGACACACCAGTGTTTCTCAACTTGTACTGAATCACTGATTTGTCGTCGTCGTCGCATGAAAATAACTTGGTTAATACTATAATACAACGTACCGGTTTATCGTGTACAAGACAATCAGAGATAATAATCTCTCTCACCTTCTCATTGTTTTCGGATCCTTTACTGACATCTACATATGAAAGTAAATAAGGTTCACTCACATGTCAAAGACCAAACAAAACACTGTCGGTATGTAAACGATATAGTTACCGGGTTATAGTACACGTACTCAGTCACAAGTATATAAAGTCGTTTTAATCACGTATTCGGATACGGCAATATCCGTAAACGAAAAACCAACTCAAACACTTTCCGGTGACGACAGGACATACGACGGACCGAAAATGACCTCGTTCTGATCACTTGATTTGTTCCTGTATTACTCCGAGTGATAGGGATGTAGGAAATCCAAAAATTGACATTACTATCTCAGACGTCAAGGAAGGTCCTGTCCTAAAGCAAAAAGATACAATCGAAGTCTCCGAAGTAGAACGGAAGAGGATGATGGTATAGAGAATAGGGTGTCTAGTTTCTTGGTTTATCGTTCCAGACCACTGGTAAATAACAGAAGGGAGTCGGTAGACTAATATATACATTAGTAAAGGAAACCAAGATATTTAACTTTTTTTGGGAACAACCAATCTGTATTCAGAACAGGTATTATACGGTACAAGATCATTGTAGAGACCTCGAGACACACCAAGTCCACAAGGACTGAGGATCAGATTAGAACATTGAGTCCCCATGGGTTGGAGGTCCACCACCTGACTATAGATGACAGTCTACTACTCACCGTAAGTTAATCTTTATTCTCGTACTATTTACATTATACAGACTTAGTAGAGTTTTGGTAGGAGGGGGTGGGGACTACGATAAGGTACTTTCGTTGACAGAAGGTGTTTTAACTAGATTCACCGTTTTTTCCAACCACTGGTGACATACATTGAGTAACACTATTAACATAGACTGAAGGAAGATTACCAATTTATAATAGTGTTTCAGAGATTATAAAGAACGTAAATAATATGAAAATCAAATAGTCCTCTGGTTGAAGTCACTTCGGTAAAAGGTCAGAATCGAGACCGGACCCCTTCTATCCGTGGAAATTCTAAAAGTCACTACTTCCATAGAAGAGTACTCATGCAAGGAGCAACGAATCATTTGTGTCACAATCCACTAGGAAGTACACTCTCTAAAAGTAAGAATCCACTATATTGATAAGAGTCAAGTCAAGTCAACGAGTCAGTACAGGCTGAGGAACACTGGGGAACCTGACGAAGGGACCGGTAGTCGTTGAGGACGTCGTATGAGTTTGAGTACAGGTAGTTCAGTCACTACGGTAGGTTGGTAGAGTAGGAGGCAGCTGCGGAATAAGAGGAAGGTGGAAGTAGGAAAGGGTCGTAGTCCTAGAAAAGTTTACTCAGTCAAGAAGGGTAGTCCACCGGTTTCATAACCTCAAAACGAAATCGTAGTCAGGAAGGTTATTTATAATTCCTGATTAAAGGAAATCCTACCTGACCAACCTAGAGGAACGTCAGGTTCCCTGAGAGTTCTCAGAAGAGGTTGTGGTGTCATGTTTTCGTAGTTAAGAAGTCGTGAGTTGAAAGAAATGTCAGGTTGAGTGTGAAGATATGTACTGATGATCTTTTTCTTATCGAAACTCATCTACCTGGAAACAACCTTTTTATTATAGAGACCAAAAATTACACGACAGATCCAACCTTCATTGAAGAGAAGGTTCCTCGTTCACAGAAAATTAAAGTACCGACGTCTGTGGTAGAAGTCACTAAAACCTCGGGGCTTTTGTTTCAGAGAGTGACAAAGGTAAGAAAACGGTAGATAAATAACACTTCACTACCCTGGTCTTTGGTATTAGAATCAAAAGAATTACAACTCAAAATTCGGTTGTAAAAGTGAGAGGAGAAAGTGAAAGTAGTTTTCCGAGAAATATTCTTTCGACACCATGTATATGTGTTACCTCATAATAAGTCGGCAATTTTTCTTAAGTAAACTTAGTCAAGACTACTCTACCCACTTTGACCTCGGTTAATATGTCTCACTTCATTCGGTCTTTCTTTTTGTGGTTATGTCATATGATTGTGTATATATACCTTAAATCCTTCTACCGTTACTGCTGGGACATACGTTCTGTCCTTTTTTCTGTGTCTACACATATGGTCTGAAAACCTGAGTCTCCCTCTCCCTCTCCCACCCTACTAAACCCTCTTACCCTTAAGATTGTACATATGACAGTACATTCTTAACTTAGCGGTCAGGTACAGACTGCATCCCACGTCGAACGAACCCCGACCACGTACCCCTACTGGGTCTCTCTACAACACCCCTCCCTCCACCCTCCCCCCAAGTACAAACCCTTGCGTACATTCTTAATTACTAAAATTTTAAATTTTTTTTTTATTTTTTAATTTTTTTTTTTTCCGAGAAATCAAGAAGAAACGAAAGACTATTCCCACCATAGTGGACGTATAGACTCCAACAACTATAAAGAGGACCGTTATAACTAAAGTCGAACACGAAGTAGGTCGGACCGTAAAGAGTACTACATTATACATATATTCAATTTGTTCGCCACACTGTTATATGTCGAAACTACATGAGGAAAGGACTACCCATTGTTCAGACAAAAGGTACTGGTCAAGATTGACAACGAAGAACTGAATGCATGTCTAAAGAGTCCTCTTTCCAGTCCACCAGACAATGAGGGTAAAGAAATTCTTAAAAGGTGTCAGACTAGGTGTATCGAGTTTCGTAACCGTATCAATTATTTCGTTTTCATCTACAAAAAGACCTTGAGAGAAGGAAAAGGTACTAGGTCACCTGCAACCGTTAAACCAGAGACGAAGGAGACGGAAAGGATTTAGGTTGAACATACAGACCTTCAAGTGTCAAATACATGACAACTTCGTTCCGAACCTCTTAAAACTCGTACTGAAACGATCGTACAGTGTACGTACGTTAACACTCCATCAAACTTTTAGGAAACCGTAACGTAAAGAAACCCTGCCCTTACTTTTGACTGGAAAAGGTCAGGACACCGGTGACGACTCAAAAGGTTTAAACGACCGTATAACTCACGTCGTGAAATGTTGTAGTAGAAGGTCCTAAACTTTATCGAGTTTACCTTAAGGTGATCGAAACAAGTATCACTACGGAGGATTCCGGGCGAACTGAAGTGTAAGGTCCTACGACCGAGATCCACTGACCAGTGTGGTAACACTAATAGACCCAGCACTAGAAAAAAGATGTCAGGACACATAAGAACGGTGGAGAAGAATTATAAAAGACGAGGAAAATCCAGGTATGGTAAAGACAGGAAATAATAAGAGTAGAAACGTACTTTACAAGAGAACCATAGAGATTAAAGAACTTCTCTGACGATCAGAAAGGGTAAGATAACTAAAACAGAAAAATAAACGTAACTAACGACTCCTTCCGAAAGGATAGAGAGACACGATAAGAAACCTAGAGACGAAAGTTTACCCATACATAAAGGAAAAGAGGAAAATGAAGTGTAGAAAAGAGAATAGTCGGGAAACATTCCGGAGGACTCTGTTGGTAAAACGGAAAAACGTAAAAAAAAAGAACCCCCACCAGAACTATTGACGGAGGACATGTTACAGTACTTGGAGGTAGGAATAAAGAAGTCCGTGAGATAGTCTAGATTAGGGAACTAAGACATACAGTGAAGTTGACATATTAGTATTTTCTCAACTAAATCCAGTATGGACTTACCAGATGACCAAAAGGGATGAAAGAAGTTGAATTCAGACTTAAACCTTTATTCCTCAAGTACTAGACTCGGTGTCAGCTGAGGGTCAGAACAAACACGACTGATATATCTCGAAGAGGTAGAAACGTTTCTTATATTAGTTAGAATAAAACTATAACTGGTAGTCCACTACAAGTATACATCTCAGGAGAGAACACAACAACCTTCTCCCATAAACGATACTGGGCACACAAGAGAACCGTCTTGAGATATTGGAAACTGGACGAAACAAAAAATGAACTTCCGGTTTAAACGGACAATGAGGTATATAAAGTACTGAAGGATGAAAATGTAAGGTCAGGGGATATTACTTCTCGTGTAGAAAAACCCCACAATCGAGATCTTCCAGAACATTCAGAAGTATCTTGGCAAGTTGAAGTCGAAGAAGTCGTAATGACCAACCTTGTATCCGAACCCAATGACACTATAACTTACCAAACGGAACCTTTAATTGTCTTCAGTAAGACAGAGAAAACTCTGACGTAAAACCTGAGAAGACAACTGATACTACCGATGAGGTAAAGAGGATACACAAAGAACAGACGTTATCATCTATATTACTAGTAAACACAATTTAAGTGTGTAAGGTCAGATAAAATCAAGCGACTAAGAATTATACAGTTATAAGTGGGAACAGTAGAGGACAAATTAGCGAAGGTTGAACGGAACTAAGTACCTGGATTGTAAGGTCCAAGGATACGTTATAACGAGAAATACCGTAGACTGAAATGAATGTAGCGGGCAGTGTAGGTGTTGACCCACAACAAAAACGAAAACGAGACAGTGAAGTAAGAAAGACCTCACGAAAGAGGTAAAAAGAGGTCAACATATACCCGTGGATGGTTGGACCCCTCAAGGAGAAAGTCCCAGTTGTGATAAACGGAAAAGTATGACTAGTACCCCAAGAGTTCCGTTCTTATGACTTCACCAAACGGTAAGGGAAAAGGACACCTGGTGTAAATCAGTCTTGAAAAGTGGTACTGGGCAGGTCGAACCCACCGGGATGTGCCGTACCGAGATCAAAGTAACTCGATCCGTTCCGACACCAAGTACACTAGTCAAAGTAATCAAAAGACACTAACACCAAAAGTAAGACAGGCGGGAGACTACCTATTCCTATTCTCCGAATATCTTCGAAGGACTTACTCCTCCTTTAACCCAGAACAAGACTACCCGTCCCGGTACAAGTCATTTAAAAATTAGGTTAAAAGACAACTTCTCGTCCCGACACAAGGGAGGTTCAACGAACTAGACTCCGGTTTGATACCACATCCATTACTTCTAGTCAAGTCAAGTCAAGTCAGTGAGTCAGTACAGGCTGAGAAACGTTGGGGTACTTAGTGTCGTGCGGTCCGGACGGACAGGTAGTGGTTGAGGGCCTCAAGTGGGTTTGAATACATGTAGCTCACCTACTACGGTAGGTCGGTAGAATAGGAGACAGTAGGGGAAGAGGAAGACGGAGGTTAGGGAGGGTCGTAGTCCCTGAAAAGGTTACTCAGTTGAGAAGCGTACTCCACCGGTTTCATAACCTCAAAGTCGAAGTCGTAGTCAGGAAGGTCACTTGTGGGTCCTGACTAGAGGAAATCCTACCTGACCAACCTAGAGGAACGTCAGGTTCCCTGAAAGTTCTCAGAAGAGGTTGTGGTGTCAAGTTTTCGTAGTTAAGAAGTCACGAGTCGAAAGAAGTGTGAGGTTGAGAGTGTAGGTATGAACTGGTGACCTTTTTGATATCGGAACTGATCTGCCTGAAAACAACCGTTTCATTATAGAGAGGAAAAATTATACGATAGATCCAACCAGTATTGAAAAGAAGGTTCCTCATTCGCAGAAAATTAAAGTACCGATGTTAGTGGTAGACGTCACTAAAACCTCGGGGGTTTTTATTTCAGACTGTCACAAAAGTGACAAAGGGGTAAATAAAGGGTACTCCACTACCCCGGTCTACGGTATTAGAATCAAAAGACTTACAACTCGAAATTCGGTTGAAAAAGTAACAGGAGAAAGTGAAAGTAGTTCTCCGAAAAATCAAGGAGAAGTGAAAGACGGTATTCCCACCACAGTAGACGTATAGACTCTAATAACTATAAAGGGGACCGTTAGAACTAAGGTCGAACACGAAGAAGGTCGGGTCGCAAGGAGTGCTACGTGAGACGTATATTCAAGTTATTCGTCCCACTGTTATATGTCGGAACTGCATGAGGAAAAGGATAAACCTTGGTCAGACAACAAGGTACAGGTCAAGATTGACGACGAAGGACTGGACGTATATCCAAAGAGTTCTCCGTCCAGTCCACCAGACCATAAGGGTAGAGAAAGTTTTAAAAGGTGTCAAATGGTACTTAGTTCCATTTCACCTTCACCAGTATGTCCTCTACCGTTCTAGCTTGTAGCTGCAAGATCCCTAGTCGATTGATTTTACCTGACCTTACCCACTTAAATTGAGTCTACTGGTAATATAGATGATGACGTCCGTCCTTAGGGAATCTTCTTTACCTCATCGGTAGTACCAGTTGTTTTCTCAGACTTTACTTCATGAACCTACGTTAGAGTTTTTACCGTCTCACTAGAGACAAGTAAAGGTTCCGTTTGGTAAGTTATAGTACCACCAGGTTAGGATACGGGTTGGTTGTTGCGACTTCTTCGACTTCAACTTGTCAAGATACTTCTGGATGTTCTGGAAAATCTTGATTGTGGGTTTTTTCTACAGGAAAAGTAATGTCCCCTGATCTTACGTTTTCATCCTTCAGTTCTTTGTGGACCTCATTGTCCGTTTAAACCGGAACCTCATACCTTACTTCGTCCCGTTTCCGACCATCTCAAAACGGTTCTCTTGCGTGACCAGTGTCGTTTGTGGGAGAAGGTTGTTGTGTTCTCTTCTGAGACGTGTAACTGTAGTGGTCTACCAATTGTGGTTTTAGTCTAACTAATATAAGAAATGTCGGTTATTACTTCGAGATATGTCAGTTGTTTTTGTTCTGGTCCTCGACTGACACCGAGTCTAGTACTTGAGGAACAACGGTTTAAGTCTGAATTTAACTTCTTCCATCCCATTTGGTGATCTGGTAAGTCCATACTGGATTTAGTTTACTTATAACCAAGTCCAGTTAAGTCAACGAGTCAGTACAGACTGGTAAACACCGAGGTAATTGACGTCATGTGGTCCGGAGGGACAGGTAGTGGTTGAGGGTCTCAAATGAGTTTGAACACAGATAACTCAGTCACTACGGTAGGTTGGGAGAGTAGGAAACAGTAGGGGAAGAGGTGGACGGAAGTTAGAAAAGGTCGTAGTTCCAGAAAAGGTCACTCAGTCAATAAGCGTAGTCCACCGGTATCAAAACCTCAAAGTCGAAGTCATAGTCAGGAAGGTTACTTATAAGTCCTGACTAAAGGAAATCCTACTTGACTTCTATCACCCTCATTACTTCTCTTCCGTTGGAGGAAGTTCACCAGTGTACGCACGTGACGACGTGATCCACGGGGACTGGGATGTCCTCCGCTGGTGGTTGGGTGTGGAAACGGTCTCTGAGGACCTGTGAGGACCCGTACAGACCCAGTCAAAGAACACCCCAGTGACGAGGAAAGAGGACCCATGACCACGTGTGTTCCGAAACAAACACGGGAGGTTCTAAGACAAAGGGGTCAAGATACATTCAAGACCACCAAGAACCACCAATGGAGGAGGTTCTCCCGAATACGGTATGGGTCCAGACGACGTGGATCTCGGGGACGGAGACGTCGTCCGGTGACGACTGGGTATGGAGGTGTCCTCTGTGAGTCTGTGTCAAGACCGGGTCAGAGACACCCAACCCTCACACTAAAAACGGGAAGGATCCAGACTCGTCGAGTCCCATGGCCCACGAACCGATCGTGTGAAAGGGCCCACCCATTACATAGAATTAGTAGAGGGGTCGGACTGTGATCCAAAGGACCCACGTGACGTTCTCGTGACAGAGTCCACACAGTGGACAGAGGAGACCTCTCGAATAGAACCCGACGCTGGGAGAACCGTCTACAGTCGGTAGGTCCTAGAGTCCTTCTGTACCAATCGTCGACCCTTGGACGAGTCAAGTCACCTTCTACGTCAGAGACTAAAACTCCAACGTCGTCGGGAACGGAAGACCGAAGCTGACAACGTTAAGACGGAGAGACGGAGACTCCTCCCAGACCATTCGTCGGGACGATTGAGAAGAAACCATAAGAGAGTTAGGAAACAAGACACTCGTCCGGTCCGACGCGCAATCCAACAATCCGGTCTCACAAAGCACCCTTTCAAAAGAAAAGGTGTCAACGCCAATCCGTACATAAGACACCCGAAAAATAAAAAATTAAAAAGAGGGTCAATACAAAGGAAAACTCTAAAGGTTTTGAGGGGTGTCTGGGTGGACACTCTCCTAAACGATGACACACCTTTGAAGAGGAAGTGCTGAGGAAAGGGTCCTGTCTAGAGGTAGGGATTGAGAAGACAGAGATAAAAAGAGAAAATATAAAACAGGACGGAGAAAAACTTCTCTTTACCTGACGGAAAGACCCACGAACCACAGGAGACGGTCACAAGTCTTCAACACAACACCTTCAACGAGTCGTAAGTTTACTAGAAAACTACTTAAACACCCCTTCTTTGACCAGAGGGGTAGTATAAGGAGACAGTAGAACCTACTCAAATAAAAATAAGGGAAGAAGGAAACAGAAGGTACCATAGCAATCATAGAGATGAATCATACCCGATAACGAAAAAGGTTCGGAGATTCTCGATAGTACCATCGGAAAGTCATGTCACGGTAAGTAATTAAATGAGATAGGAAAAATAGAGTATCGGAGAAAAGAAGAGATTAAACATACAGAAGTAAGAACGACAATACTTCAAAAAGTACAGAAGAACCTCAAATATGAAGACAGAGGGGTGTACATGGGGTTACAAGTAGCGTCGTGACAAATATTATCGGTCCTGTACCTTTGTTGGATCTACAGGTAGTCGTCTACTTACCTATTCTTTCGAAACCATGTATATGTGTTACCTCATATTGAGTCGACAATTTTTCTTAAGTAAACTTTGTCAAGGTTACTCTACCTACTTTGACCTCGACTAATATGTCTCACTTCATTCGGTCTTTCTTTTTGTGGTTATGTCATATGATTGTGTATATATACCTTAATTCTACCGTTACTGCTGGGACATACGTTCTGTCGTTTTTTCTGTGTCTACACATATTGCCTGAAAACCTGAGTCTCCCTCTCCCTCTCCCACCATACTAAACCCTCTTACCGTAACGTTGTACATATGATAGTACATTCTTAGCTTAGTGGTCAGATACAGACTGCGTCCTATGTCGTACGAACCCCGACCACGTGCCACTACTGGGTCTCTCTACAATACGCCTCCCTCCACCCTCCCTCCAAGTACAAACCCTTGCGTACATGTGGGCACCACCTAAGTACAGTTACATGCCGTTTTGGTTATGTCATAACATTTTATTTCATTTTCATTCTTAATATTTTTTTTTATTTTTTATTATTAAGACAGAGGGTACCATAAACTACATTACCACTTGTATAAATGATTCTAAACAACATAGAGTTTGTCAAGTAAAAATCTACAAGTAGTAAAAGTGTATGACCAGGATGACCACTAATAAGATGGAAAATAATATTTATAAAATATGAAATTTATAAAAATATAGTATATGTTGTGTTAAAGTTAAACAGTCTATACACTTTTATAATGAGACAAAATTAGATGACCGTACGTTTTCACTTTCAACGAGTCAATACACCCTGAGAAAGTCTGGGGTACCTGATGTAAGGTACTTTACAAGGTCGGGTCTTATGACCTCACACATCGGAAAGGGAAGCAGTCCCTTAGAAGGGTTGAGTCCCTAACTTGGGTCCAGAGGAAATAACGTCCGTCTAAGAAATGGTCAACTCAGTGTTCCCTTCGGGTAGATGACTGTATCTACCATGAAAAAAATGGAACATTTAAAATTACTTGAAATAACATTGACGTATAAACCAATTGAATTTAGACACCTTTCGAATTAAACCCCTACGAAGGAAAGTGTCTTTTAAATTTAAACGAAATCCACCTATAGCCAAAAGTTTTACAGAGCCTAATTTAGTTAAGAAAGACTCCTATGACCAAGGTATATTTTTAGAGTCACATATAAACACATATAAAAGAAGAAACATCGACCGTACTCCAAGTTATAAGACTAACATTGTAACTATATACATAAATAGAAATCCATTTACGACGCAAAGACTGAATTTACAACGAATAAGAGGGACTTAATAAAAGACGAGTAAACCCCGGTCCCCTTCATCCCCGAGAGTCTTTGATGAAACTACGGATGTTCCATATTTTTAATAAAGAAATAGGTCTTAAACAAAAGAAGTGTCCTTCCAGGTACCTCATAGATCATAGGTTAAAACGATTTTTTATTTTAAGAAATACAAAACTTTTATATAAATTTTAAAATACCTAAGAAAACTGTTTTTCAAAAAAGAACAGTTAATTAAATGTAACGAAAGTGACGATCGTTCTAACAATAAAAAAAAGTATATAAATAGTAGGGGAAAGTGTAGTGGAAGAGAGTCAACGGACATATCTAGGAAACAGGAAAATTTTCAACTAATAAAAAGAAACGGAGTACTTAAAGATCTGTAGAAAACGTATAAGTATTATACCGTAAGTTTGAATTTAACTTCTTTCATCCCTTTTGGTTATCTGGTAGGTCCATACTGGATTTAGTTTAAGGAATACTAATATGTCACCTTCACTCTTTATCTAAAGTCCCTGATCTAGACTATCTATCTCACAGACTACTTGATACCTGATTTCAAACACTGTAACATGTCCTCTGTCCCTAGTTCTGGTAGGGGTGTCTTTTTTTTACTTTTTTTTCGTTTTACCGATAGACCCCTCTGGAATGTTTATCGACACTTTTCTTCTCTTCGTTTTTCGTTTCCTGTTTTCCGTTCTATGTTCGTAGACTTACGTCTCAAGGTTTCTTATCGTTCTTCTCTATTCTTTCGGAAGGAGTTTTTTTTTTTTTTTTTTCTTTCGGAAGGAGTCACTAGTTACGTTTCTTTATCTCCTTTTGTTGTCTTACCCTTTCTGATCTCTAGAGTAGTTCTTTTAATCTCTTTGGTTCCCTTGTAAAGTACGTTTTTACCCGAGCTATTTCCTGTCTTTACCATACCTGGATTGTCTTCGTCGGCTATAATTCTTCTCCACCGTTCTTATGTGCCTTCTTGACATGTTTTTTCTAGAAGTGCTGGTTCTTTTAGTGCTACCACACTAGTGAGTGGATCTCGGTCTGTAGGACCTTACACTTCAGTTTACCCGGAATCTTTCGTAGTGATCACCTCCACTACCTTAAGGTCACCTCGATAAAGTTTAGGACTTTCTGCTACGACACTTTCACGACGTGAGTTATACTGTCGTTTAAACCTTTTGAGTCGTCACCGGTGTCCTGACCTTTTCCAGTCAAAAGTAAGATTAGAGTTTCTTTTCGTTACAGTTTCTTACGAGTCTGATGGCGTGTTAACGTGAGTAGAGTGTTCGATCACTTCATTACGAATTTTAAGAGGTTCGGTCCGAAGTCGTTATATACTTGGTACTTTAAAGTCTACAAGTTCGACCAAAATCCTTTCCGTCTCCTTGGTCTCTAGTTTAACGGTTGTAGGTGACCTAGTACCTTTTTCGTTTTCTCAAGGTCTTTTTGTAGATAAAGACGAAATAACTGATACGGTTTCGGAAACTGACACACCTAGTGTTCTTTGACACCTTGTAAGACTTTCTCTACCCTTATGGTCTGGTGAACTGAACGGAGAACTCTTTGGATATACGTCCAGTCCTTCATTGTCAATCTTGACCTGTACCTCGTTGTCTGACCAAGGTTTTACCCTTTCATTATACAGTTCCGACATATAACAGTGGGACGAATAAATTGAAGATACGTCTCATGTAGTACTCTTTGTGACCCGACCTTCTACGTGTTCGCTCTCAACTCTAACGGTCTTCTTTATAGTGATTGGAGTCGATACGTCTACTGTGAAGGGAATACCGTCTTTCACTTTTCTTTGATTTTTAGGAGAACTTCTTTCACTTTCTCCTCTCACTGTTACAACCGAATTACGAGTTGTAAGTCTTTTGCTTCTAGTACGTTGACAAGGGTAGTGAAGTACCCTTTATCTACCCCTTTGTCACCTTTGTCACTGACTGAAATAAAAACCCCCGAGGTTTTAGTGACGTCTACCACTCACGTCCGTACTTTAATTTTCCGCGAATGAGGACCCTTCCTTTCAATACTGGTTGGATCTATCGTATAAGCTTTCGTCTCTATAATGAAACGGTTACTTGCAGGCAGATCAGTTCCGATACGAAAAAGGTTACAAGTACATACTTACACTCTCAACCTGACACTTGTTTCGACTCACGGGTTCTTAACTACGAAAACTTGACACCACGACCTCTTCTGAGAACTCTCAGGGAACCTGACGTTTCTCTAGGTTGGTCAGGTAGGATTTCCTCTAGTCAGGACCCACAAGTAACCTTCCTTACTACGATTTCGACTTTGAGGTCATGAAACCGGTGGAGTACCTTCGTAACTGAGTAACCTTTTCTGAGACTAAGACCGTCCTTAACCCCCGTCCTCCTCTTCACCTACTGCCTCCTACTCTACCTACCTACCGTAGTCACTGAGTTACCTGTACTCAAACCCACTTGAGGTCCTCAACTACTACATGTCCCTCCGGATCCCACGACGTCAAGTAACCCAGTGTTTCTCAACCTGTGCTGACTCGTTGACTTGACTTGACTTGACTTATACCGTAAGACAACAAAGTGCATATTTCTCAGAAATAAAGAAAAATTTGACAGTAAGTAACGAAAACAAATATCCTTGGAAACGTATCATTTTGTATCCATTAATCTATACATAAGTGTCTGAAAGACTCTTTATTCCGTTCAAAGGGAAACGACACCTTCTTGATTTTAGAGATACCCGAAAGGTGATGTGATCTTCAGGAGATCAGAGGAGATGCGAGGGTGTGTGTGTAACTAACCGAGTCACATATACCTATTCAGTCCCATATCTGGAGAAAGGGTTCCTGTATGAAGTGACAAAGGGACTTTTAGAAAATGAACGAAATGAGGTCTCTCAGATTAAAGTGACACCCTACTCTTAAGGAACAGAGAAGTAGAAAAAAAAAAAAAAAAGGAAAAGTTTATACAATGAGTACGGAACCCAGAAAGTTTCGAATCTGAAAACTTTATATTCTCGTTTCACAATTGAAATAACTAAAGATACAAATAAATAAAGTAGGATAAGAGTATGGTCATTTCTATAAGATAGAGGACTTGTCCCCTCTGACAGTACCACACTGTACTTCACACACATACCCTTTCTGTACGGTTTCAATTAATTTAGACTATTGGAAATTATACTTCTTTATTTTATTTATCATCTATTATTTTATATTATAGTTGTCGATAGTTCACTGATTCTTTATCTTTTGTAGTGATTAGTTTACTGACTTGTTTTATTCACATCTGTTCTTGTTGAAACATTGTTTACTACTGATTTTTTGGTAATTTTCCTTTTGTTCCGTTTTTATAGAGAATGTTAACTATAAATAGTAACAAATCTCTAAAGTCTATTATATTACTTTTATTTTATATTTATAACTTCTTCTTTTTATATAATTATAGAGGTGTACATGTATAGATATTTGTTGACTTCTCTGATAAAATTCAGTATTCAGTAGTACACCGTTATTTATTACTTTATAAGTTTTACGTTGTATATATTATTTTAAATACGTATTCTATAATTATAGAAGGTTTTTCAGCGAAGTTTTTAAAATACTATATTCAAATAAAAATATATTTAAGTAAGAAGAATTTAATATGACATTTTTCGTAATTGTTTTGTATAACTATTTCATAATTTTTTAAGATTTTAATAAGGGTAAAAGTAAATTGATATACGTTTATTATATACACCATACAAAAGTACTACGAGAGACAAAGGTTTTAAACTTCTAGACAATAAGAGAAGAAAAAATTAAGAGAACAATATAGACAGAATAAAAATAAGAAGGTGAAATTTTTACGTATTCATATAAGGGAACCAAAAGAATATAAGAGAGAGATGGAATGGAGGTTCTCCATAATATAATACGGACTAATTCAGAGTATTTAAGTCGTGAGGGAGAAAGTACACTACTATGAGTATAAGGGTGGTTCTGAAGAGGACTCTTGTGATCTGGGTACGTAATAAATATTTATTTTAATTCAGATTCTCCTGTTAATTATTTATACCGTTGGATGACCCGAAGGGACCACCGAGTCTACCATTTCTTAGACGGATGATGATTTGTTGTTGTCGTTGACGAAACCTTTATTACTGAATGTTGGTAAGGATAATTTTTGTTACAAAATTTTTCCATTTATATAATGATAGTCGGAACGACGACTCATATTAAACCTTCGAAGATCTATTTTTTTTTAACTTCTACTTTTATCTTTATGTTATTGATCGAGTCTCTTACAAAAAGACCTAAAGGAAGACGTCATTAGTACAGTTTGAGTTGTACCTATTATGACTCGTATTGAGGGTCGAGAAACTTATTTTGAATACAAACAAGGAACAGGACTGACGAAAGAAAGTCTAATCTAGAAAGGTTGTTGACTTCAAACTTGGTGACTTTCATTAGAACTTAAAGAAGGAGAGAAGTATAGGAAAGAATAAGATGGAGAGACTATAATGTTTTTAATGACGAGAAGAGTGGTAAAGTGATTGTAAAAGGGTAAAGTTTAAGAGAAATAGAGAGTGTATCTATCATTTTTTCGAAAATGTAATTTTCGTCGAAAATCTAATTTTCATCAAAAATTAATGAGTCTACGGGTTCGGCAAGACTTGTATACGGTACAAATGAAAACGTTATTGAATTTATCGTAACCGTATTATTTTCGTTTTTATTTTGGAAGCCTACCTAAAAAGAGTGAAAGACTTTTGAATAGGATGGTAACTGAGTTCTTGTCTTTGTCTAGGTAGGAGTACGGGACAAGAAAGGAGTATGAACGAAGTTCAAGATTCACTTTGACTCGAAGAATGAAGGAGGGTTATTTAAGAGAAGTTAAAGAGTTGAAACTCTAAACTTTAAATATTCACGAGATGTTAACACTACGGAAAAAAAGAGGTAGTAATGTACAATTTTCATAATTTCATGTCAAATTTACGGTAGAGGAATTTTTTTTTTTAAGATGTCAGTCTTTAATGGGTAGGAAAGGGACTTGACATGATTTAAAAATAGAAGTGTTAATAACACCCCAAATAAAGTAGATAAAATAGAGTGTCATTAAAAGTGGTTAGAAAGTCATGGGATAAACTTGAATTCCGAAGTTCAGAATTGTTACTGTAATCGAGAGAAATTTTTTTTTTGTTCTTTTGTTTTTTGTTGTGAATCATAAATAATCCATTTCACGAAAAGTGTCTCATCTCTTACTTTTGAATAAAAATTTGACTTATAAAATATACTTTAACTGGTTGAACTAATTTAACTGGTTAACTAGTTTAAAAATGTTTTATCTCAACCTCTTTTATCGGTACTTCACAAATACCAAATTTCCTTTATACTAAAAGACCGAACACAAACTCGAAAATGGACTCCTAAGATAAAGACGAGAATCAAGTTTTAGGTAATCCTTGATATTACTTTAAGACCTTCAAAAACTTCTCTCTTTACAAGAGAAGATTGGGAAAAAATCTGTACGAGGAATTCCTATTCATATCGTGAATTACGAAAATCTTTTCTCTTCCTGTTTTCCTTCTCTTGAGGACCCCTTTACAGGTGTCTTAACAAATTGTCAGGAGTATGAAAGAAAGGGAACAGAGTCAGTGTAGATACTTACCATTAGGGAGAGTACTTTGACTTCCCTCCTCCAAATTCCGTCTTCCATGGTGTAGTGAAGGTGGTCTCAGTTTTCTCGACTGGAGAGGACTCCCTTCAGATGTATTCCTCCCATTTGATTTTCAACTGGAAGGTTCTTTATATAGAGCGAGCTTATATACCTTTCTCTTGGAAAGATTTGAATATGTAAAAGATTTCACTGAAGGTAAAAAACGATGTTTTACCGGTTTGTGTTTTACCTAGAGTAAATTGTGGGTTTTATTTGTATAATACTTCATCCTTAATAAAAGTAGTAAAATATTTACTTTTGAAACTGTTATTTCTTAATAATCAATCATCATTATCAATAGATTATTGAGGAGTAACAGTTTCAAAAGTATCATTATCAATATCGATCATGGAAATAATAATAATAATAATAATAATAATAGGTTCACGAGTATACGGGTATTAATAGTAAGTGATTGTGTCGTTCATACGTTAAATCTCAGTTTTGACCCTTTTAAAACTCTTATTGTCAAATAATTATTAATACGTTTCTGGAATCCGTATTCGACTATTAAAAAAACCACTTAGTTTTCTTCTCCAATAGGATGTGAAACGATTTATACACTAAGTCTTCATCAAAGAATTAATCACATATTCAAGATTAATAGGTGAGAAGATAAATATGGAGATTTGAATCATAAAATATTACAAGATTAGATTATTTCGTTCAGTTATCAAAATGACAACATATGGGACTCATTCATCTTCAATAAAAAACATAAAAAATAAGTCTCTTCGTTTACTGATTAAAAAAGTTGACAGTTTAAGGCAATAGTGTTCTCTATCCATAACCTTGGAGGTTTATGGTATAAAAAAGGTCTTTAGAAAGGATAGAGTAAACTTTCTATAAACTTCAACAAAACAAAAAATATTCACGATCCTAAAAGTCACAAAGGACTTTTTTCTTTTCACTAGTGTTTAAAACTTTGAATTCCTTCCCGACATCTTACCTCATATACGTCATCCTTACCTCTCTTCATCGTTCATCCGAAATCACTGACTACCAACATTGATTTCCGAAAAACTTTTACTATTAGTACATCTAACAAATAATTGATACACCCCAAAAAAAGGACTTTTTTTTTTTTTAGACGTCTCCCGTATCCTATTCAACCCGTCTTTCGTGACGTCAAGATTGTGATGACCCCTCAGTATCCAAGGACCCCGTGCAAAGACGACGACTATCGTTGTATACAGAGTCCAAACCCAGACAAGAGCAGAGACATTGATTTCGACCTTCACCGACACACAAAGTGTCTGAAGAATTGAAGAATGACTAAACGAATGGGTGGCTCCTTAAACTAAGAAGAGATTCTACAAACACATAAGTGTTCATATTAATCGATAGGGTACTTAATCTGTTTAGGAGGAAACACGATTAAGTGAAGTCAGTACAGACTGAGACGCTGGGGTGTCTGACATCGGGTGGTCTTAAGTAACAGGTCCCTTAAAGGGTCCGTTCTTATGACCTCATCAAACGGTTCGGAAGGAGGTCCCCTAAAGGACTAGGTCCCTATCCCGGGTGCAGAGTACAGACAGAGGACGTAACCGTCCACCTAAGAAATGGCGATCGTGGCGGTCCCTTCGGGTTTGGGAGGAAACACAAGAGTCAGTGAAGTTAGCACAGGTTGAGAAACACTGGGGTACCCGACATCGGGTGGTGCGAGGAGACAGGTAACCTAAGAGGTCCATTCTTATGTCCTCACCGAACGGTAAAGGAAGAGGTTTTTAGAGGAAATTTTTATCGATTTATTTAAAGATAGTAATTTATCTTTGTAATTTATTAAGTATATATCAGGTGTTATAGAACGTATTAGAACAGAAACGGATAGTAAAATTGGAGTCTTATCATCCTTTGGATCGTATAAGGGGTCCTCTGTTGGTAATTTTTTATACAGGGAGAGTAAAAATAAATCTTAACTATCAACATCGTCGATGATTTTAAAAATTGTGAAAATAAACACCAGTTTGACAGTAATGTCAATCAAAAAGAAAGAGTAGATAAAAGAGGTCCAAGGACCGTGGTCCAAATATTGATTTACTTAGTGAAAAATCTAAGACTGTGAGTCTGTTCATATCAAAGGATGACGAAAGAATAGGTACAGAGTTAATCTAAGGGAGGCGTTCGGACCTATGTCAACCTTTGTAATTCTTATGAAATCATACACTTGTATTCGAGACACTGAAAGACCGAAAAAGGTGGATCTAGGGATTTCGAGACGGAGATGTTACCATTTACAATTGATAAATAAATAAATAAATAAATAAATAAATAAATAAAAAATTAAAAATAAAAATGAAATAAAATGAAATGTTATGACATAACCAAAACGGTATGTAACTGTACTTAGGTGGTGCCCACATGTACGCAAGGGTTTGTACTTGGGGGGAGGGTGGAGGGAGGGGTATTGTAGAGAGACCCAGTAGTGGCACGTGGTCGGGGTTCGTACGACATAGGACGCAGCGTGTATCTGACCGCTAAGCTAAGAATGTACTATCATATACGAAAAATTCGTTAATATCATATATAATGTATTAATATTACGTCAAAATCTGTTTTTCACCTAAGACTTAAAAAACTAACGTAAACGTATAAGAGAGGTCGGACGAGTTTAAGTAGGACAATGGTTACAAAATGAAGAGATCTAAAACTTCAACATCTTAAAAATTTTATGACTTATCGTATATTACCTTATTTGTTATTTGACCTTCTTCCTTCGTCTATACCCAAGACCAAAGAAAGAGAGGTAAAAAATAATGACTATTAATTCACAAAATGAACTAGAAATACCTGAAGACAATAAAGTAGACGTTATACAATATTATCATATATTGAACTGAATTTCATCTTTCTCTCTTGTCTGCCATAGAACACCCCAGAGATCGAGATCTTAGATATTAGGATCAAATTCTCTCCCAAAACGTCGTTTTGTTTTAACTCTAAGTCATCTTATATTATGAGTAAATTTGTCGTTTTGTTTTTGAGAGAAGAAACTCCCTTCTTACTATCGATCAGAAACATGTTCAAAGGAGAAGGTTATGAAGGTCGGGACAGTTTAGTAAATTGAAGAGATAAATTATTACTCCCCTAAGGAACCACCATATCACCAATCCTGACATCTCCCGTGTCCAAATTAGAAACCAGTCCCCTGACTCTAGGGTATATGACACACCACACCGGTTTATTTATTTATTCATATAAAATTTTACCAATTTTACCCCCTCCTATAAATTTTTAAAATTTGTTTCTCTTTATACGATTTAATAAGTATAAGAACAAAGTGAAAAAAGGGTTTAATGTGTAATAAAACACATTTATTGTGGAACTCTTTTCGTTCACTTAAAAGACGTTAAAATGTGAGATAAAATTGTCACAGAGTCTATTAACATTATACCTAGAATTTCGTCTCCTTCCCGAGGCCTCTCGAAAAGGAAGGACCACTGACACAATCTAATTTCACACGTCGTCAGAGTCCCTATAGTTACAGACTACGGAACCACCCAAGAACTTTACACTCAATACCGAAAATAAAATAGGAGACTTTTCGTAGACGATCTACGTCTTAACTCGTTACAAAAAACGATAAAGTCCTTTTTCAGGTTAACATTTACATACACCCTCTTCTAGTGTTTCAGTCCGTAGTATTGAAACCCAAAATGTCGAACCAAAACCTGACATTTTTTGGAGGTCAGGAGACCATAGTTTTCTTTAGTTAAGTTTATGACCGATACAGTACTTAATGGATAGACCGAAATCCGGAATTAAAGATAGAGGATATTTTACTCAACTAACGTTTTCTACCGTAGATTCAAAGGAAAATTTTTTTAATATTTTAATTATACATAGTTATAACTTTTAGATCTTCTATTCACGTTTTTTTCGGATTTTAGTGAGTGTTAAAGTGTTGAATCTTTTTTTTAGTCATATTATTACAATGACACACAAATGAAACTAGAACAATATGTTTACATATGGTGAGTCGATACATAAAATGTATATAAAGGTATGTATAAATACAAGTATTTATGTAAAGGGTATGTGTATAAAATGAATAATATTTTAATTAAGTATATCATTAGGTAAGACAAAACATAAGTAAATGATATAGTTTTCGTGAAAGGGTACAATATATTTTTTATATTAAAATACTAAAATAATAGATCTTTCATTTTAAACAAGTTGTCGTCAACAACAAATCAAAGATTCAACACAGACTGAGAACACTGGGTTACCTGACATCGGACGGTCCGAGGAGACAGGCACCCTAAAGGGTCCGTTCGTGTGACCTCACACAACGGTAAAGGAAGAAGACCCATAGAAGGGTTGCGTCACCAGTTTAGGAGGAGAGGACGTAACCGCCCGTCTAAGAAATGGTATCTCCGTGGTTCCTTTGGGAACGTTATCAATGACTAATAATTGAAGATCGAAAAGTATTAATACCTTTTCTAACTACTACCTATAAGAAAATATAATTATAGTCACATATAGTAAATAATAAGTCATTATCCCTTAACAATATAGTTTCCTGATGTGAATATTACTGGTAAACCTTCCAATTTAAGATTTGATTCTAACAGTAAAAGTATCTCTAAGTCTTATGTACTTTTTTGATTTTTGCTAGTCATATTTATAACGGTTGTGTTCAGATCTAAATCGAATAAACTTTTATCAATTGATCTCATAAGATGTGTCTCGTGTCAGAGTTATTCTGGGAAACTTTATCGTTTGTCTTTCTTTTAGTTTAATTTTTGTAAACTTACTAACCCACTAGTCTTTCACATATAAAGTGTGACCCGAAAGTCCAAACAAAGAGACTTGGTTGACGTCAGAGAATTTCCGTAAAAGTTACTAAACAACATTTGTTAAAGACTCTATAGGTTACAATCCTTTTGAGAACGACTCATCAGTAAGACTAATACATAAAATCTCTGTTTGAAAAACGTTTTAGAGACTGACGTAGGAAGACTCAACATGAAAATTTCGGAGAGTAGATGGCACCATGTGGTTAGACATAAATTGATAGAGTTCCTAAAATTAAGACGTAAGAGGTTTAAACAGTGATCTACCTTCTTCACCTGAAACCAACCTAGGATCACATCCGTAAAGTAAACCACAGACTATATAACAGAGAAGACTGAGTAACCTTTTCTGGAACTACGATCCTTTCTGACTTCCGTTTTCCTCTGACCACCGTCTCCTACTCTACCAAACTATCGTAGTAACTCAGTTACCTGTGTTTAGACCCGTTTGAACACCTCTGTCACTTCTTGTCCCCTCGGACCGTTCGACGTCAGGTACCCCGGTGTTTTTCGGTCTACCCTGAATCGTTCACTTGGTGTTTTTGTTTATCCTAGGTTAACCAATATCAGTAATCTTAAGTAAGTTAATCATATGAAAAAACGTGGGTCACCGTTTAAAACAACCTCATTAATCTCATGGTAAATCTCGTAAGAAGTTATGATGTCTTTAAACGACAGGGAAGGGTTCACTAACGTCCCAATACGACTCCTCACCGATAAAAACAATATGACAATATTGAACAAAGAGTCACACCTATAATACATCTGGGGTGGTTCGTACCCCACCCGTATATAGTCACAAAATGAGAAACTGGGGTCTAGATAACTCCTTGAGAGAGGTCGTGAAAAGGCTCTTTTAATCTCGAACTCGTTCTAGTATCGGTTGGACAACTGGTGTCGAGGAGGAGATTCTGTGTCTAACTTTAGAAGTCATGACATAGGGTGAAAAATTCCAACGTGTAAAGTTAAAAACATGAGGGTCAACACACCTGTAAACTAATACAATTTTTGGATAGATACTCTACGGGTCAAGATGTGTGATATTAATAAAAGACGAAACTATGAGGAGGTCATAGAAGGTAATGCAAAAATTTTTAGTAGGTAAATAATATCAAAGCAAGTCACTTTCACATAGGTGAATTAGACCAAAAAGAATTACTTTCCAAAGTATCCTTACTGAGTTAATTAGTATTAGTTTAGTGCGATTACCAAACGTTTATACGGGAAGTATACTTGAACACATATAGTCCACCACTACAAAAATCTAGTTCAAATCATAAATTGTAAATTCTCATTTATTATTATTTACAGTGCGTAAAGGGGTGTGGAGATAAAAATTCGAGATACGAAGACACACGTGTGGAAGAAGTGACGAGACTGATGACGCAAAATATCTTCACAGCGTATCACACGTAGATGGTATGACTAAATAGGTAAAGGATCAATCGAGAGACGATAATGTATGTTACGGAACTACTACAGAAAAGTAGACATGAACACAAATATGTATATAAAAGTTCTAAAAGATCTTAAATATAGTTTCTCTGTTCGTTAACAAGGTAATACATATACGTATAATTGTAGATCATTATGAAAGGGTTTACCAAAATAGTTGTGTAAAGACGGGGACGGTCTTTTTGACAAAAAACGGATCAGCTATAAACTATACACGACGGAAGGTTAAAAACAGAAAAAAACACCAATAACACACCCAAGGTTAACTCTACCGTTAAAAGATGGGAAACCACAATAACTTATCTCTTTTCACTTTCGTCTTTACAATCAACGAGTCAACTCATTTTGATATACACTAGGGTACCTGACATCGGGTGATCCGAGGAGACATGTACCTTAAAAGGGAAGAGGTCCCTTAGAAGGACTGGGTCCCTAACTTAGGGTCAGAGGACGTAACGTCCATCCAAGAAATGGTAGACTCGGTGGTCCCTTCGGGTAACTTATCTCTTCTTCCGACCTTTTCTTCCTTCTTGTAAAATACTAGGTTAAAGAGGGATTTGACTTGATGGATATAGAATGAAAGTTTATAAATTTTCGTTTAAACATTCCTCTGTTATTATTACTATAAGAAGTATAATAGTGATCAAAACACAAATCGGAATAACGATGGTCACTTTTGTTCAAGGTTCGAGAGAGGTGAGAGGTGTGCTCTCCGGTCACTTAGACGCTCCCTACTCCATAACTCCGTTCCTTATTCTGAAATAAGTCTTCAGACCGACTGCCTCTTTTACCTTCTGATTACAGAGTTTTATTGGTGAAAGGGACCCAGATCTGTGGTCCAGAAAATACCTTGTCTCTACCTCCCTCCACTCCTTCGTTTCATTTTTTATTGTTTTGTTTTTGTTTTTGTTGTAAATTAAAAATTTCTATAAAGGATCTAACCGTGTGGAGCCCGTCCCCTTACACAGTCAAAGAAAAAGAATGTCAGTAAGTGTTCACCCGTCTACAGTCTGACAGAGGGACACTCGATTTAATTCCGTGAAATCAAATACCTAGTCCTTCTACTCCCCTCCCTCAAGGGACTCCGTTCGGTAATACATACTAATATAATTATTGTTTCGTCTTTTTTTCCTCAATTTTAATTTCTTTATCTAAATCGTACCTTCTCAGTTTTAACTGAGAAAGGAAAATGTGATAATGTATCCATCGTCTTAGTCTTTAATGTATTACATACAGTCCATACAGTAAGATTTAAATTTATTTGTTTTATTTTATAGTCTCCCTTCTCTAATAGTACCTGGTAATAAATAAACCCCTCTTTTCACAAATCTATTACAAGGGGAAACATAATTATATAAAATTATATGTTGTAAGTGTACACTGTAATTTTAATATCACATTAAAAGAAGAAAATAATATGAAAAGAAACTTATTGAATTTTTATAACTCAAAATGTAGTTCTTTCTTTAAGAACAGTGTCGTGTAATTAATATGTAATAGTTACAACTTCACATCTTGAAACTTTATAAATAGTACGGTAAAAGTCATTCGAAGATGGATAAGTACTGAGTAAATTCACCCAGTTCCTGTATTCGGACTTTTGGAAACCTTTTCTAGATGTTACCCCCAAGTTTGTCATTCAAAAGATGTATTTACATTAATTTACGTGTCACTGACAATCTAACTTTCTCCAAATATAAATCATTCCTACCTTTTCTTACTTTTGTATAAGTGACTTTGTCCGTGGATTAAAGGGTGTCTTTTTTCATTCACGGTAATTTGGTAAGGTGTGTACTAATTACAGACAACTACTGTCATAAAATGGTAGCGTTCAATTCGATAAATATCTGTTTTATCATTGATTCTCGAAACGTTTTGGGTTCCTAATAAAAGTAATATGAGATCTCAACTCCGAGGTGTATTACGTTAATTACAAACGACCTAACTTTGACGACTTTAAATTCTTTTACCCTTTAGTTTCACTTCACACAGTTACTTATACCATCAATTTACTTCGGGAGACTTAATCAATTAAAATAACTATATAAAAGAAGTGACTTTAGTAGTAGTAATAAAACTGACTACAAATTCTAGTTATACTCTAGTGAACAAGTGAGTAATGTTTTCGTAAATGACGTATTAACGAACCCGTTGTAAAGTAAAAGAAAAACTTTGTATGTTCCTGAGTACCTTACATAAAATACGGGAATCCTTCGAGCACCGGATTGCACCATCCACCACTAAAATATTATTTATCCAGACAAAATGTTATAAGATGAAGAAAAGTATCATCTAAACTCGGTAAGACCACTGTGTACTGTCGTCACGAGGGACGGTGAAGTTCACTGTCGGAAATTCGTAGGTACACATAAGTGGTACGAGGAAAGGAGAAGAGATTAATTGGTTACTATAAGGTCTAGATCCCGGGGGTTGTTCTACTCAAAAATTCACTTCCATATTAGATCGTACCTGAGGAAGACTAATTTCCTTCAAGTTTAAGGAACTCGGGTAGGACTGGTTTTTTTTTAACTGGTTCTATTAATGTGATAATTGAAATAAATAAATAAGTAAGTCTTTTACAACATAAGACCGGTTTGGTGGTATTCCATTCCACTTCAGCGAGTCAGCACAGGCTGAGAAACACTGGGGCACCTGACATTGGATGATCCGAAGAGGCAGGTACCCTAAGAGGTCCGTTCTTATGACCGCACCCAACGGTAAAGGAAGAGGTCCCCTAGAAGACCTGGGTCCCAAGCTTCGCCCCAGAGGGTGTAACCTCCGTCTGCGAAATTGGAGATTCGGTGGTCCCTTCGTCCCGGTTTGTTGGTATAATTCGTATTATTCTTGGTCCCTATTTTACAGCTTAACCTATGTTAACAATAGAAGTTCAACACTAACCGATCATCCTCATCTGTCTATACATGTATCATTTCAACATCCAAACAACAATCGTCAGCCGTACACCATACCGTACGTTTGTATACTGTGTGACTAACTGAAGAGTCTCAAGTTTTCTTTACTATTCCTTCCACTACAAAGTCACTTTGAACCTTACACACGTTCTAGGGAGGTAACCTAAATTATCCTCTCTACCCATTTCTTATACGGAGATTTTACTGTTACTGTTTTTCCGTCTAAGTAGTCGTTTCTATTCAGAAGACTTTGTATTATCTTTTAAGTCCTTAGACTGTTCTCACCATTTTAACGTCTTACTTTTATTTACTTCTATTTATCAGTACGACTAAACCCTTAAATTGAAATAGAATACTCGGTACACCTACGAGATTTGATAACATTCGTTCTCTTATGAACTCTTCGTCCCACTCTGAACATGAACTTTTTTGGTGACACTGTAGTCATATCTAATCTTACATCAAAAACGTTGTTTCCGAAGGGAACACCGAGTCGACCATTTCTTAGACAGATGTTACACCCTCTGGTCCCAAACTAGGGACCCAGCCCTTCTAGGGGACCTTTTCCCTTTCCGATGGATAAGACCGGACTTCTTAAGGTACCTGACATATCAGGAATCCCATCGTTTTTCGATCTGTGTTAACTCACCGAAAGTGAACATGTCGTCCTTCGAGTCCTTTGACGGGACTCGAATAGTAGTTTATTATTTCAGTCTCATTCTATCGTCTCTTCTATCATTATCACTTCTTTCCTGTAAATATCTACTATAATTCTTCCGTCTTGGTAGTATTTTTACTATCGAGTAAAACTAACGGGTAAATGAGACAAGACCCGTGACACAATTGAAGAAATATCCTTAAATGGATTAAAAACATTATCTGAATTTGAATTGTAACAAACATTGGAGAGATTCAGTGTCTTTTCACTCCTCAACGGTAATATATCAATTTTCACCATCACGACCTAAATACGTATCCTACAAAATGAAGTCCGGTGTAAGAGAATTGGTGATCAAATACATATGACCATCACCACCACTTATACCTTTGACTTTTTAGTCCTTTTATACCGTATTTTTAAAATGACCTACACCCTTAATTTATATAATGATATTATGTACATATAGTATGGACAATACTAGTTTAGTTTATTCTTTCAGTCTCATTCTATCGTCTCTTTTATCTTTCATTATCACTTCTTTCCTGTATGTTTCTATTATAATTCTATTATAATTACTATTGTAATTATAGTAGTATCTTTACTATCGAGTAAAAGTGACTCGTAAATGAGACAAGGTCCGTGACAATTGAGGAAATGTTCTTAAATGGATTAAGAAGATCATGTGAATTTGAATACAACATATATTGACTATATAATATTATATATACCATATCATTATTCTATTTTGATGTAGAAGTACTACTACCCTCCGTGTCTCTTTTTCTATAGTAGTCAAAACACAATAATGAAGGATTTTACACATTAAACTTAAATCAGTACTCTTTATACTCTCTTTGTCGTTACGATGACTTTTTTTCTAACTCTTCGACACTAATTCCTTCTTACTTCACGGTATCATAAATTTACGTCATACATTAGGATTTATCTTTGATTCAAGTCAAAAAACAAACAAAACCGAAATACCTAGTAACTATGTCATTGATCATTTTATAATTATACCAAAATTCTAATCTATATAGTAGTATAATCACAATAAACACCTAAAACTATTTTCAGAATATTCAAATTTTCTCTCATATAAAAAAGAATACTTTACCTGTAACTACATAAAATCTAAATTTAAAATTTTAAACTTTCTATATCTCATTCTACAGAACGGTCAATTATATTAATTTATCTTTAAATTTTTTTATTTATTTATCTTTTCTGAGTTTATTAACTCTTAATACATTGGTAGATCTGTTGGTATAATTTTTATAAAACTTGATTTATTATTTTTATATTGTATAGTTTTACAACTTCTACAACTATTTCATCATAAATCTACTCTGAAATTTTTAAATGAACGAAGTCTTTTGTTTTTTTTAAATTTTAATTAATAGATTTGAGGGTATAACTCCAAAATTTTTTTTTACTGTTTAATTTTGGTCTTATCATACTCTTTTTTTCTTTAATTTATTATCTAAATATTATTTCTTTTAATTATTTCTGTTCACTAAAAAATAATTTTTTAGGTTAATCATTTTGTGATCTTTGTGATTTGGTATTCTATCTTATGTATTTTAATAGTCATTTTCCTTATTTTACCCAGTAGTGACGTCTAGGATTTCGATACTTTTCATGTCATTCTGTCATGTTTTTTGAAACTAATTAAGTTTGAATTTACGGTATATTAGGAACTTTTAATATTGTATTTTGTTTCGACTTATCTTTTAACTTCATAAGGATATCCGTAATTACAAAACTTAGAAACAGTCAGAAAGTTATTTCTTTCAAAGTTCTGGTCTACCAAAGTAACCATTTGAAATAATTTATAAATTACATTCTTTATAAGGGTTAGAATGAGTTCCGGTCTTTTACCTTCTACACCCTATTAAGAGTTGATAATTATCAAAATCCTCCAGGAGTAATCATACTACCCGAAGGACCACTGAGTCTACCGTCTCAGATGGACCTCACGTCCTCTGGAACCAAGTCAGGGACCCAGACCCTTTAGGGGACCACTTCCCTTACCGACGGGCAAGGTCATAAGAACGGACCTCTTAAGGTACTTGTCTCCTCGAACCGACCGGTGTCAGGTACCCAACGTTTCTCAGTCTGTACTGACTCACTGATTGTGAAAGTGGAGTGAAAAGTACTCACATTATTGTGTTGGATTGTTAGTTAATTTCTTTGTTTAGGACACCTAGTTATATGGAGTCTTAGTATCTTTGTTTTTATATAAAAAATTTTTAACGTTTAGTATAAGTTGTTATATATTTTTCTTTTATATATTACGTTAGTGATATTTTAGGGTCTATTGAAAATACATCCTGAATTGTTTAATTAAGATTTTCGATATATATTTCCGTTCCCTAAATCTTATCAGTTTTCCTGGAAATTTTCTCTAGTTCCAACCGCCCCTCCCGAATATTAAGGGTTAGAGTTTTGAATGACTTTTCGAGGACATTAACTTTGTCGTACTACGACCGTATTTCTATTAGTGTATATAGGTTCGTTATCTTAACTCAGGTCTTTATTTGGGTATGTCGATACTGATTAAAACATAGTCTCCCTTGGTAATTTTGGCAAACCTAAACCATATTTCTCTTTTCGATACACCTGTATTTCCGCTAGGATTCGCATGTCAATTGGGAAGGAGGTCCTAAAGGCTTTAACTCAAAAACAGTCATATCGGTACAGACAACAAACTCGACACATAAAACCGCACTTGTTCTCGTTCCTATTATTTATCTATGTATGAATCGACGAACCTATACTGACGGTACAAGGTCAAGTCCTTTTAGTCACAGTCCTAGGTAACATTATAGATAGACGGTATCAAGACTTTCCCCGTTCCTCGTTGAACTCTCTTAAAAAGTACGGTTTCTCTGTAAATCTTCTTTAGGATTATTGATAAAAGTTACTCAAAATATGTACATATTAAAACATCAGTAAGATATTACGAAACAACAACAACAAATCAGTGGTTCAGTACAGGTCCAGAAAACACTGGGGTACCTGACATCCGGTGGTCTGAGGAGACTGGTACCCTAAAGAGTCCGTTCTTATGACACACCGGTAAAGGAAGAGGTCCCTAGAAGGTCTGGGTCCCTAACTTGGATGTAGAGGACGTTGTGTCTACCTATGAAATGATGACTCAGTGATTCCTCTGGGAAGATGTTACGAATTATCCTGAATGTTCAAAAGTCAATTTCACCAATTGGAATGTTATGTGATAAACTTTGTACTGAAATGCTTATTGTTGTTTTTAGGATGACAAGACCCTTTTGTATTCAGTTCCTTTACCTCAGTTCACAACCCAGTCTGAGATTTAACACGAACGTCGACAATCATCCGTCCTTCGGTTTCGGCTAATGATAGAATCATCTGAACAGTTAG
This sequence comes from Capra ibex, assembly GCA_006410555.1. Classification (NCBI taxonomy): domain Eukaryota; kingdom Metazoa; phylum Chordata; class Mammalia; order Artiodactyla; family Bovidae; genus Capra; species Capra ibex. Next base: position 33,594,378 of record SJYO01004576.1, read on the forward strand.
GTAGTCAGTGTCGTACGATACGAACTCGTTTGACGGGACGTTAAAGGTTTACGTCTTTCTGTTCCTTTCCTAGTTCAACTGGTCGTATTATCTTCAGAGATGGTTGGAGGTTCTTCATCTCACAACAAAAGGAAAACAATTGAATGAGACTAAGAGATTAAAGTCTAGGGAGACAATAAATAGGGTACAGATTCAAGTAGTTGGAACTACCACCCAGAACGATATTGTACTGTGTCGATAAGGTACAAAAGTCATACCTTCCCATCGTACATGTACATACCAGACTCTATTCGACCCTGACCGTAACGTCGAAGAGTCTATCCTTAAGAATGACATTAAATATCTTTTTGTAGTACTCTTTGTGTCAAATCCAAAACACCGAAAAAAAGGGGGGAGGAAAATACCTTTTTTCTTTGTTTGTTGTCGTTGTCATGGGGTCACGACAGCCCTAATTAAGGAAGAAAAGTCTTTACGATGGGAGTTACTTGAGTCGTTATTCGTCATGTACTCTGGTAAGTCTACTATTTATGTTTTACCAGAATATCCCCCTTTTTGTTTGTTTGTTTGAGAAAATAACAACTTTAACGGGATTTTCTGACTTTCCTCTAGGTTGGTCAGGTAGAATTTCCTCTAGTCAGGACCCACAAGTAACCTTCCTGACTACGACTCCGACTTTGAGACTATGTGACCGGTGGAGTACTCTTCTCCACTGAGTAACCTTTTCTGGGACTACGACCCTCCCTGACCCCCGTCCTCCTCTTCCCCTGTTGGCTCCTTCTGTACCGACCTACCGTAGTGGCTGAGCTACCTGTACTCAAACTCACTTGAGGCCCTCAACCACTACCTGTCCCTCCGGACCCCACGACACTAAGTACCCCAGCGTTTATCAGTCTGTGTTGACTCGCCGACTTGACTTGACTTGGGATTTCCTTACAAACCAGAATCTTGACTCTAAGTCGGAAAGTACTTCTTTTTTGTAATCTATGAAAGAATCGAATTATTAAACGAAACTTTCATCAAATGTAGTTAACATATAAAATATATTGATGTGGGTTTTAGTATTTATTCGGAAACAAACTTAAACTTAATACACTAAAACTCAGGGAATTTGAAAGGTTCAGAGCCACATGAAGTTTCATACCACACTCAGAGTCTTGTCAAAATAGATGTATTGTTGTACGATTATTATACTAGTCATATCGAACCATGAATGTATCTGGGATCTTAGTCTATCCGGACCAAAACTTGGGTCCGGATCATTGGAAGTAGAGAATAATCGATACGTCGGAACTTACTATGGATTCGGAAAATTTTCGAAATCAAATAAATAGAAAATTCAAACCTATTGTAACACGGACAGGATATTCCAACAACACTCCTCTACGATAGTTTTAGAGTATCCTTATATTTCACAATTATACAATAATAAGTCAAAAGGAAGTCAGGACATAGTGACGTATCGGAACCATTGTGGGTCTGACTGGGGTTCTGGATAGAGAGAGTGAAACTGGAGGGTCTTCTCAGAAAGGAGTAACAATCGACAGAAAAGTCTTAAAAAGTCACTGAGGAAAGACGGATTGTATAGTTCCGATTCCAGAGTCTCTGTTTCAGTACCTAAACAAATCACCAGAATGTTAGTCGAATCAAGTTTATAACTAAAGTGGAGTTTAATCGATAATTTTAGTATACTGTAAACTTGTTCGAATAATTTGAAAGGTACACAGTCAAAAAAAGAAATTATATTTCTTCTCTATATCAGAAAACACATGTCCAACAAGTATCCTTTACTCTATTATTTTTTCGTAAATTATATTTAGACCATATTTCATTTGAAATCACCAAAAAAAAGATTAATACCCTCTTTAGGTCAAAATTATTTAAAGACAGAATACAAGAGTTTAGGACGCATAACATTTTAAAATTCACGTTGGTAGAGAAAATCGTTGTTAACTCGTTTAAATATAGTGGAAGATATCCTATGGAGAAGTTGACTATACATTACCATTATTAAAAATATTTTGATGATGTATAAAACGAAGTGGATATTCATTTTTACAATGAAACTTCTAAAATTTTGTGACGAAGAAAATTTTTAACTTCTAAACAAGTGTTTCAAGTACCTATAAACTTCTTCTTTCATCATCATATTAATAAATAGAAGGTATCTACTACCGAGAAATAAAAGGGTATAAAATGATCATTTAGACCTCTCAGCATGATTACCTATTTACTTTTATATTACTTTCAGATACAGGTTTTATCCTTACAAAGTTATACATAATGGAGACATTAAGTTGTAGACAGATCTATCGCGGGGAACTTTTAAAAAAAGTGATCGACGTAGAAAAGAAAATAAAAATCCCTTCCGAATTCGGTGTCCATTAACAAGTATCATGAAATTTTAAAAAAAGATTTTTTTTGTTACTAAAAATTCCTTTTAATATCAAGATTACACTACTTATACTTATAATTTATACTCTGGTTTTTGATATGAGATTACGATAAAAGAGGACCCCTAATCAAATCAGTCACAGTTTAAACAAAGAAAGTATCGAGGAAACGTCTTGTCGTCCTCACAAAGATACTATCAGTAGGAGTGCCTCTAAGTGACCCTCAAAGTAAACGAAACGTCCCAGTCTAAGGGACAAGGATACTCCTTAGTTTACAAAATGACAAATTTCTTTAGGTATTTTACATCGAGTACATGGATTACACCTGAGGAAACTCCCTTAATCAAAGACCTATTTGGACAGAGAGAGAGTCCATGAGTGAGTTTACGTTGAAAGTTCGTTATATGACCCTGAAAGTTACTTTATAATTATAATAAAAACTTACTAGTAACGTAAAATTGGAAAATGTTGTTCAACGAAGAAAACAAAAACAAAAAAGATAGACTCACAAAAAAGGGTAAAAAAACAAACTTAGTATACAGGGTCTGAATGACTCAGTACGACTTCCCTTTGGGAAAAGATCTCAGGTTCGTCATGGAACCTCACAAAGAGATCCCGAGAATGACGGACTTCAGAGTCTTCTCTACTTTAAGTTCTTGAAGAATCCTTAGTGAGTTTATCATTTCTGTTACGTCCGTTTGTCTCGAAAACCTTTATTAACATCAAACTTTAGAAATTGACACAGATTTGGGTTCTTTGTACGACTCTAAGATTTCAGTGAACTAAACGACCCTTAGAAGGATGTCAAAATGCATATTCTTTTCATATTCCCCTTCTTAAAAGTTCTTTTTAGTTAATGTTTAAATGAACCTCTGTCCTTTATTTGAAAAATTCCTTAATATGAGTGAGTGTTTCATAAATAAATAAGTAAAGGAATCAATAAGTTTGTTGTAACTGAAAGATATGGGAAATCAACTTTCTGACACAAAGTCGAGTAGTAAATAATCGAGACAACGAAACTCTTTGAATGAATTTTTCAAGAAATTCGGAAATATTTTGTCCTTATTAAAAACGTTGAAAATTTTTCCCAAACTCCCTGTAGGTTGTCTTTTTATTTACATTTCGTGTAACATAGATGATTCTGAGATTTTGAATAGAGGATGAATATAAAAATATGAGGAAATATAGAAAGAGAAGATTTGAACGGATAATAAAATAGGTACTATTTATTAAGACTCTGTAACGAGGACTGATAATAAAATAAGAGGATAAGTTTTGTGATCGAAATCAAAAGGTTAAACCCAAAATTAAAAAGTAAGACTGGAACTTTCAGAAACTGTTTAGAACTATGTAAGGGTAATGTGTGTGTGTATGTGTAGAGGGTATTTTGGAGAAAAATCTAACGTACAGGAGGGATTCGTGGGGGTCACAAGGTACAAAGATGTATAATTCAGTTTGGACATAGTAATTGACTTGAGGAGAAAGGGGTGGAAAGTCTACTTTCAAATAAAGTTGATGACTTCCAGCTAACGCGTATGGAAATGGGTACTTTACGAAAAACAAAGGGTGTCACCTTATAAGGAAGGGGAGACTTAGCGACGTTGTTAAGTGTACGTGAAGAAGATACGGGTAGAAGAATCCGCCAGGACGTAAGATCAGAAAATATACAGAGACTAGAGATATTGGTCTTCCACTCAAAAGATTCCTATGTATCGAATGAGTCGAAACTTAGGGGACGTCACAGATGGTGTCACCGTTTGACATCTGTACATTATTTATAAACCGGTTTAACTTAACGTACCGAATCAACCAAATAGGAGTACCCCCTACATCATGTCCATTAACTTAAAAAGATCGACGAATAATTCCGGGTAAATGAAAGTGATTGTCAACCTGTCCACCACTCTAGTAATCCGATTAAAAGTTCAACGCTTAAGTCGACATGAAAACTTACCTGTAGTTACGTGAAATGATACCTATTGACCCAACTTTACGGAAAACCAAAATATACTTATCCGTTTCTTTACGAATAACTCTCATTACCTCTCTGCTATTACTGAAGTTAAAGAAAGAAAAAAAAAAAAAAATAAGAGGTAGTCGATATAACATTCATGTCGATAACCATCCGGTTAGATCAAGTATCTTTGTAGTAAAAGTATAAAAATTGATAACATAATCTTCACAATTAAAGTGTATTGGACATTTTATCAATTGACAATATGTAATAACTTTTGTTTGTTCTTTTTGGTTTTTATATATTTATACGTAGTTACTCTTGTCAATTAGACTTAAATTTTAAGTCATTACCTATCTAAAGTCTTTGGATTTGATGTAAAAACCATATTGGTTCTATATCAAAAATTTATTATCACACAGTTATTTTAACGTATTTTTTATAAAAGATCTACAAACATTCGTATAGAAGTGACGTGTAAGATCGTAATTTATTTTACACCCCTCTGTGAATGACATCTAAAAAGATGGTTAGTCTTAAACGTAAAAAAAATTTTTTATACCAACTAGAAACAATAAACGTCTAAATGAATGAACGATTTAAAAAACGTTGGGGGTTTAGTTATGAATGCCTTCAAAACGTCATTAAACGTCTGTACTTGTCTCACCGTTTTATAAACTTAGTAGATTTCCATGTAACACTCAACTCCTACCTGTTCCGTTGTGAAACGGAAGAACCAAGTCCAGTATGTTTGTTCATAAGAAAAGTAAAAAATAGATTAGGATGTAAAAAATATAAAAATACAGATAAAAACCACTAAAACGGTAAATTTTAGAGAGGGGTCCCATCATGGATTCAGGATAGATCACAAAAATTCACGTCCTTCTGACAATATACGGTATTCCTCTTATATGGACATAATATATTCCGAGTAAGTCCGTACTCAACATCATGACAACCGATACTCAAGGTTCGATTAACTAATCGTTATTTCACAGAAATTTGTCTATATGTATATATATATATATATATACGTACGTATATACCACTCTAATACTTAACTATCCAACTATTTTTACACTGGTTTCCGAAAATCTTATGATTGAGATAAAGGTGATTCTCCTTATTAAATCATAAGTAATTAACAGACGTCACTCGTATCTTATATAATTATTGATGACACTTATTACTTTTAACGACTCAAAACACCAAAACAGATGATGTCGACTAATGATCTAGTCTTATTTTCACTACGAAATGAAAAGAGACTTGAAACATCATGTAACAATACCAAGAAGAAAGAGGAGGAAGATATTATTATCTGTATAAAACATGGTCCTTGAAACGTATCCACCGAGTAAAATATAATGGCACTTATTTTCGTAATGTGAAAAATACATAAAATTTTTGTGTCTTTGAGTAGACTAATAGCATTATAGGGTATTATATATAAGTCCTCCTTTTTTTCCTTGACCACGAGAAGTCCTGACTATCTAATATTTTAACGATTGTATGTCTATGTGCGTGTACATATGTTGTCACGTTTGTGTCGATCAGTGTGTGTGCATTTCGTACTATGTTCGTTTTGGTTTATTAATAGAACGGTATATTTAACACATAAAATATTGTCAATACTTTTACAGACTACTGTGTCTTTCGAAGGACGTTACATATTACATATTACAGTTCAGTTATTCTTAATTGACTTATTGATATCTTAATCATTATGATACGATTCGTAATATTCGATGTTTGTGTAGACTTGGATTGTAACGGGATTTCGTAAAATATAAGGACATCGTATGTGTGTCACTTTATATTGATTTTGTGTTCCCCCCTTAAGGTCATTTCAAAGGAATACAACCATAAACCTTTGTGACTCCATCTAATGATCTAAAAATAAAAAAGTAAGGTACTAACTAAATTTATCGACGTTACTTTCACTAGACCCAAACTAGGGACCCAACCCTCTAAGGGCATCTCTTCTTTTACCGATGAGTGTGGTAATAAAAAAGGACCTCTAAAGGTACCTATCTCCTCGGACCCTCCGATATTAGGTACCCTAGTGTCTCAACCTGTTTTGACTCACTAATTAATTTAATCGATTCAAAAATTAAATCAAGATCTATTAAAATTTAATATACTAAAGTAATAAGTCCGACTGGTGATGTTGAAGGGTCATTTTAGGGTCTCGAAGAATCGAATAAATACGACTTCGACGGTTATAAGTGATGTATCGTAAGAGATCATCCCAGGAAGGTCTGTTCGTTCGGACTGACGAAGACACCACAAGTGATACGGGTAAACTTTAACATATGTAAGAACAACGTGGGTTGGGAGTTTCACTACTCGTGAGGTATTTTGAAAAAACGACCCACAAAGATCACGTTCTTCAACCGGATCGGTCACTTTACACCCAGAGTTGTCAAAAGGTCGGTCACTGTAACCGGTGTACCGTAAGAAAAGAGAATTTCCTTTTAAGTTTGATCAAAGGTCAACCATTCTCTTTCTGTAAAGGGGAGTGGAGGTATTTGTGTGTGTGTGTGTGTGTGTGTGTGTGTGTGTGTGTGATAGAGTGCGTTTATGTGTATGGGTGTATCAGGGACCTTCCTATTTTCGGAGATAAAAAGGGTATATTTCGAACTCCATCCTATTTCTCACCCCAAAGGGACCACCGAGTCACCATTTCTTAGACGGACAGTTACGTTCTGTGTACCCAAACTAGGAACCCATTCCTTCTCAGGGACCTTTCCTTTACCGTTGGGTGAGGTCGCAAAAATGGACCCTTTAGGGTACCTGGCTCCTCGGACCACCCGATATCATCTACCCTAGAGTTTTCTCAGCTTGTGTGAATCGTTGATTTGTTATCGTCCCATTTCTCATCTTAACGTTTTCACAAAAACCGAGAGGAAGACACTCTGGAAAGAAGTCTTAAACACAAAACACACCAACATCCACTCCCACTAAACATTAGAGAATAAGAACATAAACGTAAGGTCGTTTATACGTATCTATTGTTCTTTTCAGGGTAAAGATAGTCCTTAGTTTTACATATACCTGTACGATTAATGTAAGACCTTATATTTATCAAAGTGATATTTTCATCTTAATACTACAAAAGAGACACGGAACATCTGAAAATATACTAATTTATATATCGAAAAACTAGATACCGACTTAAGACGGTGACTTTTAACGTATCATACATTACTTATATTCGACTTTGTTCTCAATGAAATTGTGTAAACCCAATGGATTGATTGTGAACAGAAACAGTTCATAAAAGGGTTCTAATTCTGTTATATGCGACTCACTCTCTTGACATTTGTGGGGTCTGATATCGTCTTCTGTATACTGAGAAGGGACGCCGTGTACATTCCAAGTTAAGACAGTAACTATAAAACTATGCAGTATTGGGACTGCCTTTTCTTCCTACCGACCTCAGAAGACTCCGTCCTTATCTGATACTACCACTACTACGTTTCGAAGGTGAGGAGGTCATCGGACTCTTCGTTCAAACCGGTTCACAGTTGAACGGTAATACCTCCTATATCTGAACACTGGAGTATGAGACTTTCTAAGAAGTTTCTTGTACAGAGTCTGTTCCGTCTTTCGGTATGAGGTAGTTGTGAACTCTTTTCCCCAGTCCGATTACACTAATACAAATTAGTTTCCCTTTTATATCTCCTTTTACGAGTAAAAAATAGTTAAATTAAGACGATACAGTAAAAATCTAATCAATAAAGGAAGGATGGTAATCTTATTTATCCGAAGGAGAGAATAGAGATCTAAAATAAGAACCTTACTCCATCATGTCATATTTCAAAAATTTTATCTTCATTAGGGACCATAAGATTTTAAGATCAAACATGGAAAATTTTCATATTTACATCTCTTTTTGTATAACAGAATTTAACTACCAGAGATTGATTGTAAAGTCTTTCCTTAAAAAAGTTTACTTCAAGAGAAGGATCCAAGAATCGAGAATGGTCTCTACCCTATAACTCCTACATAAGAAAAATACTACACTATAGACTTCCAAATAAAAAACAAACAGTGTAAAATTTTTAGGTATACCAGGTCTTCTTCATAGGATAAATTAATCCTTTTTAAACACTCATAGAACGTAAAACCCGAAGGGTCCACTGAGTCACCATTTAGGTGGCCGGTTACGGTCTCTACGTCTTCTACACCCAAACTAGGAATCCAACCCCTCTATGAGACCCCTTCCTTTACCGTTGGGTGAGGCCATAAGAACGGTCCTATTAGGGTGCCGGTCTCCTTGAGCCGTCCATGACAGGTACCCAAATACTTCTTAGTCTGTACTGACTCGTTGACTCTTACGTGTGTATCAACATAAAGTAATATATTTAACTGTTTTATAAAAATTCAAGGGTCCTCTTTTCTTTCTAATTGTTTTACGTTTCATCGGTTCATCAATAAAAAGGTTTCACTTATCCATTCGTATAGTGACACAGAGAAAAGAAAAGTTCTCAGGTCTTTTACAAACTCCTTGGGTTTGAAAGGACCTACAGTCCCACTGTCTTTGAGTCAATAGTTTTGAGAATAGGGAAGGACCTCCGAAGTAAAGACGTGTTTAGTTATCAAAGTTTTTGTAAATACGATTACACAATATATGTCTAAAATAAAGTGGTGACCCGTAAAGTTACGGTTATTTTGTCTGTCAACTCGTGTTAATCAAGAAACCGTCCTGACATTTATTTCAGTCAAGAAAGAAGAGTAGGGTTCGTGTGTTATCGTCATCGAGTCAACTTTGGGTAGGTATCCTAGATCAAGAACGAAAAAAAGACAGTCCAACTACTGAAGTATAATTTCATGAAGTTACTTACGGAATGTTTAAATCTCCCGAACTTTAATTTGTACTCAAAACTGGAAATGATATTATATAAGTTCATGACGAGAAGGACCGGCGGCGGGGACCGGAGCCTGAGCCCATCAAGGAGAGCCGGTAAGGATGCGGCAGCGTCGAACCGTGAGAGACGACGACGGGGACTGGAGGCTGCACCCCATCGAGGAGAGGTGAGACGATTCACGCGGTCAACGTCGGTGGACGTGACTCAAACCTTTTGAGTAAGGTTCATGACCTTTTCCAGTCAAAAGTAAGGTTAGGGTTTCTTTCCGTTACGGTTTCTACGATTTTAATGGCGTGTCAACGTGAGTAGAGTGTGCGATCATTTCTTTACAAGTTTTAAGAGGTTCGGTCCGAAGTCGTTATGCACTTGGTACTTTAGGAACTACAACTTCGACCAAAATCTTTTCCGTCTCCTTGGTCTCTGGTTTAACGGTTGTAGGCGACCTAGTACCTTTTTCGTTCTCTCAAGGTCTTTTTGTAGATAAAGACGAAATAACTGATAAGGTTTCGGAAACTGACACATCTAGTGTTATTTGACACCTTTTAAGACTTTCTCTACCCTTATGGTCTGGTAGATTGGACGGAGAACTCTTTAGACATACGTCCAGTCCTTCGTTGTCAATCTTGACCTGTACTTTGTTGTCTGACCAAGGTTTATCCTTTTCATCACTCAGTTCCGACATATAACAGTGGGACGAATAACTTGAAGATACGTCCCATGTAGTACTCTTTGCGACCCGACCTTCTTCGTGTTCGACCTTAGGTCTAACGACCCTCTTTATAGTTATTGGAGTCTATACGTCTACTGTAGTGAGAATACCGTCTTTCACTACTCCTTGATTTTTTGGAGAACCACTTTCACTTTCTCCTCTCACTTTTTCAACCGAATTTCGAGTTATAAGTCTTATGTTTCTAGTACCGTAGGTCCAGGGTAGTGAACTAGTCTTTGTCTACCCCTTTATCACCTTTGTCACAGTCTGAAATATAAAAACCCGAGGTTTTAGTGACGTCTACCACTGACGTCGGTACTTTAATTTTGTGCGAATGAGGAACCTTCTTTTCAATACTGGTTGGACCTATCGTATAAGTTTTCGTCTCTGTAATGAAACGGTTGTTTCCAGGTAGATCAGCTCCGACACAAAAAAGGACACCAGTACATACCTACACTCTCAACCTGACACTTCTTCCGACTCGCGGCTTCTTAACTACGAAAACTTGACACCACGACCTCTTCTGAGAACCCAGGGAACCTGACGTTCCTCTAGGTTGCTCAGGTAAGACTTCCTCTAGTCGGGACCCTAAAGAAACCTTCCTTACTACGATTTCGACTTTGAGGTCATGAAACCGGTGGAGTACGCTTCTCAACTGAGTAACCTTTTCTAAGAGTACGACCTTCCCTAACCCCCGTCCTCCTCTTCCCCTGCTGTCTCGTACTCTACCAACCTACCGTATTGACTGAGCTACCTGGACTCAGATTCACTTGAGGCCCTCAACCGCTACCTGTCCCTCCGGACCGCACGACGCTAAGTACCCCAGCGTTTCTCATCCTGTGCTGACTCACTGACTTGACTTGACTTGACTACAGGTAGCTCAGTCATTACTGTAGGTTGGGAGAGTAGGAGACAACAAAGGAAGAGGAGGACGGAAATTAGAAAGGGTCGTAGTCCCAGAAAAGGTTACTTATTCCAGAAGCGAAGTCCACCGGTTTCATGACCTCGAAGAGGAAATCGTAGTCAGGTAGGTTACTTATAAGTCTTGACTTAAGCAAATCTGACTGTCCAAACTAGAGGAACATCAGCTTCCCTGCAAGTTCTCAGAAGAGGTTGTTGTTTAAAGTTTTTGAAGTTAGGAAGTCACGAGTCAAGTCAAGTCAGTTAGTCAACACAGGTTGAGAAACACTGAGGTACCTTACGTCGTGCGGTCCGGAGGGACAGGTAGTGGTTGAGGACCTCAAATGAGTTTAAGTACAGGTAACTCAATCACTACGGTAGTTGGTAGAGTAGAAGACAGTAGGAGAAGAGGAGGGTGGAAGTTAGAACGGGTCGTAGTCCCAGAAAAGGTCACTCAGTCGAGAAGTGTAGTCCAACGGTTTCATAACCTCCAAGTCGAAGTCATAGTCAGGAAGGTTAATTATAAATCCTGACTAAAGTAAATCCTAACTGAACAACCTAGAGGAATCTCTGGTTCCCTGACAGTTCTCAAAAGAGGTTGTGGTATCAAGTTTCGTAGTTAAGTTATTAACGGTTACGTGAGTCGAGAGAAATATCAGGTTGAGTGTGTAGGTATGTACTGATGATCTTATTGGTGTCGGAACTGATCTACCTGGAAACAACCGTTTCATTACAGAGACGAAAAATTATACGACAGATCCAACCAGTATTCAAAAGAAGTTTCCTCGTTCACAAAAAATTAAAGTACCGACTTTAGTAGTAGACGTCACTAAAACCTCTGTGGTTTTTATTTCAGACTGTGACAAGGGTGACAAAGGGGTAGATAAAAGGTATTCACTACCCTGGCCTACGGTACTAGAATCCAAAGACTCCCAAATCGAAATTCGGTCGAAACAGTGAGAGGAGAAAGTGAAAGTAGTTCTCCGAGAAATCAAGGAGAAGTGACAGACGGTATTCCCACCACAGTAGACGTATAGACTCCAATAACTATAAAGAGAGTCGTCAGAAGTAAGGTCGAACACAAAGTCGGTGGGGTCGCAAAGAGTACCACATGTAACGTATATTCAATTTATTCGTCCCACTGTTATATGTCGGAACTGCTTGTGGAAAAGGATAAACCTTGGTCAGACAACAAGGAACAGGTCAAGATTCTGACAACAAAGGACTGGACGTATGTCTAAAGAGTTCTCCGTCCAATCCACCAGACCATAAGGGTAGAGAAAGTCTTAAAAGGTGTCAAATACCATTAGGTACGTCAGTTTCCGAAACCGTATCAGTTATTTCGTCTTTAGCTACAAAAAGACCTTGAGGGAACGTAAAAACTACTAGGTCGTCTACAACCGTCAAATTAGAGACCTGGAGACTGAAAAGATTTTGGTCGAACTTGTAGACCTTCAAGTACCAAGTACATAACAACTTCTGACTGAACCTCTTAATACTCGTAATGAAAGGATCGAACACTCTACTCACGTTAACACGTCAGTAAACTCGTAAGTAACTGTAACGGGAAGAACCCCAACCTTATTTTTGACTGGAAAAGGTCAGGACATCGGTGACGACTCAAAAGGTTTAAACGACCGTATAACTCACGTCGTGAAAGTGTCGTAGTAGAAAGTCCTAAACTTTATCGAGTTGACCTCAAGGTAGTGGAGGTGATTGAAACAAACATCACTACGAAGGATTCCGGGTGAACTGAAGTGTAAGGTCCTACAGACCCAGATACACTCATTAGTGTGGTAATAACAATAGACCAAGTACTTTTAGAAAAAACATGCCAAGAAGACACATAAGAACGGTGGAGAAGAATTATAGAAGACTAAGACAATCCAGGCATGGTAAAGACAGGAAATAACTCGGACACAAACGTACTTTAAAAGGGAACCATGGAGGTTAGTAGAACTTCTCTAGACATCAGAAAGGGTAAAACAACAAAAGGAGATAAACAAACGTCACTAGTGACTCATTCTGAAAGATTAGAGAGGAACGAAAAGAAACTTTGAGACGTAAGTTTACCTATATAGAAAGGAAAAGAGGAAAGGAAAAACCAAGAGAAGAAGAAGAAAAAAAAAAAAAAATGAAATATTATGACAAAACCAAAACGGTATGTAGTTTTACTTAGTCGGTGCCCACATGTATGCAAGGGTGAGAACTTGGGGGGAGGTTGGAGAGAGGGGTATGGTAGGGAGACCCAATAGGGTCACGTGGTCGGGGTTCGTAGGACATAGGACGTAGCTTGGATCTGACCACTAAGTAAAGAATATACTACTATATGTACAAAGTTACGGTAAGAGGGTTTAGTAGGGTGGGAGAGGGAGAAGGGAGAGGGTGTCTCAGGTTTTCTGACAAGATATGTAGACACAGAGAAAACGACAGAGCGTATGTCCCAATGGCAATGGTAGAAAGATTTAAGGCATATATACGCAATCGTATGACATAACCACAAAAAGAAAGACCGAATGAAGTGAGACATATTAGCCGAGGTCAAAGTAGGTGGAGTAAGCTTGACTAAGCTTACATAATAAAAACTACCGACTCATTATGACGTAACACATATACATGGCGTCGAAAGAATAGGTAAGATAAGTGTCGATAAATATTTCGGAGGAGTCTGTCGGTAAAACGAAAAAACGTAAAGAAAAAGAGCCCCTACAAGAACGAGGGACAGAGGAGTCACAGTACTTCGAGGTAGGTATCAAGTAGTCCTTGAGACAGATAGTCTAGATCAGGGAATTTTGATAAAGAGTGAAACGACCTGACCACTCGTGACTGTCTTCTAAGGGGTACAGGTTCCAGTCCTCGTCGTCGATACTAAGTAACCTGGTCGTCACACCTCTATAGGGTTCAGGTTTAGTCTCTTTAGGGTCATACTGTCATCCGTGACCTAGTCGACACTCTTTAAGTTGTGTAGGTTCCCGTTTCACCTTCGGGGTGGCTCTACCATCCTCCCCGTTTAAGCACAAATATTAGTTTAGGGTAAGGTCAGTCTCTACAAGACACCCGAGTTTGTTTGGAACACACGTGGTCCTGGGACTTTGGGTGTCTCTGACTCTGTCTTGACACGAACTCACAGAGGACACCTCCAGGTCCAGTCCCCACCAGACGGTGTCCCTGTCTCCGAGATCCACATCGTCTGAACCCATATCGTATTCGGGAGAACCTCCTCCAGTGGTAATTGGGGTGGTATCTCGACGGTCTTGAATGTGTCGTGACCCTTTATCTGAGAACCTTCCGTGTTGTCTTGGAAAACGTGGTCCCGGGTTTTCTTTCCTCGTCACTAGGTCGTCCTCCGACGGGGTCTGAACGGACACCCACACTCCCTTAGAAGTTACCTCCGCACCCAACCACCACCGAACGATGTTATAACCCCCGTAACTCATATCGTGATATACGTACCCTAGAAAACACCTTCCAGTGGGAATAGAAGTAATGTAACTGGTATCAAACCGGGGTCGATTTATCGTCCCTCCCTTGTGTCGAGGTGTGTATTTGTCTTTTAACCTAATTGTTAAATGACTCGTACCGGGGCGGTTAGTTAAGGACCGGAGAGGGTGGTCCTTCGAAGTCATTCGGAGTAGTAAGAAGTAGTCTCATGTCTGTCTGACTTTTGGTGTTAGTGTCTTTTGATTGGTTAGATTAGTGTACCTGGTGTCGGAACAGATTGAGTCATTCATACTCGGTACGGGACATCCCGGTGGGTTCTACCTATCCAGTACCACCTCTTAAAACTCTTTTACACAAGGTTACCTCTTCCGTTACCGTTTGATGAAATCATAAGAACGGAACTCTTGGGGTACTTGTCATACTTTTCCATTTTTGCATTGTGACTTTCTACTTGGGGCGTCCAGCTATCCACGGGTTATGCGGTGACCTCCAGTCACCTCTTTATTGAGTTCTTTCTTATTTCTCTACCTCGGTTTCACTTTTTGTTGTGGGTCGACACCTACACTGAGTACTACCTTCGTTCTAGGTTACGACATTTGTCGTTATAACGTATCCTTGGACCTTACAATCCAGGTACCTACTTCCGTTTAACCTTCACCAGTTTGTCCTCTACCGTTCTCACTTATAGTTGTAAAATCCTTAGTCACTTGGTTTTACCTGGTCTTACTCCTTAAATTAAGTCTACTGGTAATATAGATGCAGACACCCGTTCTTAGGGAATCTTCTTCACCTCACGGGTACTGTCAGTTGCTTTCTCAGGTTTTAAGTCAAGTCAAGTCAAGTCAGTGGGTCAGTACAGACTAAGAAAAAAAAAAAAATTATATCTTTGACATTTATTTTGACGGAATACTGGGTCGGTAGAGTGACGCCCCCCTCCTTTGGTCTTGACTTTCTCTGTGCACATGGAATTACAAGTAGTACAGACTGAGACACGCTGGCTGGGGTACTTAGCGTCGTGAGGTCCGGAGAGAGGTAATGGTTGAGGGCCTCAAGTGAGTGTGAGTACAGGTAACTCAGCCACTGCGGTAGATTGGTAGAGTAAGAGACAGCAGGGGAAGAGGAGAATGTGATTTAGAAAGGGTTGTAGTCCCAGAGAAGGTTGCTCAGTTGAGAAGTGTACTCCACCGATTTCATAACCTCAAAGTCGAAGTCGTAGTCAGGAAGGTTACTTGTGGGTCCTGACTAGAGGAAATCCTACCTGACTAACCTAGAGGAATGTCAGGTTCCCTGAACGTTCTCAGAAGAGGTTGTGGGGTCAAGTTTTCGTAGTCAAGAAACCACGAGTCGAAAGAAGTGTCAGGTTGAGATTGTAGGTATGTACTGGTGACCTTTTTGGTATCGGAACTGATCGCCTGGAAACAACCGTTTTATTACAGAGACGAAAACTTATACGATAGATCCAACCAGTATTGAAAAGAAGGTTCCTCATTCACAAAAAATTAAAGTACCGCCGTTAGTGGTAGACGTCACTAAAACCTTGAGTTTTTGTATTTCAGACTGTGACAAAAGACTAGATAAAGGGTACTTCACTACCCTGGTCTACGGTACTAGAATCAAAAGACTTACAACTCGAAATTCGGTTGAAAAGGTGAGAGGACAAAGTGAAAGTAGTTCTCCGAAAAATCAAGGAGGAGTGACAGACGGTATTCCCACCACAGTAGACGTATAGACTCGAATAACTATAAAGAGGACCGTTAGAACTAAGGTCGAACACGAAGAAGGTCGGGTCGCAAAGAGTACTACATGAGACACATATTCAATTTTTTCGTCCCACTGATATATGTCGGAGCTGCATGGGGAAAAGGATAAACCTTGGTCAGACAACAAGGTACAGGTCAAGATTGACAACGAAGGACTGGACGTATGTACAAAGAGTTCTCCGTCCAGTTCGACAGACCATAAGGGTGGAGAAAGTCTTAAAAGGTGTCAAATAACACTAGGTGTGTCAGTTTCCGAAACCATATCAGTTATTTCGTCCTTATCTACAAAAAGACCTTGAGAGAACGAAAAAGGTACTAGGTCGCCTACAACCGTTAACCTACGTCAGAGTTTTTACTGTCGTACTAGAGACAAACAATGGTTCCGTTCGGTAAGTCATAGTGTCATTAGTTTCAGATACGGGGGTGGTCATTACGACTTCTTCGACTTCAAATTGCCAAGATACTTATGGATGTTCTGGAAGGTCTTGATTGTAGGGTTTTTTCTACAGGAAAAGTAATATACCTTGACATTAATTTTTCATCTTTCAGTTCTTTGTGGACCTTATTGTCCGTTTAAACCGGAACCCCATGTCTTACTTCGTCCTGTTTCCGATTCTCTCAAAAAGGTTCCCTTGTGTGACCAGAATCGTTTGTGGGAGAAGACTGTTGTGGTCCCTTCTGAGATGTGTACCTGTAACGGTCTACCAGTTGTGGTTTTAGTCTAACTAACGTAAGAAACTTTGGTTTCTACCTCTTTGAGATATGTCAGTCGTATTTGTTCTGACCCTCGAATGACACCGAGTCTAGTACTTGAGGAATAACCGTTTAAGTCTGAAACCAAGAGTCGTAAGAAATATCAGGTTGAGAGTGTAGGTATGTACTGATAACCTTTTTGGTATCGGAACTGGTCTACCTGGAAACAGTCGTTTCATTACAGAGACGAAAAATTATACGACAGATCGAACTAGTATCGAAAAGAAAGCTTTTAACAGAAAACTAAAGTACCAACGTCAGTATTAGACGACATTAAAAACTCGGTATCTTTTATTTCAAAGAGTAACAAAGGTTAAAAAGAGGTAGATAAACGTACCTCACTTCCCTGGTCTATAATACTTGAATCAAAAAACTTACAACTCTAAATTCGGTCGAAAAAGTGAAAGAAGAAAGTGAAAACAGTTCTCCGAGAAATCAAGGAGAAACGAAAGACGGTATTCCCACCACAGGCGACGTATAGACTCCAGTAACTATAAAGAGGTCCTACAGAACTAAGGTCGAACACGAAGTACGTCGGTCCGTAAAGTGTCCTACATGGGACATATGTTAAATTTATTCATCCCACTGTTATATGGCGGAACAACATGGGGAAAGGATTCAACCTTGGTCAGACAACAAGGTACAGGGTGAGATGAACAATGAAGGACTTGACGTATGTCTAAAAAGTCCTTCGTCCATTCCACCAGACCATAAGGATATAGAACTTATTAAAAGACATCAAACAACACTAACTGTGTCAGTTTCCGAAACCGTATTGGATATTTCGTCTTCATGTACAAAAAGACCTTAAAAGAACGGAAAAGATTCTAGGTCACCTATAACTGTCAAACTAGATACCAAGAGAGTCAAGTCAAGTCAAGTCAGCGAGTCAGCACAGGCTGAGAAACACTGGGGTCCTTAGCGTCGTGCGGTCCGAAGGGACAGGTAGTGGTTGAGGGCCTCAAGTGAGTCTAAGTACAAGTAGCTCAGTCACTACGGTAGGTCGGTAGAGTAGGACCCAGCAGAGGAGGAGGTCGGGGGTTAGGGAGGGTCGTAGTCTCAGAAAAGGTTACTCAGTTGAGAAGCGTACTCCACCGGTTTTATGACCTCAAAGTCGAAATCGTAGTAAGGAAGGTTTCTTTAGGGTCCCAACTAGAGGAAATCCTACCTGACCAACCTAGAGGAAGTCAGGTTCCCTGAGAGTTCTCAGAAGAGGTTGTGGTGTCAAGTTTTCGTAGTCAAGAAACCGCGAGTCGAAAGAAGTGTCAGGTTGAGAGTGTAGGTATGTACTGGTGACCTTTTTGGTATTGGAACTGATCTACCTGGAATCAACCGTTTCATTACAGAGACGAAAACTTATACGATAGATCCAACCAGTATTGAAATGAAAGTTCCTCATTCGTAGAAGATTAAAGTACCGACGTCAGTGGTAGACGTCACTAAAACCTTGGGGGGTTTTATTTCAGACTGTGACAAAGGTGACAAAGGGGTAGATAAAGGGTACCTCACTACCCTGGTCCACGGTACTAGAAGTAAAAGACTTACAACTCGAAATTCGGTTGAAAAAGTGAGAGGAGAAAGTGAAAGTAGTTCTCCGAAAAGTCAAGGAGAAGTGAAAGACGGTATTCCCATCACAGTAGACGTATAGACTCGAATAACTATAAAGAGAGCCGTTAGAAATAAGGTCGAACACGATGAAGGTCGGGTCGCAAAGAGTACTACATGAGACGTATCTTCAATTTATTCGTCCCACTGTTATATGTCGGAACTGTATGAGGAAAAGAATAAACCTTGGTCAGACAACAAGGTACAAGTCAAGATTGACAACAAAGGACTGGACGTATGTCTAAAGAGTTCTCCGTCCAATCCACCAGACCATAAGGGTTGAGAAAGTCGTAAAAGGTGTCAAATAACACTAGGTGTGTCAGTTTCCGAAGTCGTATCAGTTATTTCGTCTTTATCTACAAAAAGACCTTAAGAGAACGAAAAAGTACTAGGTCGCCTACAACTGTTAAACTAGAGACCAAGGAAACGGAAAAGATTTTGGTCGAACTTGTAGACCTTCAAATACCAAGTGCATAACGACTTCGGACCGAACCTCCTAAAACTCGTAACGAAATCATCGTACACTCTACTCACATTAACACACCATCAAACTCGTAAGAAACCGTAACGGAAAGAAACCCTAACCTTACTTGTGACTGTAAAAGGTCAGGACACCGGTGACGACTCAAAAGGTTTAAACGACCGTATAACTCACGTCGTGAAAGTGTCGTAGTAGAAAGTCCTAAACTTTATCGAGTTGACCTTAAGGTAGTGGAGGTGATCGAAACAAGTATCACTACGAAGGATTCCGGGTGAACTCAAGTGTAAGGTCCTACAGACCGAGATCTAGTCACTAGAGTGGTAACACTGATAGACCCAGAACTTCTAGAAAAAACATGTCAAGACACATAAGAACGGTGGAGAAGAATTGTAGAAGACGAAGACAATCCAGATATGGTAAAGACAGGAAATAACTCGAGTAGAAACGTACTTTACAAGGAAACCACAGAGATTAAAAGAACTTCTGTAGAGAACATAAAGGGTAAGACAAGAAAAGGACATAAAGAAACGTAGCTAACGAATACTTCCGAAAGAGTAGAGAAGAACGATAAGAAACCTTGAGACGTAAGTCCACGAATATAGAAAGGAAAAGAGGAAACGAAAGTAAAGAAGAGAAAGGTATCGATAAACATCCGGAGGGGTCTGTCGGTAAAACGAAAAAACGTAAAGAAAAGGTACCCCTATCAGAACTAGGGACAGAGGACATGTGACAGTGCTTGGAGTAAGGTATCAAGTAGTACGTGAGATAGATAGTCTAGATCCGGGAATTTAGACAAGAGTGAAGGTGACATATTAGTATTCCTAAACTAAATCCCGCATGGACTTACCAGATCGCCAAAAGGGATAAAAGAAGTTAAACTCAGACTTAAACCATTATTCCTCAAGTACTAGACTCGGTGTCAGTCGAGGACCAGAACAAAAACAACTGACTTATCCCGAAGAGGTAGAAAACAACGTCTCTTGTCTTAGTTAGGCTAAAGCCACAACTGGTGGACCACTACAAGTACACATCTCAGAAGAGAACACAACAACCTTCTCCCACAAACGATACTGGTCACGGAAGAGAACCGTTTTGAGATAATCAGAAACGGGACGAAGTAAGACGTAAGGTTCCGGTTTAAACGGACAATGAGGTCCACAAAGAACTGAAGGATGAAAACGTAAGGTCGGGGGATAATACTTTTCCTGTAGAAAAAATGCACAATCAAGATTTTCCAAAACATCCAGAAGTAATTTGACAAGTTGAAGTCGAAGAAGTCACAATGACTAAACCTGTATCTGAACCTAATGGCACTATAACTTAGCAAACGGAACGTCTACTTGTCTCTAGTAAGACAGCAAAAACTCTGACGTAGGTTCATGACGTAAAACCTGAGAAAACAACTGGTACTACCGATGAGGTAAAGAAGACTCCCTAAGGACGGGCGTCATCCTCTATATTACCAGTAGACTCAATTTAAGTGGGTAACACCAGGTAAAATCAAGTGACTAAGGATCTTACAGCTGTAAGTGAGAACGGTACAGAACAAACTGGTGAAAGTTAAACGGAACTAAGTACTTGGACTAAAAGGTCCAAGGATACGTTAGAACGAGAAATCTCGTAATCTGGAACGAAGTTAGTGGTCAGTGTAGGTGTTGACCCATAACAAAAACGAAACCGAGGTAGGAAAGTAAGAAAGACCTCAATAAAGAGGTGACTAGAGGTCATCGTATAACCCGTGGATGACTGGACCCCACAAGGAGACAGTCATAGGATAGAAAAACGGAAAAGTATGACAAGTACCCCAAGAGTTCCGTTCTTATGACTTCACCAAACGGTAAGGGAAGAGGTCACATGGTGTAAGACAGTCTGGAGAGGTGGTACTGGGCGATCGGGACCCAACGGGGTGCCCGTACCGAATCAAAGCAACTCCATCTGTTCTGATACTAGGATCACACCAACCTAAGTGATCAAAAGACACTCATACCAAAGTCATACAGACGGGAGACTACGGGAGAACGTTGTGGATGGTAGAATGAACCCAAAGAGAATGGAACCCATACGCCATAGAGAAGTGCCTACGAGGTCTTTTTATGTCGGTGACGAGGAATGGAACCTACTCGGAAAAGATTTAGGTCGAACGTGTAGACCTTCAAATACCAAGTATATAACAACTTCGGAATGAACCTTACCAAATCTGGATTGTCTTCCTCTTCTATAATTCTGTTCCACCGTTCTTATGTGTCTTTTTGATATCTTTTCTCTAGAAGTAATGGATCTATTGGTACTACTACACTAGTGAATGAATCTCGGTCTGTAGGGTCTTACACTTCAGTTCAAGTGAAATCCTTCGTAATGATACTTGTTTTGATCACATACACCACCTTAAAGTCAATTCGATAAAGTTTAGAATTTTCTACTACGACACTTTCACGACGTGACTTATCCGGTTGTTTAGACCTTTTGAGTCGTAAACGGCGTCCTGACCTTTTTCAGTCAAAAGTAAGGTTAGGGTTTCTTCCGTTACGGTCTCTTACAAGTCTGTACCTGTAATCGAATACCATTATTTTGTTAACCGTTTTCATTGGATTAATCGTCCAATTGGAAACCTTTAGAAATCTACAAAAACGTATTTTTCAATTGGAATACAAAGAAGGTGAAGAGTAAATAGTCTTAACTCGGTAGTTGGTTGAGTCATATGGACTACATTTCGACAGTCCAACTAATCCCACGTCTAAATCAGACTATACGGAAGAGTCCTCTATCTTTCACTATAGAGATCTCGAGTGGTTCACCTCTAGTCACCACCCGTCCCACAGACTTGCTTGAAACCCACTCTGGTCAAACTTCAAATTTATATATGTCACCACGATTTGGTCATTCATATTTGAATCACTTTAATTTACCCAGGTCTCAACGGTTCAAAGAGTGAAAGTCTCTTCTCTGAATTGTTTACATCTGTACTTTTTCCGATCCTATTTACACAACTACAATCTAGTTCAAACATACGTAGTCTCACTCGTGGTTTCAAATAGACTTACTAAAAGTGGTTATATGTCGAAATTAATTTTAATTTATAAAATGATTACCTTACGATTTAAGAAAGGTACTCTACATTCGTTAAAACCCCCAGTAGATTCACTTTTCTTGGAAACCTTATTGCTCAATTTACGGTAATAAGTATATTTACTTGTGATAAAGAGGACAGACAGGAGTTGAGAAGGACTCTACTAACACAATCGTAAAACTAATCAAATCACTCAGAAAAAGGATCAATGAGATTACCAATGATACCATAATGTATGAAAAAGTAAAGAGACGGATTCTTAAGAGATAATTCACCATAAAGTCACTTTTCTTCTCTTACAAAGAAATAAGATTTATTACTTAGGTCCAGGGAACCGTTGTATAAGTATATTTCCTTCATCTAAAATAATATCCGAAATATATGTCTTGACCATTAAAAGGAAAGGTGGGTGTAACAAACTATAGATTAATAAATAAGTAATTGAACATGTTAAATAAAAAAAGTAATACTTCTTTTATGTGAACCTTATTATAATAAACCTCAGACTTCCCCAAAATTGTAGTTAAACATATTGACAGATAGATTTCCTCTTTAAAGGACGTGTCAAAGGACTGTTTCGTGAGATAAGGGAAAGACTAATCAATGAAGTTACTACCCCTCTTACCTTATCCAGTTTCCTGAGTGTCAGAATGACTTTTTACTTTCATAAGTTTTAATTGTGTCATAAATAGATTTTATAATGAGAAATGATGAGAAAATATTTTAAGTGGGTAAACAGAACAAGATGGAAGACTTCGTTCTTACGGAAATTCTTTACGTGAGGATGTGTAAGTTTTTTCCATTAATATGTAGATTTCTCCGGGTAACATATGGAGGATTTGGAGAACATAAATCTGATAAAACCTAAGAAAGTGATGGGGTTTAAGAGAAGTATCGGTAAGAGAAGGAAAAGTCAATCAAGGTAGAAAACAGAATCATTTCCCGTCCCTTTGTTAGTTCTGACATTCGACGGTATAAAGTATCGTTGTATTCTGTAAAGTGTCTTTCCTCAGTACTGTTACTCGTAGGTATAAATGGTTCCGTCCCCGAAAAGGA
Organism: Capra ibex; assembly: GCA_006410555.1. NCBI lineage: Eukaryota > Metazoa > Chordata > Mammalia > Artiodactyla > Bovidae > Capra > Capra ibex. The sequence goes on from SJYO01004576.1 coordinate 33,617,368, forward strand.
ACAACATCAAGGTAGGTCACCTTGACAATCCTGGTTTGACTTCGGTCCTGTCCGAGATTCCCCGTCCGATCCGGACTCCAAATCAGAGATCCTTTCGACTCCGTGACCCTTGAGGGTGTCCGTCACATCGAGCTGGTTAGTCTTTTTTTAGGGGTATCCGGGGGCGGGTGCGCTCTGGACTCGGTTAGGCCCATCCCTACGCTCCAAATTTTCAGGGTGCACGCGCATGTCAAATTGGTTAGTCGATACGACAATGTCCTTGTTTCTTGGAAGACATATTTTCATCTACACTAAGTCTCTAGCCCCGAGAGTAGTTCTGACGTGACACGACCTACTCTGAACTCGGGATCCAACTCGATCGTTATTTGGGGAAATACGAAAACGTAACGACACCTACAGAATAAGAGACAAAACCCTTGAGCCTGTGACCTGTATCGTCTTGTACAAAGTACTTTGAACCGAATGACTGTGACTGGAATGACTGTGACTCTCAATAAGTTAATAAATTCTTTAAAAGTTACAGTGTCAGAGACAACAGGGAAACTATCTATTTGGTATGGAAAAGAGTCAAGTAAATAAAAAACAACAACGTGTTTTGTGACAATTTGAATAGGGTGTGTAAAAGAACTTACCCTTTAATATTAAAAGATATTTAAAAGTTTAATAACATAGTAGTCGGACTGCTCTCAAAGAATGTAGTTCCAGTAGAACCTTACCTTAATCAAAATCGACCTTATAAACGAGGTATACTAACCTGATAATCGACACTCCAGTCGAGTAAAGTAGGGAGACAAACATTAAACATCGGAACAGGAGGTTTAAACTTATAAAAAAAGTAGTTAAGGAGTACATGACTTTGTATATAAGAGATCATGTACCGGATTATATCGAATGTAATTGATATATACAGTGTATTTCATAGGGAATGACAGAAATTTGGGTATGTCATAAGGATAATTTCATATAAAATAGTTCATGTCAGACATAACAAAATTACATGACATTAAAGTAAATAAAATTATGTTACTTAATGGAGGATTTAATATAATAGTTAGATACAGACAGTGACTTTCTAAATCTGAGTTTATGACCAAGGTCCTTAATGGTGGTTATACATTTGAATATCTTTAAATAATTAAATGACCGGATATTTAACCACTCCACTCTTATTCTATCCAAAACTTATGTACCATCGATAATAAACTAACTAAATGAGTCGGGTTGAAGAGAAGTAGAAACAGAGTGAGAAGTTTGGTTTAGTAGTGTTCAAAGATAATAAGAAGAATTTATAGTAATACATATTCAGATTACTAAATTTTGATTACTAAGAATAGAAAGAAGGATAAGATCGAAAAGAAAAGGACCATCACCTGTAAATAAAATCGACCTCACTCAATCAATAAAACTTCATATAAAACTTTATATTAAGAAAAATGTTCCTCGTTAGTAAGTCAAAACTTAATGGGTCTTTAAACTATCCGTACGGAAAGATAAAAGTAGGTACAATTGATTCCTATGTAAGTTTTCGTGTCCTGTGAACGTATAACAATATGGAAGTGACAGTCGAGTTCGGAGAGGGTCACCAGGAATTATATTGTAGTCTACAAGTATTATGTATCGGGGTCTCGTCTTTTAGGGAATCAGTGTAAAAAACAACAACATTAACTACCAAACGACCAAGTAAGGATATCTTCTCCACTTTTTACTGAATTCCCGTTCCCGGAACAGAATAAGTGGTTACATTGGGGAGACAGATGGTCCGTATGTCTTCCGGCAGTCGTGGGTAAACAACTTACCTACGAAATTGGCTAATTAATTGTAAAAGGAGAAGAGAACGAGAATACAGTTCAACGATAACTAGATACCTAGTTACGAGAAAAAACAATCTTACCCAGTAATTTGACTGTCAAAGACTTCTAAATCGTTCGATTTAAACGACTTAGCGATTAAACTTAGTGTAACAATGAAAAGAACCATATACGTTTTACATTACTACTATATAAATTAGTAACAATAAAAATTGTATCAAGTACTTTTTCCGGTTGTACCAGTACATATAAACATTTTACTTTATATCTGTATTATAGATAGTGTCTACTCATCAAACTGAAAAATTACCTTCTATTATATGCCTAAAAACTATTTTGATACGGAGGTCCTCCTCCGCTACCGTGGAGTGAGGTCATGAGAACGGACCTTTTAGGGTACCTACCTCCTAGGACCACCCAGTGCAGATACCCCAACGCTTCTCAACCTGTGCTGACTCACTGAAGGGAAAGTGAAAAGGGAAAGTACGTGACCTCTTCCTTTACCGTTAGGCGAGGTCACAAGAACGGACCTCTTAGGGTCCCTGCCCCCTCTGACCACCCGACGGAAGATACCCCAGCGTCTCTCAACCTGTGCTGACTTCACTGAATCGTCATCGTCGTCATCGTCCGGAGGTCTTCGGTAACTCATGTCATCAGTCAATCTCTATCCTAATAAATTTTTTATTTATTTGTTGTCTGAATAAACCGTACTAAACGACAAGAGATTCGGGTGACTCCTTTCGGGAGGATCCATATATACCCTTTACTAGTTAAACGAAACGACAGTAGATGAACATCGTCGTCCTTTAAAAAAGCTAGGAAATAGAGGTTCCTACTACTCGGGGTGTTTTTATTTTCTGTCGGACGGCACGACGTGTCTCCCCAGTGTTTCTCAGTCTGTGCTGACTCGTTGACTTGACTTGACTTTGTACTACATTTTTAAACAACACTATATCGTTTGTGTAAGACAAGATTTTTCGACTTTAGTTATCCATCCTATAAAGGACTATGTTGAAAAGTCAAATCCACACACTTTTTGTATACGCTTATAGAAGGAAAAGGTCACGACGACACTGTGGACCATTCCGTAATCACTAAAGAGAATCTTTATGACTACTTTCATGTCTCTGAAATACCTGACATCATTCGGCTTAAGATTTTACCAGATGTTCTAAAGAGTGGAGAGAGGGGTTACGTGTATGAGACGTATTAGAGGTCCTGAAATTTAAATTACTTAAAGTGAGGTCACTAATCGTATATACAGAGTCAAATAAAATTCCCTCCGATGGAGACACCCGGATTGGGTTTGTGTACTCTGGAAATTCCTTAAAAGAAACCGACTATACAACCGTTTTGAACCGGGGACAAGTGGATACGGTCTATGTTTGTGTCTGTCTTAAACCGCATTCATCTTTTCTCCTCGAAAATAACGAAAGGACTCGTTTCCCGTCTCATCCCCGATGTCGTACAACTACAGGAGTTCTGACACACTGGGTGGGACCTCTCTCACCATTTCTCAAAATATCACAAGTTCCTCGGCCCACACTAGTTGAGTACCTGTTAAGACCCTAACCGACCGTAGTTGTCTAACACGGTCCTTTATAAATCACAGAATTCTCATTTCCAAGTATTTACAATCAGTTACATATTACCTAGAATAGGAAAGACTCTTCATATAAATAGTAACTTAACCATCTTCAAAGAAACGGTAGAAATATTTGACAAAACTATTTAAACCGTTTTGGTTATGTTGTAACATTTCATTAATTAGAGGTTAATTTTATTTATTTAAATATAATTTTTTATTTTTTATTTTTGTTATCTAGTGAAACTGTCTAAAAAGGTAATAGGTTGTTTGACATCTACACTTAAAGAATCCTTATCAGTCAAAATATACCTTTATATATATCACCCTACTTACCGTGTAAAGAAACAGGTCTTACTATTTATTTCACTATCTATTTTTTTATTTAGATTCTAAAAACATAATGTAGACAAAGAAACACACAACACAGTGAAGTCAGTACAGGTTGAACACAGACTGAGAAACGTTGGGGTACCTGACATCGGGTGGTCCGATGACAGGTACTCTAAGAGATGTGTTCTTATGACCTCACCCAACGACACGGGAAGAGGTCCCTTAGAAGGGTTGGGTCCCTGGTTTGGACGCAAATAATACAGAAGACGTAACCGTCCGTCAAAGAAATGGTGATCGTGGTACTATGATCGTAATTTTATTTTATGTTGATTTTCTACTTGTTTATGTTTATTGCGAATTTGTTACAAAGACCATGTAGGAGAACGATGTACTTCTTAGACTCACTATTTAGGAACCGTTTTCCACCCCCTTCAAACTGGTCAAAACTTCCTCAAGCCCTTTCATTTCAAGAGTACACCATAACGTCTAGAGGATAAGAATCAACATAAAGGATGTTTAGTCTGGAGGTGTCTATTGTTATGACCCTCAAGAAGAGTACGCTGAAATAAAAAAAGGGTCTTTACAACCTCCGTACGTGACGAACGAAGAGACAGACCTAGACTAAGGGTTCTGTCAAGACCCTCGCAAATGGGGTGAAGAAAGACGGAGAGAAAGATTGTAATGGAACTACGTCACTGTTTCCTCCCACCCACCTTACTCAAAGTAAATAGAGAGAATCCAGTTAGTCTCAAGACGAATTCAAGGACATTGTAGATGAATCTAATATCAGTCACGAGTACAGATAAGGGAAATCGACTTATTGTTCTCTTTACCCATTGTCATAAAGGGATCTCTCACGACGAAGTCTCTCACGTATCAAAACATTTGGGACTACGACTCCTTTACCTGAATCAAATGTCGTAACGGAAGCGACAATCGACCAACGAAAATCATTCAGTCAGTGCTACAGACCCCGGATTAGTGGATATAAAAACAATCAAAAGAAGAGTAGGAAACCACTTTTACTTTTATCAGAGTCACATATATTATTGAAGTGTAAAAATTATTAAACTCCACGGGTTCGTTACCCGACTTTGTCTCTAATTGTAATGATACCTTCAGTAAGTCCTTTTGTTCATTTGTAATCTGAAAACGAACTACACTTAGAACAAACCCGTCTAAAAACTGTCGTCTCCAATATTGACTAGATTTATAAGATGTAATTAATCTTTCGTAATTCCGAGTAATAAATAAAAAAATTAAAAGTAAACGAGGCCACGTACATTTATCCAATAGAACGAAAGTGCAAATCAGCCAGGTATCTCCTCCCTCATTTATTTTGATTTATTTTTAACTATAAATTTGTTTTTCAAGTTTCTCTGTCTTCGTCTTCTGTAATATCATATAGACATGTTTCTTAAGTATATCCTTAAACTTCTTTTCAAATATTCGTATTCGGTATAGTATTGTTGTATACCTCTTTATGTTCTTTGTCGTCTCTTACTTAAAGAACTGTCAAATTACTCGATAGAATTAATACTTTTACGTGTTTATAATTTACATTTATGCCCGAGAATACATTTATGTCCGTGAAACTAAGACCTAATAGTAGGTAACGACTTCTTTATCTTATATTTTATTATCCACCTCTCTCTATCTTCTATAAACTACTGTTTAGTACTCTTTCTTATTTTCTCTTCATTTTCACTGTTATATGTTGATTATTGTTTCTTTCGTAAGAATCGATGTTTCAAAGATCAAAGATTATGTGAGTAAACGATTTTCAGGACCGAAAGAATAGGATGAGAACTTAAGTCACCCTAAAAAGGTAGTGAAGTTGTCAAAGTAAGTGACTAAACTCGTGAATAGAAAAGTAACGTTCTTTCTGTTTTTATTGTTAAAGTAGGTGAAGTTTTACAAATTCTTAATGTACTTTATAACAAATCTGTTTTAAAACTTTCCTTTTTTCATACACATTATTTTGTTACATAATTTTACACCCGTCGAGAAAAATAACGGAAACTCCAGAAGATTATTGATTTAGTTTAAGGTGGAAAGATAAACATTTCTCATATAATGTACTTATTCACACTTAATGGAAAGTGGAAGAAATCTGAATAAAAAGGTTTCAAATCTTTTATTCAGTCCCAAAAAAAAAAAAAAAAAAAAAAAAACTCGGTCCCACATTTTATCGAAAATACAAAGTCAAATCAATAGACATTCAATAAAAAGGGTGTCGGATAAACTGAAAAAGGTTTTCTTGGACGGACCGACATTATCTGACACGTTTACTATTATTAATAGGATCTCTATTCTCACGACGTGATTTAGAGTCTCCCAGTTTCTCAAGCTTACATATAAACATCTATGAAAAAGAAGAGAACACATAGGATCCGTGGACGTTCCTCCTCTATTTGTGGTTGGAGGAATTGGAAACGACAGATATTTTTCCGAGTAAAATAAATACATATTTATTAATAACTGTCACTTGAGACAAATACACCGTCTGTTATGGCTCTTATTTTCTGTTTTAAGGAGGAGAGTAACACGAATGCAAGAGAACCTTCCGTAATCCGTTACTTATTCACGATTCTTCTATTATTTAGTTCCGTGACTCGATCAACATCCCCACGAGATTAAGTCTTACTGATAGTCGTTTTCCACACTACCGAGAGTCTCGTCCCTTGTAAACTCTACTCTGTATTTTCTACTTTCTTTCCGTTGACGTATTAATAAAATACTTTAGTACATTCAGTCTTATTTTCTTCACGTCTTTTAACTTCACTCTTCCTTTAACCGTACCTGTATTTTTTTATAACATCAAAAGAATTCTACACCGAACTTGTACCCAATTTTAGTTTCCCCTTTTCAGTGGTGTTTAATGTTTAAGTAGATTATTTTATGTTAAATTATCGTTAGAACTGAAGTTTTCTTAAGAAAACCATACCTGTATAAACGGTTTGATATAGAATAATACACAATGAAACAAAATAAAATTGAGTCCTTATAATTAAACGTCATGATAACATTAGTACAAAATTACTATCGTTAAGGTGTATTTTTCGACTTAAGTAAAAAAGAGGTCTACATAACTCTATATTGACTGTATAATATATTCAAAGTCCGTATACGACATGACTAAACTATGTCCATATATGACGGTTCACTAATATCTTATTCCAAACATTTGTGTGAGTAGTGGGTAGTGGAGTGTATCAAAAAAACAACAACAATCAATGGTGTAAGTAATGGAGGATACCAACGGTAAAACACAGAGAACACCCACAACTCTTGTAAATTCTAGATGGAGAAGTCAAGTCAAGTCGGTGAGTCAGCACACACTGAGAAACGCTGGGGTACTCAGTGTCGTACGGTCCGTAAGGACAGGTAGTGGTTGAGGGTCTCAAGCGTGTTTGAGTACAGGTAGCTCAGTCACTACGGTAGGTCGGTAGAGTAGGAGACAGTAGGGGAAGAGGACGGAGGTTAGGGAGGGTCGTAGGCTCAGAAAAGGTTACTCAGTTGAGAAGCGTACTCCACCGGTTCCATAAACCTCAAAGTTGGAGTCGTAGCCAGAAAGGTTACTTGTGGGTCCTGACTAGAAATCCTACCTGACCAACCTAGAGGAATGTCAGATTTCCTGAGAGTTCTCAAAAGATGTTGTGGTGTCGAGTTTTCGTAGTTAAGAAGTCGGGAGTCGAAAGGAGTGTCAGGTTGAGAGTGTAGGTATGTACTGGTGTCCTTTCTGGTATCGGAACTGATCTGCCTGGAATCAGCCGTTTCATTACACAGACGAAATGAAACTTATACGATAGATCCAACCAGTATTAAAAGGAAGGTTCCTCATTCACAGAAAATTAAAGTACGGACGTTAGTGGTAGACTTCACTAAGACCTCGGGGTCTTTTATTTCAGACTGTGACAAAGGTGTAGATAAACGGTACTTCACTACCTTGGTCTACTGTACTAGAAGCAAAAGACTTACAACTCGAAATTCGGTTGAAAGAGTGAGAGAAGAAAGTGAAAGTAGGTCTCCGAAAAATCCAGGAGAAGTGAAAGACGGTATACCCACCATAGTAGACGTATACACTCCAATAACTATAAAGAGGGTCGTTATATGGAGAAACCTTTAATATTTACATGTTTGTCATAACAATTTATATTAGTGGTACGATGTGTAATGTAGAGGTATTGAATTAGTACAATATTGATGTTCAACCATGAGAAACTGTCAAAATAGGTAAAGGGGATGACATTTAAGAACCATTGGTGGAGACAGGAGAAATAAAAAGACTTAAAAGAAAAAATCTAAAAAGAAAAAATCTAAGGTGTATATTCACTATAAACAGAGAGAGATAGAATTCATAAAGTGAATTGTATTACGGGAAGATCCAGATAAGTATAATGACGTTTACTGTCCTACAGGAAAAATACTGACATATTATAAATTAAACACTCACGAAAAGTAATGTTACTTATAAGGAACAACTAAAGGAAATCCTAACTGACTGAACTAGAGAAATGTCAGGTTCCCTGAGAGTTCTCAGAAGAGGTCGTGGTGTCAAGATTTCTTAGTTAAGAAACCGTAAGTCGGAATAAATAACAGTTCGAAAGTGTAGGCATATACTGATGACCTTTCAGCTATCGAAATTGATATGTCTGGAAACAGTCGTTTCATTACAGAGACGAAAATAAAAATAAAATTGAAAATAAAAATGAAATAAAATGAAATGTTATGACATAACCAAAACAGTATGTAACTGTACTTAGGTGGTGCCCACATGTACTCAAGGGTTAGGACTTGGGGGGGAGGGTGGAGGGTGGGGTATAGTAGAGAGACCTAGTAGGGGTACGTGGTCGGGGTTCGTAGGACATAGGACATAGCTTGTATCTGACCGCTAAGCAAAGAATGTACTATCATATGTGCAAAGTGGGTTTCGTTAGATGTCTAAGTTACGTTGGGGATAGTTCGATACTCTCCATAAAAAGTGTCTTGTTCTTGTTTATTAAAGTTCTAAACATACCTTTATGTTTTTTGGAGCTTATCGGTTTCGTTAGAACTCTTTCTTCTTACCTTGACCTCCTTAGTTGAACGGACTGAAGTCCGAGATGATGTTTCGGTGTCAGTAGTTCTATCATACCATGACCGTGTTTATGTCTTTATATCTAGTTACCTTGTTTTATCTTTCGGGTCTCTATTTAGGTGTGTGGATACCTGTGGAATAGAAGATGTTTCCTCCGTTCTTATATGTCACCTTATTTCTGTTAGAGAAATTGTTCACCACGACCCTAGTCTTTGATATTTTGAGGATCTCCTCTTGTATCCGTTTTGTGAGAGGTTGTATTTAGAGACGAAAAATTATACGACAAATCAAAACAGTATCGAAAGGAAAGTTCCTCGTTCACAAGACTAATGATATCGAAATATCATATCGAACTTCAGTCCCTCGTACAAAGGAAGTCTAGAAAAGAAAGAGTTCTAACAAACCGATAACCTCAGAAAACACAAAGGACTTTTAAAAATTTAACAAACAAGGTGAAAACCTTTTTAAGGAAACTATAAAGCTATTCCTGATGGAACCGAAGGGACTACCGCGTCTACCATTTCTTAGACGGACGTCACGTCTTCCGGACACAAACTGAGGACCCAGCCCTTCTGGGAGACCTCTTGGATACCATTGGGTGACGTCATAAGAACGGACCTCTTAAGGTACCTGTTTCTTGGTACCCTCCGATGTCAGGTACCCAATGTTTCTCAACCTGCACCGACTCGCTGATGTGAACCCATCATCATGTCAGTAAAATTGTTAAAATTAAGGAGGTTAGACACTCGTACTATATAGAAATGTAGACAAACACAACAGAATTCAAAGAAAGTAGTTAAAGAATATTAAAAGACTCATTTATAGAAAATGGAGAAATCAATTTAAATAAAAATCCATAAAATAAAAAAACTACCTTGACAATTATTGTTTTTTAGAAATTAAAGAAAAAGAATATCAATTAACAATTACATATCTTACGTTGTATAAAGACATATAATTGAACATAGGACGTTGAAATGACTTAAGTGATTACTCGAGATCATTAAAAATAAAAATAAAAAACGACCCTAGAAACGATCCTAAAGATACGTATCACAGTACAGAAGATGTTAGTGACTCTCATTACAAAGAGGGAAGGGTCAAATCTATGGAAAATAAAGTAAAAGAACAAACTAAGGATACCGATCCTGAGGAGAATTATGATACAACTTAATTTCATCATCCTCATCTGTATGAACAGAAGAAGGACTAAAATCTCCTTTGATAAAATTTGAAAGTGGTAACTCTTACTATAATCGGAGTAAGGGACCAAGAACCTAAAAGTGTTAACACAGAAGAGGTATCGATTGAGGATCAACCGGGAAAGTACTCCGTCTGTTGTGAGTTCTTTTTAAATACAGTGGTAGAACGATTGGTTTTCGACAGAAGAATGGACTGAGACAGTAAACTGTAGCTTCCTTAGGAAACAGAGGTTTATCAGAGATACACTTAATGATTCGTCCTCGTTTAAAGTTACCATTGAAGAATGGATATCAAAATTTATAAAATTTTAAACTAACTAACTACACACACATACATGTTTTTTTTTTACGCAAGTTGTTTAATAACATGAAATAATAAGGTTCAAATTTTACTTACATAGATAGTAAACTTAAAGAGACTTTTATCATAAACGAGTATCTTTTATTTTGCAAGAAGATGTGTTTATAGTGGTGTCGGTTTTTATTAAAATTAAGATCAAAGAACCATAAGTTTGTTTAGTTACTGTAACTTTTTTAAAAAGACGTTTTCTAAATTTCTCAGAATACCCTTTGTGTGTGTGTATAAAGGTTTATAGTTAAAGGAATAACAAATCAGTCGTTAATGAAAAATATGAAACCTTGACTTTTCCTTATTTAAAATGTGTGTCTGTGTACGTGTGTTCAATTATAAGTATAAACCGTATATTTTGGAGAGTAATTCACACTCCCATTAATTCGTCTACCAGTAGTGTCGTTAATATTACAAAAAAAAAAATTTATCTCGATATTTTAAAATATTATTTCGTATCCGTGTCTTTAGGTTTTGACCTACATCTGATAATCGATACGAAAATAATTACTGGGGTAAGTTTAATTGTTTATTTGTATCTTTTGTATTGAAAGTTTAATAGACATAAATTCTATAAATTTAAATTACAAGTTTAAAGAGATCGTGATTAAAAAATTTCTGACGGACATATAAAAGTTCATAGAGACTGTCGTCTACCTCAGTTAACAAAGTTGAGGGTCCAATAAGTCTTTATCGTATTACTCTACGTACGTCCCGTTACTAATAGGACACGTCGGATATCGGTCTCCTGGAATTCGATCTATAATCTTGAGTCCTTGTTTACCCCTTAAAACCTTAAAGTTATACATTTTGATTCGGGTTCCGAATTTATCGACAGTGGACAACTTTATATATCTCTGCCTGTAGGATTTGTCGGTTCTTTTTAAACTTCTGTATTTTATTATATACCATAAATTAAAATTATAAAATTTCAGAACCCTAAGTCGTCGATCAATTACCTGTCATCTCTTCTCCTTATTCTTTAAGTCTGAGTCCGTTCCTTTTTGCTAAAACTGATCCCTTTCGAAATCTGTGAAGACGGTTCCTGATCGTCACCACGACCCGACGTCCACACCCGAACGTTCCTTTTTCCGTAAAAAGATCCTTTCTTAGTTTATCCTAACGATTAGGATTCATCCCTTTTACATTTTATCTCCTGTGACTGTTACGTCAATCCAAGATTGTCATATTACTTAAAAGTGAAACAAACTTTTTGAAGACATGGGAATACTATACATTAAAAGGAAGGAACTTTATAAGTAGGGTTGGGGACCTTGAACACTGATGGAACAGACCGTCTTCCCTGAGTTGTCTGCACTAATACAAATTCCCAGAAGATTACACCCCTGAAAAGTCCACCTGGGTCACATTAGTGTTTACAGGAAGATTTCTTCCTCTGTTTTTAAGTCTTATTGTCTTCCTCTATACTGTTATCTTCATCTTTACTCCCTACGTCGGTACTTGGTCCTTCCATGCGTCTGAGATCTTCGACCTTTTCCGTTCGTTACATAAGAGAGGAGGTTTACGGTGAGACGGTCATGAGATAAGAATGAGACGACGACGACGACGATTCAGCGAAGTCAGCACAGGCTGAGACACGCTGGGGTGTCTGAGACCCAGGGACTCTAAGAGGTCCGTTCTTGTGACCTCACCCAACGGTAAAGGAAGAGGTTACGTACTTTCACTTTTCACTTTCACTTCAGTGAGTCAGCACAGACTGAGAAGCGCTGGGGTACCTGACGTCGGATGGTCCAAGGAGGTAGGCACCCTAAAAGGTCCGTTCTCATGACCTCACCCCACGGTATCATTCTGAATAAAACCTGAAGATTGGAGATCTTGAACGTTATGTCATTAAAGTACACGAGAATACGGTGATTTATACAACGTTAAAATTTTGTCGTGATTATCATTTAACTATTTCGGTGTAATAGAAAAGAGTTACTATCCAGTTGTTTATAATTACGAAAACGAATTGACCTATATCCCCTTCTTATAGATTCACGTAAATACCCCAAGCACAAAGTCAAAGAACGCTGTTTTTCTACTGACAAGTGAGGGACTCACAGGAGAAGATCAATAAAAAAGACCCAAAACACCATCGTTTAAAGAAGTTATACACTTTCTAAATTTTTTAACGGAAATTATACGAAAACTACGTCTTATGTCATACTGCTACAGAAGTCACAAAATTCATAAGGTGGTTAAAATTTATAATATGGTTTATTTGTGGTCATAATACGAAACAGACAAGAAGGTTTTAAAAAGAGCGAGTCAGAACATAGTGGTGAAGTCCAACTCCCATAGGGGAATAGTTAACGTTTTGGACGGTGGTAGCTAAAAAGAGAAGTCCAAGTCCATCTGACAGTAGGATGTGGATCAACCTCGTCTTTTCGTTAATATAAGTAATGAAGATTTTAGCTACATAACAAACCCCGTATCAGGAAATGATGAGTATGAACTACAATTCGAACAACGTTTACCACAAGGACAGACGAAAGATAGACTTAACAAAATAACAATAAGACTGTATACACTATGTAAAGTGGACCACCCACGGTCATTAATAAAATATTTACAGTGAACATGTGATATAGACTCGGGTACTAAACTAAAAAAAATTGTGTAAGTTTTTCATTCTTAAAAACCTATATCTCCTAATAATCAGAGGTTCAATAGAAATTTTGTTTGTTCTTGTTTTAATTTACTTCAGGAGAAAACCAATATAAATAAACCTCTAAAACCTTTCATTTTTGTGTCAATAATTAGAGACGATTTTCTACCTGAAAAAAGAAGAGGTTGTCTCTAATTTTATATTACGATATCAAGGTTCTAGTATGTCATAGTTTATACTTCTTCACCCTTTATGGAAGTTTAATATATAAATATTCTTCCCTTAGTCAAGTCAGGTCAAGTCAGGGAGTTAGAACAGGCTGAGAAACGCTGGGGTACTTAGCGTCGTACGGTCCGGAGGGACAGGTAGTGGTTGAGGACCTCAAGTGAGTTTGAGTGTAGGTTGTTCAGCCACTACGGTAGGTCGGTAGAGTAGGAGATAGCAGGGGAAGAGGAGGACGGGGGTCAGGGAGGGTCGTAGTCTCAGCGAAGGTTACTCAGTTGAGAAGAGTGTTCTACCGGTTTCATGACCTCAAAGTCGAAATCGTAGTAAGGAAGGTTTCTTGTTGGTCCTGACGAGAGGAAATCCTACCTGACCAACCTAGAGGAACGTCTGGTTCCATGAGTATTCTCCTTGCGTACATTCTTAATTTCTAAAATTTTAAATTTTTTTTATTTTTTAAAATTTTTTTCTTTTTTTTTTTTTCTCAGAAGAGGTTGTGGTGTCAAGTTTTCGTAGTTAAGAAACCACGAGTCGAAAGAAGTGTCAGGTTGAGAGTGTAGGTATGTACTGGTGACCTTTTCGGTATATACACTATTTTATTATTATACTTTTCTCATGTGTATAGAATTACTAATAATCCAATAAGAACACGAAAGGGGTATCCGTATTTTAGAACATCTTTTTGTCGTCGTCTAAACGATTCATCTTACTCAATTATATTAGTAGATTTTACATTAAACCAAAGATTAAGGATATCAGTATATGGTCTGTCGTGTTTGAACACGTCGAAAGAACCTAAAGAGTGTAGAACGAAGAGATTATGAAACAGCCGATCAAAAATCTTCAAGATGTCCGATGGTCCCCACTGCTTTCACGTAGTCACAATGTATATTTTATATTATACTTATTCTTTCGTTCTTCCTGTAAAAGATCTAATTTTTTTTTTATCGGTGTAACACGTCGTATGTCCTAGAATCAAAAGGTTGGTCCCTAGTTTGGGTGACGGGAATATCGTCTCTCGTCTTAGAATTGGTGACCTGGTGTTCCCTTCACGAAAAGGATCTATAAAAATTAATTCGGTTTCTCCTTTATTTAAATCCAAATATGTAAAGACCTAACGGACTTCTAAAGTATTTTACTACGTAAACAATAAAAGAATAAGAATATAAAATAGTTACTTAAAAACAACCTAAAAACTATAAAAAAACCAAAATTAACGTATCAACCTAGAGATCATATCTATATTAATGGACAGAAGTTTGATATATTTTCTGAATGATTGTCGATGAAAACTAAAATATAAAGTAAGAAAAATAGACCCACTTGTAAATATCAGCTACGAAAACATAAAATGGGATTCCATTTAATGACATCCCCTTTTTATGTCGCGAATAGATACAAAAAATTTCCCTCAACTAAATACTTCATCTGTACAGTAGACTAAAGGGTTTCTGTTACTAAAGATGGATTATTTTTGAGACTAAGATAGGAAAGGAAAGTGAAACTTACTTCAACTCTAATAAGAGTAAATAAAGGCACGACGACGACGACGATCCAGCGAAGTCAGCACAGGTTGAGACACACTGGGGTATCTGCCGTCGGGTGGTCCGAGGGGGAAGGGACCCTAAGAGGCCCGTTCTTGTGACCTCGCCCAACGGTAAAGGAAGAGGTTACGTACTTTCACTTTTCACTTTCACTTCAGAGAGTCAGCACAGGCTAAGAAGCGCAGGGGTACCTGACGTCGGATGGTCCGAGGAGGCAGGTACTCTAGAAGGTCCGTTCTCGTGACCTCACCTGACGGTGACTGAAGAGGTCGTAATCTTTTGATTCTACGGTTTAGTTCCTTTCGTTACACTAGTGGGTGTACGAACCCCTGTCTCCCCCTCTAATAAAAGAGGAGTTTTAAAAATTGTTAACTAAAAAAATCTCGGAGACGACAATAGGAGGATTATATATACCGTATAATGGACCATTGAAAAAAACTTCATTAAGGATCCAACCTTTCTAGTAAGTAAATGTATCTTACTCTTAAAACCAAACCAATAAGTCTAGAGTGGGTAAAGAAATTATTATTGAGTAGTCACTGGAAAAACAGTATTAAAAGAATTCAAGTTCTCGACAGTCAAATACAGTGACTTAAACACTGTATTAAATCCAAAAATATATAATAAATTAGAGATTTTATAACATAAAATACTGAGTCTCAAGTCTCACTTTGGAATGAATAGTGTCTAAAATTTTCATCATGACTGTTAATAATCATATTTGTTTTATGTATAGTTTTATTATTATGTGTTGTTATTAATGATAACGGACTTCTCTAAATAGAACTATCTTATACAAAAACTGTAACAATTAAATAACCATCTCCATAGTTTAAGTTTAAGAACAGTTATAAATTTATAAAGAAGTGGTATATGACTCATATCCTGAAGTCATGACTAACACGACGTACTCTGTTCCGGTGTATATGACTAAAGACGTTTCTATCGATTAAATTATTTTAACTATTCGAGTCGATTTCAGATCATTAATATTCTGGTTCTTTTAACAAACTGATTGAATACATTCTTGAATCACAAATTGAATACAGACACAACATTATCAGATTTCGTCATTAATGTATCCACCTTGATAGGATCTACTATTTTTGGAATATTTTGACTTTGAAATTTTTTATATATGCATAGAGGTCGGTCCTACGAGGTATCTTAAAATTTAAGTATTTAAGTGTACTTGAAGTTTTAATAGGAAACATTTTTATCAATCATAAAAGAGGGAGTGTAGAATCAACCTGAAGGGACTATCAAGTCAACCATTTCTGAGACGGACGTTACGTCCTCTAGGACTAACATAAGGACCCAGTCCTTTTAGATGACATCTTCCCTATCCGAGGGGTGAAGTCATAAGAACCCGAAGGGGTCGCCGAGTCGACCATTTCTTAGCCAGACGTTACGTCCTCTGGACCTAAGTTAGGGACCCAGTCTTCTAGAGGACCTTTTTCCTTTCCGAAAAAAGGTCATAAGACCGGACCTGTTAAGGTACCTGATGTCAGGTACCCCAATGTTTCTCAATCTGTGCTGACTCGGTGAAAGTGAAATTAGAATCAACCATCGCAGTGTCAGACAAGCCATTGGTTTTAGTCTTCGAGTCCTAAATCTGAGGACTATAGAAGTACCTTTTTTTCCTATTTTCATAAGATAAAATGCTACGAATTCACCTAGAATTGGTACACCCCCTTCTTTGTTTTTATTATTAACTTTTTTCACTGGGTAAGAACTCTTTCTAACGAGTTCCATCTTTTTTGTCACCTTTAGACACTATTTTGGTTTTATTAAAAACCTGAAGATTAACTCCCCAGGAAAACGACGTAGTGGAGACTCATCTAATTGAGGTGTACCTTAAGGTAACGTCAAAACGACCGTCTCCATCCTCTCTCAGACCTATCTCCCGGGTTGAATGGTATGATACCCTCTCTGAGGAGAACGGACAATGTGTTCCTACTTCATCCAGATACTTGTTAGTAAAGTTAGTACAATTACGAGTCCTCATTCACTTCTTACAGGAAGGAGTCGAGATCCTACTCCTTGTAGGTATTCAAACGAGGGTAAGGTCGACGATGGTGGACTGAACTCCCACGAACCTGTGACTCCTCTATTCTTTGACTCACGGGTAAAGGCTTCCCGTCTTTCTTATTCCCTCTTAAGAAGAAATTAAAGTCTACAGGTGTAGAGGTTGGGACCAAAGTCACAGTATAATACCTTCTTACGTAACTTAAACGTTAACTCAATCTATACCTTGTCCTGAGATTGTGCTTTACTATCTGACTGTAAATAGAGATTTCTAGTCTTTAAATTACTCAAAGAGGTATGATTCTTTAGATTTCAATGAAGATAGAGAGTATAGTTAAGACATTCCCTCCATACCGAAAAAAATTCTGATATTCCTTTTATTCCTAGAATTTATTAAACGTGTCTTAATATCTCGATTACAACCCCGAAGGGACCACCGAGTGTCCTATTTCACAGACGGACGTTTCGTCATCTGGGCCCAAACTAGGGACCCAACCCTTTTAGGGGATCTCTTCCTTTACCGTTGGGTGAGGTCATAAGAACGGACCTCTTAGGGTACCTGTGTCCTAGAAACACCCGATGTCAGGAACCCCAACGTTTCTCAGTCTGTGCTGACTCGATGAAGTGAAGTGATATCTCGATTATAATCATCTGGGTTCTAAACTTATTTATATAATAGTTATGGTGTAGATGTTAAATAAAAGCTAATCTTAAGTGGTAGAGATCAGGAAAAGAACATTGTTTGAGATTATTTAGTATAATTCGTCGATAAAACAAATACAAATTGGGTAAGACAATCTGTCTCTCTCCCTCTTGTAATGACTTTACTCTAAGTAAAGATTAGTATAGATCTTTTGTCGTCTTCTTTTTTAAATTACCTGTCATGTTATTTTTATCTACAAATATTGAACATAGTCTTATCCTACTTTTGTAAAGTTCGAGGAAAGAAACCTTCATGGGTTTCGATTCTGGTAGGGTCCTTTACACCCTTGTGACACGTTTTAAGAAATATTTTTATTAAATAAAGATGAGTTTGAAATTTTTAAACTCTCGTTTCTTTTTTAATCATTACTAGTTTTGATAACCGAATTTTCATCAACATAGTCAGATTCGCGGTAAAACACATTAATCGTATATTAAATAATGGATCAAACCCTGTTAAAACTTTCTCGTACTCCTTTTTGTGTATGTAACTTCTACGATCTATTGTAAAGATTTGGTCCTGATAAATGTCGTTCGGTCCTACACTCTAATGAGATATGGTTTATAATTATTTAATAGAAAGGAAACATATAAATAAGACAACAAGACAACAGATATTTTTATAGTTCTTATTAAGACTCATCGTAGAGTAAAGATTTGGATGCATATAGAGTCGTTTAAAAGAAGAGTAATAGAAAAAAAAAAAGGAAGATCCTTCCGTATAGTATAGTATTCTCGGTAAGTCTCCACCGTCCTCCGGTGTAAAAGTAAAGACAAGAGAGTGAGTAAGAAAAAGACTAATATTTCGTCTACATAAAAGATGGTCTTTTTCAAACAACCCAAAGTGAACTACTTTCGTGTGACTCTTATCTTAGATTATAGGACCCGTGTGTAAATAATTTCCTCTAGAGATTTACCTCTAAATCTAATAAAAAATCCTATATTTCCCAATAAAAACATTTACAGATTGTTAGACAGTAAAAGGAAAGTACTTGTTTAGAATTCTTAATGATAACAAAACGGAGTATTAATTATTACATTCCCAGAAATATAGTCGAAGAAACTTTCTTTCTATTCCCCCTTGAATAAATTTTTATGTGTAACTAGAGTAGTTTCATACGGGTTTGACTCCATTACTAAAGAAAAAAAACAATATATACATGTAAATGTATATTAAATCAGTTTTCCTTATCGAATACAATTATCACTTCAGGACTCACATGAACTTATGAGAACAAGTATACTTTCACGTCACAAAAGTTGAACAGAGACATAGAGATCAAGGATCCTTTAAGGGACCCGATACCGTCCATACGTTATTTTGACACTATTTAAATTTTCGTACATATAAAATTTTCACTTCTTCTTGATTTTCTCGGAGAACTACTTTCACTTTCTCCTCTCATTTATCGACCGAATTTTAAGTTGTAAGTTTTTTGTTTCTAGTACCGTAGACCAGGGTAGTGAAGTCCCGTTTATCCACCCCTTTGTTACCTTTGTCACTCTATGAAATAAAAGAACCCGAGGTTTTAGTGACGTCTACCGTTGATGTTGGTGCTGTAATTTTCTGTGAACGAGGAACCTTCTTTTCGATAGTAGTTGGATCTGTTATATAATTTTTGGTATCTGTAATCAAACGGTTACTTCCAGGTAGATTAGTTTCGATACCAAAAAGTCCATCAGTAAATACCTACACTCTCAACCTGATATTTCTTTCGACTCACGGTTTCTTTACTATGCAAACTTGACACCACGACCTCTTCTGAAAACTCTCAGGGAACCTGACGTTCCTCTAGTTTGGTAAGTTAGGATTTCCCTTAGTCAGGACTTATAAGTAACCTTCCGGACTACAACTTCGACTTTGAGGTTATGAGACCGGTGGACTACACTTCTTGACTAAGTAACCTTTTCTGGGACTACGACCTTTTCTAGTTTCCATCCTCCTCTTCCCCTATTGTCACGTACTCTATCAACCTACCGTAGTGGTCGAGCTACCTGTACTTAAACTCGTTCGAGACCCTCTACCCTCACATGTCCCTTCGGACCGTACGACGTCAGGTACCCAACGTCTCAGTCTGTTCTGACTCATTGACTTTACTTAACTTGATTAAAAAATTTTTCTATCTGTTACTATTTATTATGATAGTTTTTATAATACGATTTTATAATTTTAAATTCTAACTTGACTTTATTGTTAACTCTTTTTTTAATTTCTTCTTACTTTCAAACTCTTTATTGTCTTTTTTTCCTTTGAAAATAATTTATTTGGTAACTTCATTCTAATATTTATCTTGTTCAACTTACACGTTGTATCTTTTGTAATACCTTGGACTTTGACTTTATTGACCTTGTATTTGGTGTGTGTCTAAGATCCATAATTCACTTTATCGAGTATGTGACTCCACTTTTAATTGACCTGTTATGTACGACTACCCTTTATCATAATATTGTGACCGGTCTTGTACCCTTTGACGTTATTAATCCCGTCTTTAAACCTTGTTATATAAGATTCTTTTTTTAAAAACGACCCCAGGTCGGGTCCACCTAGGTCCCTTAAACTTTCCCCATGTCTCATCCGTAGGATTCTTTCTTGAATAAATTAATGTCTATATTTCTCTAGAATCTTTTCCTATCATATCATCCTTTATAATCACCTCTTTTCCCCGACTTATTGAACCAAATACACCTTTTGGTTATCTTGAACCTTAAACATGGTAGATGTACCCGGTGGCTGTGGGTGAACTTATCGTCTCCCACGGGGCGGAACCCGAGGGAGAGCACACCCAGAATCTTCGGTCCCGTTCATTCATATGTACCGCTCGGAGGTGCGAGGTCTATCCTTAAGTCGGTCTTTTCTCTTACTCTTTTCTGGTGTACCCCCTTTGGTCAGAAAGGTCCTTTACCAGACAAAAGAAAAGGTCCTAACGAATATATAAAAACAATATGTATCTGTATCTTCTGTTTCAGTGCACCCCAGTCGTCTGGACTGGGAACAGTTTTAGTCCACGAAGTATATTTATATATGTTTCCAGAATCCCCAAAATGTAGTAGAAGACCGGTACTCCGGACGACTGTAAAATACCGGGAAAGACTATTGCCAGTCAGTTGGTCTTTTGAATAAAAAAGGTCCCCACTAAAAAAGAATTTGGTCCGTGGTGGAAGGCTTCCATGGTCTATTTAGACGTAAGGATCCCACTCCCACGTCTCCCAATATTAGTTCTTTTATTAAATGAATCGGATTCCAAATTGTACTAATTATAGTTTCCAATTATGAATAAAGAGAATATACGATCAATATAAGTAATTACACATATTCCCGTTCCTTATACCTCTGAATCGTCGTTTATAACCGGGTTGTTTACTTTTGGGAAGTGGTCATATTAAAGATTAGTTGGGTGATATGATTATTAAAGATTGAAGAGTTTTCTTAGACATAAATCTTTCAAATTTCGTAGAGCACGGAGAGTACCAACCCTCCGATATTTGTTAGTGTACACCGGTCTACTTGGACAAGTCCGTCCGATCTCTTGGTAGTCTCCTCAAACATTCAACTTTGTGAGAACAGTGTGGGTCCTTAAAAATAACTGACCTCGACGTTCAGTTGAGGAAGAGGCTCTCTCCACCACACCCTGTCGGGGGGTATTTCAGTCTCCACATCCACTCTCGTACTTCGTCATTTCATCCGTCTGAGACCAAAACCCCCATCTACGAACCCTTGTCCCCCAGAGAACTCCGAGCTAGGACGGAAACGTATACGGCTCCGAGGAAGGAGTACTTGAAACGGTGTCCGTCTAAAGGAGTGCGACCGAGGGTCGTTTAAATTCCAATTAAAACCCCTCCTTATATGTGTCTTTCACCATAAATTTATTTTCGTTTTAAAATGTATTCATAAAATTAAGACCTGTTTTGGTCCGACACTTTGACACTAATTCTACGTTACAATCATCACCGTTAAGATTCAGGTTTCCTATCTGTCGATAACTATCCGACTACACCTCGTTGTCTATTTACTCGTCATTGGACCACAACCTATAATACGTTCGTCTACACAGTCTTATAGAACACCTCGTTTCAATGGATCCATCGTGTCCTCGTCCTTTCACAGTGTTATTCCACCGATCACCCTCCTTTCTGGTCCCTCGATTGACTTCAATTCTTCGGTCTTCTTGACTACGTGGTCCGTCAGACGAGTCTGTGTTTCCCCCTACTACGTTGTCTGATTGATTCCGTCTTTGACCGAAGGTCCTCTTCAGTTAAGACTCGAAGATACTCCTATCGTAGTTTCACTTGGTAAGTCACCTACCGAAACTTATATTTTTAATTTCCTTCACCGAAGATACCCACTTAACTTCACTTCACTTTCAGTGAGTCAGCACGGGGTGACAAACGTTTGGGGCACTTGATGTGTCAGGTACCTTAACAGGTCTGTCTTACAAACTCACCTATCGGAAAGGGAAGAGGTCCCCTAGAAGGGTTGGGTCCCTAAATTGGGTTCAGAAACGTAACGTCCGTCTAAAAAATCGTCAACTTGGTGGTCCCTTCGGGTTCTTATGACCTCACCTATTCGAATAGAGAAGAGGTCGTCTAGAAGGACTGGGTCCTTACCTTGACCCCAGGGGACGTAACGTCCGACTAAGAAATGGTTGACTCTATACTCCCTTCGGGAGATACCCACTTCTTTATAGGTTCAGATTCCATTTTATGTAGACTCGTTTATTCTTTACCAAGTTTTCTCTTTGGTAGTTGTCTTTATCACCTTTGACGGAGGGTTTATGTACGTTTAAACAATATCGTTTTTATCTATAATTTTAATACCACACATGTACTCCCGTCTTTCACTCTCTTCAAAAAAAGTTGTTTTTGACTAATTTTTTTTTTCTTAAAGTGACTGATCACAGTCAGTCACTTTGAAATTTTTCACTAATATACTCTTTTTATATATTATTATTTAGTGAAAGTTTGTTTTTTCCAGTTTACAACACACCAAAGTAACTATACTTAACAGGTCTTGTCCGTTTAGGTATGTCAGTCTTATATCTAAGTACAAAAGATCCTCACCCTTACCCTCTACCCTTCAATAACGATCACCCATATACCGATACATCCGTCCCATTATTTTCAAGAGACGATAATCTATCACCATTAACAACGTGTTGAGACACTTATATGGTTTTTGGTGACTCAACTTATTCAATTCCCTCACTTAAAATTCCATTCACTTAAAAAAGAATTATTTCGATAATAAATTTATATCTCTTTAGGTTCTTAATAAGGTATGTACAGTAGTAGGTGTTATTTTTTAAGAAATTCCATAATTATACATCAGATCAGTTGGTATATTTTCGTAGAGAATGTTAAGTATGTTATTATACTTTCTTGTACCGAAAAGAGAAGTTACAATAACCGCAATTAAACCTTTATATACTCTTTCTCCGATACTTTCTTTCATCGTTTCTACTTGTTGGGTATCACCTTAAAATTTCCTACACCTTTTCTCACATTCTTACTATCATTGTAGAATTTATCCATCCATTCCACTTTATTCTTATTGTTCTATCTTCCTTCTTCTTTTTGTTTGGTTTTTTTTTTTTTTTTAGTGACCTGGATTCACTGTTTGTCTATTACTCCTTTCATTTTGTATTCTTTTCGACTGTCCAAAAGACTTCTTGATCGTAGTTCTAGTCCTAGTAATTTGTAAAGAAGGGCTAGTCGATTTGAATTTTTCTTTTTAGCCCTAGAAACGATGGTTTAGGAAGGAAAATATATAAATGGACGTTTAAGACTTTGTGAATATCCTTGTTGATATAATCTGTACAAAAAAATTCTTTTTTAACACAACGTATCCTAGAAAATACACGAGTAATACCTTAATAAGAACATACTTTCTCGTTGAAAAAATGTAGTCAGAAACAAGTCTCTTTTGTCGTATGTTTAATTTTAAGTTTTCAGTCTGTAGACATTTTGTAACACGCAACACAATTTTCAGTTCTTTAACTTCGTCTTTAAAGTAAGACGTAGTAAAGTTACATTTAACGTATAGTTTATTCCTAGATCCAACTGTTACCGTCTTCACTTTATATAAGGTAAATTATAGATTATACAGTCTCAACCAATACGATATATAATTATATGTAACACCCACCCGATGGAAAGTCGATAGGTCACGAAAAGAACCATAAGAATAGAAAATTTACACAGAAACGGTCCTTTGATTTAGGTTGGGGTAAGCAGAGGACTGGGGAAGAGAGAACCCCTACGGAGGTGAGTCTCCCTTATGGAAACGAATTAAACAGCGACATTCAACATACGTACGTGTCAACGCAGGTCGAGACATCTGGAGGTCCAAGGAGACGGGTACCTCAAGACGTCCGCCCTTATGACCTCGCACAACGGTAAAGGATGAAGTCCCCTAGAAGGGTTGGGTCCCTAGTTTGGACGTAGAGGACGTAACGTCCACGTTAGAATTGGTGACACGGTGGACCCTTTGTGGAAACGGATTGAACACGTTTCTGTTTTGATTGACACGGTCGTTCCCGAGACCATGAGTCTGAACTTGTGACTAGACATACCAAGGTCTTAAAGGTGATAATTAGTAAGTTAAATGTAAACTTTACTTGTACTAACTCAACGAACAGGTTCATGAACACTTATAAATTTTTCAGTTTTGAATTAGAAGAGAAAAATTATTATGTGAGTCAACTCTTTTTCCTTTCTTTTTAGACCTCATACATTATACGTGTGTCTAAATAAAGGTTTCTATATGTGTAAAGTTTTCCTTTCTTCTAAAATTTAATAAATAAATCATTTGATCAAACTTAATTTGGTAGATTGTGTGTGTGTGTTTATTCTACCAATTATACTCTCTTGGTATACCTCAGAAGAAGTAAGGTCGTTTGACGATGAGAACCAACTTTCTTTTAAAAGTCAAGAGGTTTAATTTGTCAGAGTCCTACTCCATAGACCCCTTAAAACATATTGATTCCTCACCATCTCTTCCGGTCTTCGTCACTTATTGTTCTCTCTAGTGTTTTAAAATATTCTTTCGTCCGTCTGGATACGATTAACTAAATTGTTTGTTCTCTTTGACTTTGGATTCGGAAACTTAAACCCGATACGTCGTCCGTATGGACCGAGTAGTTCCATTAATCAAACTAAGAATCTGTAGGAGGGTCTTTGGTTCAGACAGTTATTGGTGGAAGAGAGTATGTTCGTCTTCAAATGAAAGTCCTATTTTAGACCCGAGTCCCTGTGACTCCACTCTCTTGGTATAACCCTTATCCTTTTTAAATAACTTTCCGTTATTCTTACTCTATGGGTTTCGAGAAGGAACGAACCCAAGAGGTCAAGACCGACGGTCTAAATCCGGGAAAAAGGAGGGTGGTCGTATCCTCTGATCATCTAAAGAAATACCCCTCTGACTATTCTCTTCACTTTTAGTCTCTAATTAATCTCTAATAGTTGTTTTACAGGTTGAGGGATAGATTTTGGAAGACTACCACAGATCGTCGATTATACGGGGTAGGTTGTGAATCTCTTAAGTTCGGGTAATAAATCATACACTACACGATTTCCACAATCGATTTCGAAACCACTATTGTATAATGTTACATGCTTACATAATTTAGTTGTACATGTAGTATTTGAATTTGAATATACAGTTAATATAGATTTATTCCCTTTTTCTTGAATCTCTCAATCTAGTATTGATCTTTTCTTAGTGTGCTGAAGTCCCGTAAATACTCCTCTATGACAAAGAGTACAATTAGGACTACAGATTTAGTCTACGAGGTGTAGGTTTGACGGAACTATAACCTGCTTTTACCGTAACGCATTTAATCTTAGATAGACATACTTAGATCGTTCGGTGCCATTCGTAATGAGACACTAGATGTTAAATCTATAATTCGTACTAGTTTGAAGTACTTCTATATTCTAATAATAGACTTTCAAAGTCTCTTCCTCTCATCATCGATTGTAATTTGTTTTCAAGACTAAATCTTAGTTTTAAGGATCATCTCGTTATTGTCTACAGTGTTCGGTTTATAACTCTAAATTGTACCTATAGACATGAATTTGAAAAAAAAAAAAAAAAAAAATGGGTACGACGTGTTGTACGACGCCCTAGGTTGGATGTCACCTTCGAATCTCAGGATTAACGACCTGGAGAGTCCTTAAGACTTTGAAACAAAATTCCTTTACATCATTATTAAAAATTTAATATTATATTTTTACTTTATCTTGGTTTTTAAGTTCCATTAATCAATATAAGTCGAACTTACGTTAAAGTTTATAAGAACTATAATCCTTTGTATACTTGAGACAATATAGGACCTTAAAATTGTTTTATTTACCAAAAGTTTCATCAAGAGATTGATAAATCCAAGATCGACACAAATTGATACTGGGGTTTCAATCTCACCGTCTTTCTCCCTCTTTACCCCGTATTTTACATAATTTATAGATGATACACGGTTTAGTTTTTTTAAAATTTTTACATCGAATGAAGAAGTCTTATTTGAACGTGTAGAAGTAATAGGGGTGAACTAATTACTCTCTTTTTATATATAATTAATTCAACGAGTTCCAGTGTCAAGGTTTTCGAAATAAGAAACGTGACCCAGTACTTTCCACTACACTTTTTAGACAAAAGGTAACAAAAGACCCAGTTTAGTAAAAGAGATTGATTGAGACGGAGTGAATCTGTTTCTGTCAGAAATTGGTGGTCTTTGTGTAAAGGATAAATAGGGAGAAAGTTTCGAACAACTACTCAAAAGAAATCTTTTATATTATCTAATTTTATCCTTCCCTTTTAAATTTTTTTAGTAGATACATGAATCATAAAACATACTATCCACAATATTTAATGGACAATACATCATATTACGAAACAGTACTAAAGACCTGAATAAGTGTCTTAATCCTCTTTCCGACTTAGTCGTATTAATAAAAGGTAAGTAGGAAAGGGGTAAGTATAGGAGATACTGTACATGTGTAAACCCTTTATTACTACTTCGCCATTTTATAATTTTGTAAACCGGGTCGAACTCATGTCAACACTCGATAACCTCACCTCATCTAACTGTCGACAAATTTACGAGTCAAGTCATGGTATGACAGAACTACAGTTCTGTCATACCATGACCGTGTTTCTGTCTGTATATCTAGTTACCTTGTTTTATCTTTCGGGTCTCTATTTGGGTGTGTGTATACCTGTGGAATAGAAACTGTTTCCTCCGTTCTTATATGTTACCTCATTTCTGTTAGAGAAATTGTTCACCACGACCCTTTTGACCAGTTGGTGAACATTTTCTTACTTTGATCTAGTGAAAGATTGTGGCATGTGTTTTTATTTGAGTTTTACCTAATTTCTAGATTTNNNCTGAAAACCTGAGTCTCCCTCTCCCTCTCCCACCCTACTAAACCCTCTTACCCTTAAGATTGTACATATGACAGTACATTCTTAACTTAGCGGTCAGGTACAGACTGCATCCCACGTCGAACGAACCCCGACCACGTACCCCTACTGGGTTCCTCTACAACACCCCTCCCTCCACTCTCCCCCCAAGTACAAACCCTTGCGAACATTCTTAATTTCTAAAATTTTAAATTTTTTATTTTTATTATTATTTTTTTTAATTTACGAGTCAAGTCAAGTCAAGTCAAGTCAGCGAGTCAGCACAGACTGAGAGACGCTGGGGGACTTAGTTAGCGTCGTGCGGTCTGGAGGGACAGGTAGTGGTTGAGGGCCTCAAGTGAGTCTGAGCGCAGGTAGCTCAGTCACTACGGTAGGTCGGTAGACCTCGGTTTATGAGGGATATACTCTCTACAATAATAGACTCGGAGGATTCGCAAGTGTATTGACTTTCACGTTCTCTACGAGATCCTTTTTTTGTGAGTTTGGTACCACATAGCTAAATCCTTACTACTTCTGATTCTTTTTCTTCCCTTTCTTTTTCTCTTTCTTCGTTGTCGTTTCCCTTCAGTTAAATTTAAACGTGTCAAAATAAATTTCACTTCTTTTCACTGTAAACAAGTTTTAATATGTTTTTTCTTCTTCTTTTATAAAATGAAATTATTTCTGGTCTTCGAATAACTACTTTTGAAAAGTCCAGATTCAGATGATTCCCATTTTACCCTATTTTTTTGTCTACGCCGAGTTTAAATCTAAACCACGAAGGAATGACACACTGAAGTCAATTTAACGAATTGGAAGAACTTGAATTCCGTAAAAAAAGACACAAACAAACAAAAAAAAAAAAAAACCCCCCCCCGACACCTTATATCCGAGGAAGTGTCTAAAGGGACATCGTTTATTTACCCTCTTATACACATTTTACTTTTCGTACAGGCGTCTTCAATTACTTATAAAGAAAGAAGGAAGGTCATTTTTTTAAATTTTCTACAGACCGAGGTCTTCTCAAATCTAACAAAACAAACTTTTCTTGTGGATAAAACTTAAGTAACAGTCATAAAATGTTATGACCTTACTAAGAGGAAACCTTTATGAGTTTCTTCATTGTCTAAAGAAACGTCAAAGTACCTCCCCCTTTTTTTAGTAGATTTACACACGACCGGTTGAAAAATTAAGAAAGTCAGACGTATATTAGGTAACAACGTCGGGACGAGGACTGATAAATGCATTAACTTTATTAGGAAACCATGAAAAGGAAACTTTGTTTTACTTCCATAACATGGTATGAGAGACTAATTTTTTCATTTTTAGATAGAACAACAGAGGGAGTGTGTAATGGTACACAAGAAGATTCTTAAAATGGACCTCTGTGTTTTCGAATGATCGGATCGTTAATCAGAGTAACCTTAGGTTTTCTATGTCTGTTAAGGACCCTGAACATAATTACCAAAAGAATTACAGATCACGTTATTTTAAAAACTTATAAGAGACTTCTACATGTGTCTTCCATTCGAAGATTGTAGTGTGAAACCCCACCTCCTACGATGTTAGACACTGAAGGTCTGTGTTCGTCTTAATAATGATTAAGTGGCTCGACGAAATTCAACAATTTAATAATCTCAGACTGTTTTAAATTTAAACTGAAAGACTACTTTCATCTTGTTTGTACTATTAAGATGTGAGGAAAGATTAAACTTTTCTGCCATCTAACTCCGTATAAAATTTCCATGACTTATATAATCTCATCAAAATTATATTTTTATTAAAGTGAACGGAGTATCATAAAAAGAAATATTAATAATTACTTCTCAAGATTATATTTTAATATTTTTATATAAAACTTCTATATATTAACGATTTAAACAAAACAAAGTAAAATTTACATGTGTAAAAGTCTGACAGAATCTTCCAACACTAAATTAATGAGTTTTATTGTACTGGATTGTACTAAGAAATCGGTTTTTAAAATTCATCAGTAAACGTAGGTCAGGTTATAGTACTTAATCTTTCGTACAGGTATATTCGTATTTTCAACGTAATTTTTATTGTAATAAGATCCTATAGTAGAACCCCTGATTTACTCTTATAATCAAAATCAATATCACTTTTTGGTCTAAGGGGGGGTCAGTAAGAGAGGGTAGTCCTTCGAAGGTGTTAGAATAGGAATAGGTAATCTCGCGTTTGTCTTACTTTTAGTGTTTTTCGATTGATTTGACTTGTGTACCTACTGTTTGATACTCGGTACGACACATCCCTATGGATTCTGACTGTCCAGTACCACCTCTTAAGACTTTTTTCACCAAGTGACCTTCTCCTTCACCGTTCGGTGAAGTCATAAGAACGGAGTTCTTGGGGTACCTGTCATACTTTTCCGTTTTCCGATACTGTGACTTTCCAATTGAGGGGTGTAGTCATCGACGGGTTATACGACGATCTCTTCTCGCCTTCTTATTGAGGTCTTTGTTACTTCTCTACCTCGGTTTCCCTTTTGTCACGGGTCGACACCTACACTGACCACTACCCTCATTTCAGACTACGACATTTCCGGTTATAACGTATCCTTGGACCTACAATCCAGGTACTTAGTCCTATTTAATCTTCACCAGTTTCTCCTCTACTGTCCCCAGTAGTTGTCCAATCATTAGACACTTGATTCTACCTGACCTTAACCCCTTAAATTGAGTCTACTAGTAATATAGATTATGACACCCGTTCTTAGGGGATCTTCTTTACCTCATCGGGAGTATCAGTTGTTTTCTCAGACTTTACATCCTGTACCCACATTAGAGTTTTTTACTGTCTTACTAGTGACAAGGAAAGGTTCCGTTTGGTGAGTTATAGTATTGACTTCAACTTACCAAGATACAACTGACTGTCCTGGAAGACCTTGATTGTGGTTTTTGTCTACAGGAAAAGTAGTATTCCTTGACTTTACGTTTTCAGCCTTCAGTCCTTTGTGGACCTCATTGTCCTTTTAAACCGGAACCTTATGTTTTGCTTAGTATCGTTTCCGATTGTCTCAAAACTGTTCTCTTGTGTGACCAGTACCTTTTATGTGAGAAGGTTGTTGTGTTCTCTACTAAGATGTGTACCTGTAGTGGTCTACCGGTTATGGTTTTAGTCTAACTAATATAAGAAACGTCGGTCTCTACCCCTTCCAGATATGTCAGTCGTTTTTGTTCTGACCCTCGACGACACCGAGTCTGGTACTTGAGGAATAACGGTTTAAGGTTTAAGTCTGACTTTAACTTCTTTCATCCCTTTTGGTGATCTAGTAAGTCTATACTGGACTTAGTTTAGGGAATACTAATACGTCACCTTCACTGTTTATCTAAGTTCCCTAATCTAGACTATCTGTCTCGCAGACTTGTTGATACCTACCTCTAAACACTGTAACCTGTCCTCCGTCACTAGTTCAGATAGGGTTTCTTTTTCTTTACGTTTTTCCGTTTTACCGACTGACTCCTCCGGAATGTGTGTTGAATCTTTTCTTGTCTTCGATTTCCGTTTAGTGACGTTTCTTTATCTCCTTTCTTTGTCTTACCCTTTCTAATCTCTAGAGAATTTCTTTTAATCTCTGTGGTTTCCTCTGAAAATACGTTTTTACCCGTGTCATTTCCTGTCCTTACCATACCTGGATTGTCTTCGTCTTTTATAATTCTTCTGTACCGTTCTTATGTGTCTTCTTGATATGTTTTTCTAGAAGTAGTGGGTCTATTGGTGTTACCACACTAGTGACTCGATCTCGGTCTGTAGTGCCTCACGCTTCAGTTCACCCGGAATCCTTCGTAGTCATGTTTGTTTTGATCACCTCCACTACCTTAAGATCAAATCGATAAAGTTTAGGATTTTCTACTACAACAATTTCACGACGTGAGTTATTCGGTCTTTTAAACCTTTTGAGTCGTCACCGGTGTCCTGACCTTTTCCAGTCAAAAGTAAGGTTGTAGTCTCTTTCCGTCACGGTTTCTTACTAATTTGTTGGTGTGTCACATGAGTTAAGTGTACAATCGTTTAATTACGAGTTTTAAGACGTTGGATACAAAGGTATCATGCACTTGGTTCTTGAAGGTATACAAGTTCTACCTAAATCTTTTCAGTCTCCTTGGTCTCTAGTTTAGTGGTTGTAGGAAACCTAGCATCTTTTTCGTTCCCTTAAGGTCTTTTTGTAGATGAAACGAAGTAAAAATGGTTTCTGACACGATTTCGATAACTATCACATATCGTTGTTTAACACCTTTTAAGAACTTCTCTACACTTATGGTCTGGTGGAATGGATGGAGGACTCTTTGGACATACGTCCAGTTCTTCGTTGTCAATCTTGTTCTGCACCTTGGTGTCTGACCAAGGTTTAACCCTTTCATGTAGCTTTGACATGTAACAGTGGGAAGAATAAATTGAATATACGGTCCATGTAGTGCGTTTTACGGTTCGACCTACTTTGTGTTTGACCTTAATTCTAACGTCCCTCTTTGAAGTCATTGGAGTCTATAGGTCTACTTTGGTGGGAATACCGTCTTTCACTTCTTTTTGATTTTTCCGAGAACTACTTTCACTTTCTTCTCCCACTTTTCGACCGAATTTTGTGTTGTAAGTTTTTTGATAGTACCGTAGGACAGGATAGTGAAATGCCGTTTATCTACCCCTTTGTTACCTTTGTCACGGTGTGAAATAGAAGAACCCTAAGTTTTAGTAACATCTACCACTGACGTCGGTACTTTAATTTACTACGAACGAGGAACCTCCTTTTCGATACTGTTTTGATCTGTCACATAATTTTTCATCTCTGTAACGGTTGTTTACAGGTATAGCAGTTTCGATAGAAAAAGGTCATCAGTGTATACCTACACTCTCAACCTGGTGTCTCTTTCGACTCGAGACTTTTTAACTATGAAAATTTGATACCACAACCTCTCCTGAGAACTCTCAGGGAACCTGACGTTTTTCTAGTTTGGTAAGTTAGGATTTTCTTTAGTCACGACTTATTAGTAACCTTTGAGACTACGACTTCGTCTTCGAGGTTATGAAACCGGTGGACTACACTTCTTGACTGAGTAACCTCTTCTGGGACTACGACCCTTTCTAAGTTCTGTCCTCTTCTCATACTGTCTCCTACTCTGCCAACGTACCGTAGTGACTGAACTACCTGTACTCAAACTAGTTCGAGATACTCTACCACTTCCTATCCCTACGGACCGTACGACGTCACGAACCCCGACGTTTTAAACCTGTGTTGACTCGTTGACTAGACTTGACCTATAATACAAAAAGTGAAATCAAATAAATGTGCATAAAATAATTGTATTTATACTATGTCACTCACCAGTCCCAATTGAACAGATTTTGTTATGGGGTGTCCGACCTGTAGGTCCAACCCTTAACCGGAAGAAGTCTAGAGGTACTTATAATCAATGTTGATCTACGGATTCGGTAGTTAACGGTTAGGGTCATCTCCTAAACTCTTGTTAACTTGTTGAAGGAAAGTGAAAAGTGAAAGTGCGTAGTCTCTTCCTTTACCGTTGGGTGAGGTCACAAGACCGGACCTCTTAGGGTCCCTGCCCCCTCGGACCACTCGACGGTATATACCCCAGCGTATCTCAGTCTGTACTGACTTCGCTGAATCGTCGTCGTCTGTAGAAATATTGCAACGCAATTCACTTCACTTCACTTTCAGCCAGTCAGCACAGACTGAGAAACGTTACGTACCTGATCAGGTGCTTTAAGAGGTCCGGTCTTATGACCTCACCCATCGGAAAGGGAAGAGGTCCCTAGAAAGGTTGAGTCCCTAGTTTGGACCCAGAGTGCATAACGTCCGCCTAAGAAATGGTCGACTCGGTGTTCCCTTCGGAAACCTAACCTACAACACATTAGGATAGGTTTTAATTCCCCATAATAAGGTAAACCAACTCTGATGAAAAGTAGAGAGTCCTCACAATCTTAATAAAGAATATTCAAAACCTCTTAAGAATTCAAAGTAAAAATCATAAATTATGAAAAGAGTTATAATTTATCTCAAAAGAGATTGTAACGTAGAAAATTAATCAGTGAGACACATATACTTCCGATAACTAAAAATGTAATATAATTATTAAATTTTGTCCTTATGACGAATCTTGATACCATTCCTTCTTCTCCACTAATATCTTGGACTCTTTCATACCGGATCCACCTTTCTATTATTACACAAGAGGTTTATCCGAGGTTAAACCTATGGACTTAAGTGGGGATCTATTGACTTCGGAGAGGTCAAGATTACTCGTAGACTTAGACGAACCTTTGTAATTGTAAAGATTAGACACTTTGTTCCCTAAATTTTTTTTTAATACATCGTTTCTATTGAGAACAGGTTAAAGAATAGGAAATAGTTCCTGATTCAATAGTTGTTCAAAATGAACTAAATTTTCCTAAGACAGTGTTGAACTTCACGTTTTTCTATTCTTTATTTCCTTTATTATACTTATATAAACCTAAACCCTATTTATTTTTTTTTCACAAGATTTGACTTATTCTTTATATAGAATTTCATTTAGAGATGTGGTTTTAAAAATATATAATTATCTTGATAATGACCCCGAAGGGACCACCTAGTCACCATTTCTTAGACGGACGGTTACGTCCAGTCACGTCCTCTGTCCAAAGACCTAGTCCTTCTAGGGGACCTCTTCCTTTACCGTTGGGTGAGGTCATAATAACGGACCTCTTAGGATACCTGTCTCTTCGAACTGTGTAAACGGGTACCCCAGTGTTTCTCAGACTGTGTTGAATCACTGATTTGTATTTGTTGCCATACTGATGATGATTACTTTGTAACTAATGAGACAAGCTCTGTGAAAAGACTCACGTGATATATAAAAGTGATTATGTTATGAATTGGTATTACCATACTCCATCCTCGTTACTCACTGGAATATAATGGGTACTTCTTCAAGTCAAGTCAAGTCAACGAGTCAGTACAGGCTGAGAAACGCTGGGACACCTGACGTCGTGCGGTCCGAAAGGACAGGTAGGGGTTGGGGTCCTCGAACGAGTTTGAGCATAGATAACTCAGTTACTACGGTAAGTTTGTAGAGTAGGAGACAACATGGGAAGAGGAGGAATTAAGTCAGAAAGGGTCGTAGTCCCAGAAAAGATTACTCAACCGAGAAAATTAGTCCATCCGTTTAATAACCTCGAAGTCGAAGTCGTAGTTAGGAAGGTTACGTATAAGTTCCAACTAAAGGAAATCCTCACTTACCAAACTAGAAGAACGTCAGGTTCCCTGAGAGTTCCCAGAAGAGGTTGTAGTGTCAGGTTTTCGTAGTTAATAAGTCACGAGTCGAAAGAAATGTCAGGTTGAGAGTGTAGGTTTGTACTGATGACCGTTTTGATTTTTGGCATCGAAACTGATATATCTGGGAACAGCGATTTCATTACAGAGACGTAAAATTATACGAGAGATCCAAACAGTATCGAAAAGAAGGTTCCTTGTTCAGAAATAAAAGTACCGACGTCAGTGGTAGACATCACTAAAATCTCGGGTTCTTTTATTGCAGTCTGTCTGAAATAAAGGTAACAAAGGTAACAAAGAGGTAGATAGCCAGTGCTTCACTACTCCGACCTATGGTACTAAAATCAAAGAACTTACAACTCAAAATTCGGTCGAAAAAGTCAGAGGAGAACGTGAAAGAAGTTCTTCGAGAAATCAAGAAAAAGAGAAAGACGTTATTCTAACCACAGTAGACGACGTATAGACTCCAACAACTATAAAGAGGAACTTTAGAACTATGGTCGAACACGAAGTAGGTCGGTCCGTAAAACATATTACGTGAAACGTATATTCAATTTATTCGTCCCACTTTTGTATGTCGGAACTGTATGAGGAATAGGTTAAACCTCGGTCAGACAAAAAGGTGCAGGTGTATTCCTTTGACTCATCATTTTACAATTCATGGTATAAAGAAGTTATGATTCTACGTGTATAAAACGTTAAATTTTTAGAAAATTTATTCTTACAAAGAGTGTTAATTACCGAAAGAGATTATCGTCGTTCGGTCCCATAAAAATGTGGATTGTACGAGTTGAGAACAACAATACGGACCCCGGTATTTGCCTCTTGACGTTTTTGACACAAAGTTAGTCGTTTAGTGTTCATCAGACAAACTCTTTTCTTTATACCTAGGACCACCCTTGGAATTCCGAGAATTTCAATGACTAAGTCCAGTCCATTGACCTGTGATCTCTGGAGGGTCAACCGAGTCACCATTTCTTAGGCGGACGGTTACGTCCTCTACTTCCTCTGTGCCCAAGTTAGGGACCCAGTCCTTCTAGGGGACCTCCTCAATCACTGTTGGGTAAAGTCATCTGAACAGGCCTTTTTAAGGTGCCTGTCTCCTCGGACCCTC
This sequence comes from Capra ibex, assembly GCA_006410555.1. Lineage (NCBI taxonomy): Eukaryota > Metazoa > Chordata > Mammalia > Artiodactyla > Bovidae > Capra > Capra ibex. The sequence continues at coordinate 33,652,625 of SJYO01004576.1, forward strand.
CGACGTTAGGTACCACAGTGTTTTTCATCCTGTACTGACTCACTGCGTCGTCTGTGCGTTGATCTACTATCCGAATTTTCTCCCTTTAGTGATCACTAAATGACTCCAAAGGTTCTATTTGGTGAACCTAATCTTCTGTTCGACCTATCTTATGACTTTCCTCGATCTGATTGGACGCCAATGTGTCATCCTGTTCAGAATCGGACATAGGTGTCTTTTACGGATTCATATAGTTCTTCAGCAGGACGGGTCCCAGTCCCCCGATCTTGAGGATATGAAGACATAGGTGTTCAGGGACTTGTACCTCGTGGGGGTCCTATAGAGACCCGAACTATCGAGACAGTCGACTCAAATTACGAAACCTCTCGTCGTACTCCACTCAACACTCGTAAGTTGTGGGAGACGTCGACCACCCACTCAAGTGTTGTGTTATTTTTACTAACATATTGGAAGGCGTCGTGAACAGTACCATCGACAGAGTATACTAGTTCTTTCAAAGTTTCACTTTCGAACGTAAAGCCAACCACCGTGGTCATTATTAAATGTTCCGTCAGGGTCCACCTTATTACTTTGTGTGAAATTTCTTTACGACCCAACGGTCACAAGAGATACCGTGTTCACTGTGTTAAGACTTATACTTATATATATATATATGTATATATATATGTATATATATATATATATATATAGAACTCTTTAGACATGTGTCCAGTTCTTCGTTGTCAATCTTGACCCTTACCTTGTTGTCTGACCAAGGTTTATCCTTTTCCTCATGCAGTTCCGACATATAACAGTGGGACGAATAAATCAAATATACGTCTCATGTAGTGCTCTTCACAACCTGACCTTCTTTTTGTTCGACCTTAGTTCTAACGGTCCTCTTGATAGTTATGGAGTCTATACGTCTACTGTGGCAGCAATACCGTCTTTCACTTCTCCTTGATTTTTCGGAGAACTACTTTCATTTTCTCCTCTCACTTTTTCAAACGGATTTCGAGTTGTAAGTCTTTTGATTCTAGTGCCGTAAGCCAGGGTAGTGAAGTACCCTTTATCTACCCCTTTGTCACCTTTGTCACAGTCTGAAAAAACCCCCCTGAGGTTTTGGTGACGTCTACCACTGACGTCGGTACTTTAATTTTCTGCGAATGAGGAACCTTCTTTCCAATACTGGTTGGATCTATCGTATAAGTTTTCGTCTCTGTAATGAAACGGTTGATTCCAGGTAGATCAGTTCCGATACCAAAAAGGTCAACAGTACATACCTACACTCTCAACTTGACACTTCTTCCGACTTGCGGTTTGTTAACTACGAAAACTCGACACCACAACCTCTTCTGAGAACTCTCAGGGAACCGGACGTTCCTCTAGGTTGGTCAGGTAAGACTTCCTCTAGTCGGGACCCTAAAGAAACCTTTCTGACTACGATTTCGACTTTGAGGTCATGAACCCGGTGGAGTACGTTTCTCAACTGAGTAACCTTTTCTGAGACTACGACCCTCCCTAACACCCGTCCTCCTCTTCTCATGCTGTCTCCTACTCTACCGACCTACCGTGGTGCCTGAGCTACCTGTACTCGGACTCACTTGAGGCCCTCAACCACTACTTGTCCCTCCGGACCGCACGACGCTAAGTACCCCAGTGTTTCTCAACCTGTACTGACTCGATGACTTTACTTGACTATATAAATATGTAGAAGAGATTTAGATTTTCGTTAAGGGGTTTCTCCTTAAGTCAAAGACTTATTCTTCGTTAATGTTTATATAGTGTTTAAATAAAAATAAAGTACAAACATGTTCTTACCATACATATATTAAGATTGATTCTGATTTTATGGAGAAATTTATTTAACTCTTATGTTTGCGAACACACGAGTAAGTGAAGTCAGAACAGGTTGAGAAACACTGTAATACCTTATATTGGACGATCAGAGGCGACATGTACCCTAAGAAGGTCCGTTCTTATGACCTCATCCAACGGTACGGGAGGAGGTCCTTTAAAAGGGTTGGGTCCCTAGCTTAGTCATAGAGGATAAAGAGTAGAGGACGTAACGTCCACCTAATAAATGACGATTCAGGGTTATCTTTGTGTTCATTATTTTATACAGTATACTATGTATTTTTAAGGAGTGTGGGGGAAACTATTTGAACATAGAATATCTCTTTAGATAAACACGGTGTTGAATTTTAGTCACGGTAGGTTATGAGTACTCTTTATATTTCTTAAGGAAGTTCTAGTGTCTAATTTCCTACCATCTTAATCCAAAACTTGAGTCGAGGATACCTCTTTCTCATAAACTTTTATTATAATATACCATGGAACCAAACAGATTATTTACATAGAACAAAACTTTATTTTACAATCTTTAATTTAATTCTCCTAAAACGTTCGGTAGAATAATCTGTGAACATATTACTTCATATTAATCACAACGGAAAGTATAACACTACGTTAATTGTTTACCTCCGTAAGACAATATATTTGGTCAGGACTCATTTTGCTATGTATGTATTTTCGACCTTAATAACCGTGCGGTATCCAGTTATTCCACCGTTCAAGAGTCCCTGATCAACTACGTTACCGTAGTCTTAAGTACGTCTTCATTTACAGTCCTTTATTCTTTTATGTGTTGTGACGTTTACACTCTTTGGTATTGTTATTTAGAACTTTCAGTTCGTACTCCAAAAAAAAACAAACAAATGTTTTGAAAGATTATTCAAGAATAGTAAGTCAAGTCAAGTCAGCGAGTCAACGTAGACTGAGACGCTGGGGTACTTAACGTCGTGTGGTCCGGAGGGATAGGTAGTGGTTGAGGGTCTCAAGTGGGTTTGAGTACACGTAGTTCAGTCACTACGGTAGGTCGGTGGAGTGGGAGACAGCAGGGGAAGAGGAGAACGGGGGTTAGGGAGGGTCATAGTCCCAGAAAAGGTTACTCAGTCGAGAAACGTACTCCACCGGTTTCATAACCATAAAGTCGGTGTCGTCGTCAGGAAGGTTACTTGTGGGTCTGACCACAGGAAATCCTACCTGACCAACCTAGAGGAACGTCAGGTTCCCTGAGAGTTCTCAGAAGAGGTTGTGGTGTCAAATTTTCGTAGTTAAGAAGCCACGAGGCGAAAGAAGTGTCAGGTTGAGAGTGTAGGTATGTACTGGTGTCCTTTTTAGAATCGGAACTGATCTACCTGGAAACAACCGTTTCATTACAGAGACAAAAACTTATACGATAGATCCAACCAATAATGAAAAGAAGGTTCCTCATTTGCAGAAAATTAAAGTACCGACGTTAGTGGTAGACGTCACTAAACTTTGAGTTTAAAGACATTCTTTGAGATATATAGTTCTATTTTACTAAATTATTAATAGAAGTCTTAGTATCATTATTTGTTTTGGATGTAAATATACTCCAATTTATTTCTTCCATTTAAAACTGTTGTACTGACTACTTTTCTTACTATACACCTGACACAACGAGACGATATAGCCCCATTTGTCTAGGGTCTGTGAGAAAGTGAGGAATTTAGTATCACTAGATCATACCGGAAGTAAAACGGAAGATCTACGGTGTACGGTCACCTGTTCTGAATGTAAATTGTTTTACCAAAATATCGAATTTCAATATACAAAGTCCTATGTACTACTCAATCCTATAACGATGACTAAGAGAGTCTTATGGACTTTCTCTTTAGGTCCAGTTAATACACGCGGCTTCCTTGTAGAAACATATGAAAAAAGGTTTCGTTTTTAGATACATCGAGTTTTAGACCCCTCTCAGTGTATCTTCACATCAACGAGGAATGTGAATCATTAACAGTCATTCAAGGACTAAGACTTTCTCAGTAGAAAGGTACAATCAATATACAATACTAGATTTTGATAAAAGAATATCGAATTATTCGTCAAAGACGACGTCACAGAGAAAGTGTTGGTCCGGTGAAGAGAATCTTTTAATATCGGCACCCGTGTTTGTGTGTGTGTGTGTGGGGAAACGGATTGGTTTCAACTGAGACGTTAAAGATATTTAGGTTTAAGTCAATAATAGTAGGTACAGTCCACATAAAAACAACGAAGTCAAAGACGATAAAATTAGAAGTTACTAACGACCGTCACTTTCTACCTCTTCATACTTATACACTCTGTTAATTCAGATTAAATTAGTGTTGACGAGAAAACCTATTACCACGATTTGATAAAAAAAAAAAGATAAAATCAGTCATTACTCCATCCTTTACTTTAAACTCAACCCCGAAAGATAGTAAGTCGACTTGTGATCCCTTATTTTACTGGTTGTGTGATTTATAATATTATACCTGTTTCATAATCTATTTGACTTGTCTTTCTCCATTTCGACATCACCTTATTAATGCGACTGACAGTCTGATTCGGTAAAAGTCTCCTGTCAGTATAAAAGTCTTTTGATCTCTTATCAAATGATCATCCGTTGTAAAATCCCTTTATCGTATTTTTTCAATAAGAATCTTTTTGGGACTCTTCGATCATAAGATGAGAAAATATAGGGGAAGATAGAAAAAGTGCAGAAGGAGAACAGTATAAGTGACGAGAACTGACAGAAGGAGGTGGGGAGTACGTGGAGATGTAGGAATTCTTCCGGGTTCAGGATGGTCAAGACCAGAAAGTAAAAACAAAACAGAATAAAAACAGTTTTAAATAAATCGTGAATGACACACAGTCTATATATTATTTTGAACGTGTACCGTATACTAGGATGAAACATCATCTAGATAACAAGACTTACGACGACGACGACGACGACGACGACGACGACGACGACGACGACGATTCAGTAAAGTCAGCACGGGCTGAGACACGTTGGGGTATCTGCCTTCGGGTGGTCCGAGGGGGCAGGGACCCTAAGAGGCCCGTTCTTGTGACCTCACCCAACGGTAAAGGAAGAGGTTATGTACTTTCACTTTTCACTTTCACTTCAGCGAGTCAGCACAGACTGAGTCGCTGGGGTACCTGACGTCGGGTGGTCCGAGGAGGCAGGTACCCTAAAAGGTCCGTTCTCATGACCTCACCCCACGGTAACGGAAGAGGGAGACTTACGATCCCTTTATACTTACCATAATAAATTGTAATTAACCACGATCACCATTTCTTAAGTGGACGGTCGAGTTCTCTGTACTTAAACTAGGGACCCAGTCCTTCTAGGGACCTCCTCCTCTACCATGGGATGAGGTCATAATAACGTCCCTCTTAGGGTACGTATCTCTTCGGATAGTCCGTTGTCAGGTGTGCCACGTCTCGACCTGTACTGACTCGTAGACTCTCGCGTCGTGTCAAACAAGTTCTAAAGTTCTATTCGATCACTGCAAACGGACTGTAAACTTGGCTCGAGAAAATTTTAAGACTTGAATATAAGAATCGTCAACATATAAGAAAGAACACATGCCGCCACGATTCGGTATACGAGTTAAAGACACGAACGGTTGGGTTATAAAATTTTCTGGACGGCCTGTCGTATTTACAAACGGATGTCAAAGTTCCAAATATAAAAGAGACAAGGATTTTGGTCTTCTAACTCTGACTCTGGTGAATTAGGACCAAGGTTCGAGGAACTTTTACTTGGATTAACAAACCTTTACCGTCTGAGAAGACGTCCATTACAAAAAGTAAAAACAGGAGGAAAAGAGGGAACCACTAAACTTAGACTAAAAATCGTACACAAAGAGAAGGGTCATAGAGTAACTCTTTTAAAAGTCAATGATTTAAAAGTGTATTTACACCCAGTAACTTTTGAGAGTGACATTTAGAATGATAGACACAGTTTTGGGTCATAGATACCTGTCCGGAAGTACCGAAAAGTGACAAGAGAGACTCAGAATAGAACCGGGTGAAGACCTTAATCATAGAGAGGAAAACTTAAAGTTCTAGTAAGAAGCTATCTCTTCTCAGTGCCATATAAAGCGTTTAGGAAGGATGTTTAGGTCAGTAAAGACTAATACCTAAACGACTTAAACCTTCAACATATATCCTTCGACCCTCATAGACTGAGACAGTAAATGTAATCCGAAGTTAGGGAGTTACTTTTATTTAAGTTTATAGATTTCAAATAAATCAAGATGAAAGGTGTATGTGACACATACCGTGCATATAAGAGGAAGTAACACACGGAGAAAGGAACTGTCGACCGGACAAAAGTGATGAGGTTTGTGAACACCCCTACAGAGTTAAACCCTACTCATTGAAAGGTTGTTTTAAAATAGTTTTTGGATTTATTTCTTATTCTTGATGTTTTATATAGGTGTTACTTCCCAGATTATAGTATTCAACTATCACTTCCGAGTACTATTTTCAGTCAATTGTTTTACGTAAGTATTTTCGACTTGTTAAATGTAAATACATGTATGACATGACTGTATATCGTGTTTCGTCAAAAGAGGTCGGGGTAAATTAAGAGGGTTTGATAAGTAAAATAAGAGTAGGGAAGGATCGAGACAAGACCTGTGTGTTTAGTGAGCTGATTTATAGAGAGAGTAAAGAGTTTACATCAGAAGTGTCTTTCGTAAATGAGATAAGACCTTACTCCGTCTTTTTGGAATAGACTGAAAGTACTTGTTTTAAAAAGATAATGACGAAAGTCTTGGACTGTTTAACACTTTGATCATGATAGATAAAGAGAGAAAGAGTCCCTTAGCTATAAAATCCTGAAATAAAATCCTTCGTTTTTGTTTGTTTTGTTTTGTATAAAATCGTGAAAACGAAGAAGGTGAAACGTGTAATAAATTGGTTTCTTAACTTCAAAAAGATCGTCATAAAATGATTTTTATTTTATTTCAAAGTCTTTACGGTTTGATCAACCAGAGAGTTAAAAGTGAGTAAGAACTATAGACGAAGACCTTGATTACTTTTACTTTTTCGCACCTACAACCCTCAGTTTCTCCTCGACTTCACCCATTGATTATTCTCATCAATAAATATTATTTGAACCCACGGGAGGACCATAGTATAAACTGGGTATAGTAGTACTCACTGCCTGTATCCGTTATTACTTTCCTCGTGTAGTTCTTTAAAATCCACGTTCTATAGGTCTCCTTTGGTGTCCAGTTTCACTTCAGAGTATTATTTCAGTCTGCTCCTAAGTCCTGTCGTCCTTATATATAGTTTTGGACTACTTTTTCCCTATATTTACATTTTTTTTTTACGGACATGTCTTGAATGTACTACTTTTGGTATGGTATAATTACTTATATTAGTTTCTACTATATTTATTTACCTCTCTACATAGAACAAGTATCTAACCTTCTCAGACGTATGATTTTCAACCGTTAAGAGAGATTTTATTATATTGGTCAAATCAGAGACAGTGTCAGGGTCGCCCTACTCGTTTACGATGTCATGGTAAATAACTTTTCGGAAAGGAAGTGACTTGATGAGAACTAGGAAATATTTTTTAGTCAACCCGTATAAACATACTAACGTAAAACCCCAAAAGACAGAACAAGGGAACTAGATACAATCTATTATCCAAATAATAGTCTCCTAAATAAGAAAACTAGATGGGGAGACTATTAGTGTATATCATAAGTAGTGATATTGACATTCAACACGTCTTTCTTACTGAGATTTGGAATGAAAGTGTTCGTTATAGTTTTGCGTGAATTATACCAACTGTGTGAATTTCTATTTTAATATTTTTATACGTTTAGAATCTTATTGTGTAGTCTCTTTTAGAAACTGAAGATTCCAGACCGTATCTCAAGAATCTGAACTTTGGGTTTCATGCTAGGTATTTTCCTTTTTCACTATGTAGTGTGTAATAGTTTTAATTTTAAAATGAGAAATATTCTGGAACAATTTTTTTAATTTTCTATCCGATATCGTATTCCTTTTTAAAAACACTTATTTATCGAGTATCTTCTGATCATAGACCTAATATACCCCTTAAGAGTACCGTTATCATTGTGTTGTTTATTAAGTTAATCTTTTATCCTTCCCTGTACTTCTTCGCAAAGTCAACTCTCCTGGATCTTCACTTCACTTCTTCACTTCACTTCAGTGAGTCAGTTCAGACTGAGCACTGGGGCACCTGACATCGGGTGGTCCGAGGAGGTAGGTACCCTAAGAGGTCCGTTCTTATGACCTCACCCAACGGTAAAGGAAGAGGTCCCCTAGAAGGTCTGGGTCCTTAACTTGGGTCCAGAGGGTGTAACGTCCGTCTACGAAATTGGAGACTCGGTGGTCCCTTCGGACTCTCCTATATCTCTCTCCTACATCTCCACCGTTGATTAGTGTTAATTTTTATAAGTCGTAATTGGAAATGTCTTTACGTAACACCAATTTTGGTGTTACTCTTAAGAGATGTTTGGATAGTCTTATAGATTCTATTTTATATCAGTGTTGTCGTTTATGAAAGTTCCTACACCTCTTTACCTTAGTAAATATGTAACGACCATTCTTGTACATTTCCATGTTATTAAGTCTTTTATAAGTAGTTAAAGAATGTTTTGATTTATATATTAATGGGTCTTTAATGTGAAATTCCATAAATAAAGTCTCTTCATGATGAATAATGCAAATTTGTTTTTATACTTATACATATCGTCAAATAAAAATTATCGTTTTTTAACGTCAGTCGGGTCTACAGAAAGTCACTTGTTTACCAATTTGTTTGACAATGTAGGTAGAAAGTTTTATAATTGAGTTTTATTTCATTTACTTGTTAACGATGTGAGTAGTTGCACTTATTTATAAGTCTATTAATGATTTACTATTTTAATAAGATAGTTAGAGTTTTCTAAGTATACCATACTAAGGTAAATACATTGTAAGAACTTTGCTGTTTAATATTATTACCTTTTGTCTGATCACCAACAGTCCTCAATGTTTCCTATTTCAACTCTCTTTTTACCTACACTCATGTTTTCCCTCTAAAATCACAAGGACACTACTACCTTTATCAGAAATAGAACTGACTTATCTAAAGTTATTGGACCAGTACTTTAATATCATAAAAAAATTTCTGTAATGGGTACCTCTTTTGACCCTTTTAACATGGATCGTAGAGAGACATAATAAAGAATTTTAACAGACACTTAGATGTAAATAGAGTTCTACTTTTGGAATCAGTTTATAATTTATATATATAGGCTTTGTTCTTCTATCTTAATTAAATAAATGTGTAACTTATGGGAAAACCCATCTTGTAAACTTCTTGATCTAAAGTTGTCTTGGGGTACTAAGATAAATGGTGTCCGAGTTAGTTTCTGTTCGTATGTTCCAACTCACAACAAGGAAAGAAATTGTAATAGACCTACTCGGAAAGAGTCCCAAGATCAACTCTATGAAGTCTTCTGATCCTCCAAATATACATGTTCTTTTACTTTTACAATCATCTCTCACTGAAGGCTTAAAAATAAATTAACTTTGTATTTTCCTCCAACTAATCATTACCACTTCCATTCCGTTTAGTATGTCCGCTTTCCGACTTCTGTAATAGACCTGACAGGTTCATATCCCGTTTTAAAGTGACATGTGCTTATAGTCCAACATTCCATAGTTGTGATTCCCTTCGGGTTTTCACGTTCGGTGTGACAATTTTAGGTCGAATTAATCTTACACATACGACTCAACTTGTGTATGGAGTCTTCCTTTATTCTCACTTTCGATTCACTTTATTTTTGACTTCTTTTAAAACTTTATGCCCGTATCCAATAAATCGTCTTCAATAGAACCAGTCCAGGGTCTCAGATTTTCCGATATACATAAACCTTCGACTCGAACCATATCTATTTACTGTGATAGGTGAATCTTAAATTTTAATGTTATCACTACTACTATAATGATAATTGTCGTTGATAGAAATTTACTTACAAATCACATATACTCCGTAAAACTAGTTAATTAAGAAAATCAAGTATAGCCACTGTGACACTATTCATGAATGGAAATTAAGTCTGGATAATAACATTGTCATTTCTCGATATCTCTGGTTGAACGGATTCCACTTCCTTAGTCATCTAAACATCTTAGAGCATTCATTTGTAAGATTATCGATCAGTCCTTTATACTTTAGGTTCAATCAGTAACAAACACTACTTTCACCAATTTACAACCTATACACGTCTTTATACCAGTTGTTGACGGAATAAAACGGACGGGAATAAAGATAGTATACATATCGTTTTTAGAAATACTAAAAATTAATACTTTAAGTCCCTTACTCTTTATAGAGAAAATTTAATCTTAGTACATGAATAAAATTACACTACATGATCACTATGTGGAAACTCTTTCTGTGTCTGAGAGACTTAGGGTCAAAAGAGTACACAGTTTCCTACATTATCGTGAATGTGTAAACAACTCTAGTAAGTACATTTATAAATTAATGGTGACAGTGGTGGTGGTAGTAGTAGAAATAAATAAGAATGGGATATGCAATAGAAGAAAAATATTGTAGTATTAAAGATAGTTCGTAACATCGAAATCCAATTTAGGATAACAGGAAAAATTTGAAGGAGACATATTAAGTCAAGTCAAGTCAAGTTAGGAAGTCAGTACAGACTGAGAAACGCTGGGGTACATGATGTCGTATCGTCTGAAGGGACAAGTAGTGGTTGAGGACCTCAACGAGTTTGAGTACAGGTAGTTCAGTCACTACGGTAGGTTGGTAGAGTAAGAGACAACAGGGGAAGAGGAAGACGGAAGTTAGAAAGGGTCGTAGTCCCCGAAAGAGTTACTCAGTGAAGAAGTGTAATCCACCGGATTCATAACCTCGAAGTCGAAGTCGTAGTCAGGAAGGTTACTTATAAGTCCTGCATAAAAGAATCCTAACTGACCGAACTAGAAGAACGTCAAGTTCTCTAAGAGTTTTCAAAAGTCGTTGTGGTATCAAGTTTTCGTACTTAAGAAGCCACGAGTCGAAAGAAATACCAGGTTGAGAGTGTAGGTATGTACTCATGACCTTTTTGGTATGGAACCTACTGTACCTGGAAAAACCATTGTAATACAGATACGAAAAATTATACAACAGATCCAAACAGTATCGAAAAGAAGGTTCCTCGTTCGTAGAAAATTAAAGTACCGACGTCAGTGGTTGGCGTCATAAATACAGATATATAAATCCAGGAGTGACTAGTACTTGGTTTTTTCAGAGTGTAAAAATATAATAGTAAGTGACTTTTGTACTCAAAGGATTTTCGTTTTTATTGTTGTTGGACCACAGGTTTAATTTATAATTAAAGAAAACTTAACAATGTTGTCCTCATCGTGTAATAATTTATATTATTAATTCTCCGACAGTTCTGGAATGTATGAAGAAGAAAGGTCAATATTAGTGACTGCAAGACTGAAGATTGGATGTTCCTACCTCCCTTCTGACAACGAGACTATTACTCTACTTTCCAGTATCTTTGATCACTAAAGATCTCAGTAACAAACCCTTTAACAATACCAAAGACGTCTGGACCTTCCGAAGATTCGTTTCCTAGTCAACTTATAAACGAACAACCAGTAAGGTTTTGACGTCATGTTAACGACCACTCATTTTTTGTCCCTCAACTACCTGACCTAAAGTCCTTCGTCCCTTACAAGTTCTCACTGACCGGTATCGTCGAAACTAAGTGTTTTGTATATCGTACTAATTTTTTATTTTGACCCTCTTTCTAAATCTGGTAATAGATGACTCAGTTTTTTCCCGAGGTCTGTAGATACCTGAGGACAAGAAATATAAACAACTTCGGAAAGGATCAAAGAGAGATAAAAGACACAATCTGTTGATAAAATTTTACGAAAAGTCTTAAAGTGTTTTTTGTACTAAAAAAGAGTTTAAGCCTTAAGGACACTAAAGGTGATGTTTTTAAAATGAAGTTAATACGTAGTGATAACATCATTCGTCTTATTACCGGGGAGTTTCTAAGGGTGTAGAATTAGGGGTCTTAGACACTAATACGTTGAAATATACCCTTTTCCCTGAAGCGAATAGGTCGATTCAGTTCCTAGAACTCTACCCCTTAATTGACCCTATTTCGTCTAGACGAATTATATAGGTGTTTTAGAAATATTCCCCTCCTTTCTTTTCCTCTGTTTTCTCAATCGGTCTCTTCTTCTACCCTACCACCTTATCTTCATCTTCACTGCTTCTTGATACTCAGTCCCTTAGTTCCGTCGTCGATCTACGACCTTTTTCCTTTATCTCAGAGGAGATCTCAGAGGTGTTTATTTGATTAGGTAAAATATCAAGACTAAAGACCTAGACTTACTATCATGTAAATATAACGATCTTGTGAGAAACCGTTAGAATATGTCGTCACTACCCTTTTACTATCTAACACCATGGATCTCACTCTGTTTCGACATTATTTATAGACTTTTATATCTTCACTGATACCTTAACCGTTATCCGTCTTCAACCATCTCAAAAATTCTTCTGTTATCCTTTTTAGAATCATTAAATACATATTTAGATATATTTTATATGTATATACACAAATATATACATATGTGTATATATTATTATATACGTTAATAATATAGGATAAGTCTAATGTTATCCGTGATCTGTAAAGAGATATATAAAAAGATAAAAGGGATTATGAAATCTCTTTAATATGTCACACTTGTATATAAAATCGTTAAACTCACGACTTACACACTGTCCGTCCAAAGATTCTTGAAGTACATATTTTTATATTTATTTTTAATATATATATATATGTGATATATACACACTTTATATAAAATTACCTCAAATATATATATACATACACACGAATCGTCGAGTCAGTACCTGTTCAAAAACACTGGAATACCTGAGATCGGACGGTCCGAGGAGACAGGTACCTTAAAAAGGTCCGTTCTTATGACCTCACCCGACAGTAAAGGAGGAGGTACCTTAGAAGGGTTGGGTCCTTAGTTTGGACGTAGAGGACTCAGAGGACGGAACATCCACCTACGAAATGAAGACTCGGTAGTCCCTTCGGGGAACATATACGTACAAGACACGACTTGACTCAGTGAGTCAACACGAGTTGAGAAACGTTGGGGTACCTGACATCGGACGGTCCGAAGAGACAGATACCCCTAAGGAGTCCGTTCTAATGACCTCTCTCAACAATACGGGAGGAGGTCTCTTAGAAGGGTTGGGTCCTTACCTTGGAGTAACTTCCACCTAAAAAATAGTAGAATCGATGGTCCTTTCGGCACATATACAGATAAATATACATATGTTATATATATGTGTATATATATATATTAAATAAAATGTCTATTAAACAAATATACATTTAAATAAAAAGGGAGTTGAGATACTATTTTAATAATAATATAGGTATATAACGGACTTCTTTGACCTGAATTCCCTTAATTAATTATGTAAAGTTCAGTATGTCAGTCAATCATGACTAGAGTCTTTTACTTGGGGATAGATAAACTAACGTCTCGAACACGATAGTTGACGATACGATACGACAATAATTAGTAATACGAATTATATGTGTAAAATTAATTATGATTTATTAAAACTGGATATTTTTAAACTTTGAGATGAAATCTAACGAATCAAGTTCTTACACACTCGTACAGTAATAGTGGAACATGACTAAAAATAAAGTTCGAATAACTTGTAGAATCACTTTATAAATCTCTTTAGAGGAAATTTTGAGGGAGTGTGTTTATGAATTTAAAAAATAAATTTTTAAGACATTTTAGTTAAAGACTTCGTCGTCGTCAAGTGTATGAATTACTAATAGAAGTCCGTTCGAGTCAGGAGATCTAGTACTGTCTTTTATTCCGTAGTGATTTTTCACTAATACTCGTTAGTTTGATTAAGAGTCTAAAAATCGAAAAGACAGTAACTAAAAACTCTCACTTGGACTCAGTTATAATACGTTAATGAACGAGAGACCGTCTCCGTATTTTACATTAGTGTGTCGTTTTGGTCATTCACTTTCTTCACAGTCCTAAGTACTCACTTAGGTCGATGACGGTCGTAGGTATAGAGTCTCACAAAAAAAGAAAATTAATATAATATATACACTTAATACGATATATTTGTCAAGACAAATTCTTATACTTAGTCTCTCCTTTGTTCATTATCCTAATCGTTGTAATTATACATAAAGGACTCTTACAGTTCTTAGATGGTATTACATAAATGGTAACTTTTATTAAATTATTTTATCAATTATAAAAAATTTGAATTAAAATGTAGTCACCCTACTTAAGAATATTTCTCTTATTATTCTTATTTACCGTATATATAAATATATCAGTAGACCATTTACCACATATAGTAACCTATCAGTAAATATGTATGATTGACATTTATATAACGGTGAAAAACTAATTGACTGGGTATTTTCGATACCTAATCTTCTCAAGAACTTTGATTTTAAATCTCCGTTTTGGACTGTTTGAACTTTATTTGTATGTGTGTTATCTTCGTTAAAATGTCACTTTAATCTAAAAGGGAAAGATCTTCATAATACTCCTACAAATACTTACGACGTATCTTACACGACAGGTCTCCGTACAAAGGATAACAATTCAATTTTTGAGGGGAACTGTCGTCGACTATTACCATTACTCAATTTAATCATACTTTTAGGAGTACTGTCAGTCGGTGACTTGGACAAGTGTAGTATGAGACAGTGAGGGACTCCATATTTATCTGTCTTTTTTAATGAGGTCTCTCTCAGGAAAAATGACTTAAATTTAATTTATGGTATGTTTACCTATCGTGAAGGGTGCTCTCTTAGTTAGAGAGTCGGTCTACTATAAAACTTTAAATAGAGACTTTTCTTTACGTGACCGATGAGGTTTATGAGATCCGGTAAGAATAGAGAAGGAAGACACTTTTTACCGGAAGAGACTATAGAATGTTACATATAAAACAAACGTAAAGAAGAAGGCGTCCTGAAAGGACCACCGAGTCTCCCATTTTACAGACGACGTTACGTCCTCTGGGCCCAAGTTAGGGACTCAACCCTTCTAGGGGACCTCTTCCTTTACCGTTGGGTGAGGTCATAAGAACGGACCTTTTAGGGTACCTACCTCCTCGGACCATCCGATGTGCCCCAGTGTTTCTTAACTTGTGCTGACTCACTGAAGTGAAAGTGAAAAGTGAAAGAAGAACTCGACGATGTACAAGTTTAGAATTACGTGAAGACGGATTACTCGGTTCTTTGTCACAGACCCATACACGTACACATCCACACATATACACACATACACACACACAAACGTACTTATGGCCTACCTCGATGGAACCCAAACACTCCGAAGGTTCAGGAGGACCTTTTACAGAAAAATATTGAAGTCCGGACTTTCCGTTACACTGTAACCTTCTCCTTATGTCTGTTCTCTTAATCTTCCGGACTTAACATCCGGTCCGACTTACATATCGTTTAGTAGAAGGTGACGGTTAAAGTACGTGTGGTAAGGGATGGTGTCCCCTAATACCAAAATGTAGACATTCACTTTCTAAAAGTTGATCTACGTTATTTCCAGGTGAGATCTAGTTTGTCGTACTCTCGATGTAGTTGTTTCTCTGTGAAACTCCTGTTTCCGTACTACTCACACACACACACACACACACACACACACACACACACACACACACATATATATAATAAAGGAGGTCGTGTACTTAATGATCGACCCGTATAAGAAATGCTCATATTATGTATGACAACTAGACATGACGACCACTGTAACACCTATTTATTTGTGGTTGTCATATAGAGATAAATGATATAATGTAGAGGATGTTTTATTCGTCTTGAAACAGTTAAGAACTACGATACTAACTTCGTTCTCGTTTAACAATAGTTTCTTTTAATGTATAACTACGTTTGTACAGAACGAAACAAATTTCACTAGTAATTAGAGTCGACAAATAAACTTTTTTTAACATTTAAGAATGTTTTGACTCAGAAGAGATGTAGAGGTTCCCATAGAAACGGGTAACAGCACCTTTCATAAAACTTGTATTTACAATGAGTTGTTCAAAAACGTAACTAAACAACTATTACGGATATTACTTTTACCTCTTCTTTATTATTTTATCACGAATTATAACCCTCTTAATATTATAGGTGGTCATCCCTTGATAACTCTTTACAATCTATTAACAATCCTAATTACAATCTATAGATTAATTAACAATCTATTTACAATCCTAATTAGATTTTCATATTTCGGTCGTTTTAACTCGAACCGTAAACAACGTACACAGTCCGAAGGTTGAGAATGGAGTACGACACATATCTTGTCAATTTTCTCAACTTCTAAACTTTAGTGTCGTTTTAGATGTAAACGATTTTTAGTTTTGAGAGTTGAAGGGACGTTTCACAACTTCGTGGTTGTAAAGTAGTAAATTGGGATAATTGTCAATACGGTTTGTTAAAGTGTGTTCCCTTTGTTCATGTTAACGGATATTCCTAACTTTTTTTTTTTTTTTCGAATCCTATAATTCGTACGTATTTGATAATAGATTTACCTTTAAGAACGTAAGTTATTTTTTAATACTTTACCAGATCCCGTATGAATATTCTTGTATTTCATAGAATTTATGTATACGGTTAATAGGTTATTTTATACCTTGTTATTTAGAACTCATTCAACTGAAAAGAAAGTATTTGATCGGTAATTTCTTTTAGAAATATTACTAAAAGACCTAGAAAAATTAATTAAAACATAATTTCGTATTAACGAAATGTCTTAAAACGACAAAAGACAGTTTGGAGTTGTACTTAGTCGGTATTCATATGTATATAGGGGAGGGAAAACTTGGAGGGAGGGTAGAGTGAGGGGAAGGTGGGGAGATCCAACTATGTCTCGGGGACAAAAACAAAGGACTCGGTATGTCGTTTAAGGGTAACAGATATATGAAATGTATACCATTACATTCAAAGGTACAATGCGAAAACCATGTGGAATGGGAGAGGAGGGGAGAGGGGTACAGGTATTCAGACAAGAGATACAGACAAAGAGGTAACGACCAGACATTTATTTAAGAAGTCATGTTAAAAGGATCTAAGACATATATACGTAATGTTATTCTCTAAATAGGAAGAGAAATACTGAATGAAGTGAAACATATTATCCAAGATCCAAGTAGGTGGAGTTCTCTCGACTGAGTTTACAACAGGAAAAATACCGACTCATTATAAGGTAACACATATACATGGTGTTGAGGATATAGGTAAGTAGACAGTTACCTGTAGATCCAACGAAGGTACAAGATCGATTACATTTATCACGACGTTACTTGTTGCCCTATGTACACAGAAAAATTTAAAGCTAAAGAATCACCATATATGGATCCTCACCCTAACGACCCGGGATACCACCAAAATAAGGATCAAAAAATTCCTTAGAGGTTTGACAGAAGATATCACCGACATAGTTAAATGTAAGAGTGGTTGTTACGTTCTTGTAAGACAAAAGAGGTGTGGGAGAGGTTGTAAGTAAAAAACATCTGAAAAACTACTACCGGTAAGACTGACCACATTCCACTATAGGGTAACATCAAAACTAAACGCACAGAGATCATTACTTGTTACAAATTATAGAAAAGTACACAAACAATCGGTAGACATACAGAAGAAACCTCTTTATAGACAAATCCAGAAAAAGGGTGAAAAGCCAACCCAACAAACAAAAAGACCAAAACTCAACATACTCGACGAACGTATAAAACCTTTAATTAAGAAACGGTGAACAAAGTAAACAATAATAAGAGAGGTCAAGACTCCTAACGGAAAAGTGGAACGAATATCAAAGGAAACGACACGTTTTCGACAATTCAAATTAGTCCAGGGTGAAGAAATAAAAACAAAAATAAAAGTAATGAGATCCTCCACACAGTATCTCCTAGAACAAAACTAAATACAGTAACTCACAAGACGGATACAAAAAGAGATTCTCAAAATATCAAAAACCAGAATGTAAATCCAGAAATTAGGTAAAACTCAAATAGAAACACACACTACAATTTTTTACAAGATTAAAGCAAGAAGATGTACATCGACAGGTGAAAATGGTTGTGGTAAATAACTTCTCCAACAGTAAAGGGATGACATATAAAAAAGGAGGAAAAAGTTTTTATTCCATGGGTATCCTCGTACCTAAATAAAGACCCGTAAGATAGAACGAGGTAACCAGATATAAAGACCAAAACACGGACATGGTTTGACAGAACTATTGATGATATCATCAGTAGACCTCAGTCCTTCCAACTAACGAGGTCGAGGTAAGAAGAAAGAGGTTTGACGAAACCAATAAACCCCAGAAAACACAAAGGTATACTTAACACTTAAAAAAACAAGAACAAGATACTTTTTACAGTAACCATTAAACTATCCCTAGTGTGACTTAGACATCTAGTGTAACTATCATATCAGTAAAAGTGTCATGACTAAGAAGGATAGGTCCTTACAGAGAGGTAAACAAATACAATAGAAACTAAAGAAAGTAGTCACAGAATATGAAAGGGTACATGTCAAGAAAACAAAGGAGAAGATCTATAAAATAGGAAAACAACTTTACCACTTACCCTAACTAAGGAATTAATGAGAAAGAATAAAAAGTAACAAGTCAAGTCAGCGAGTCAGCACAGGCTGAAAAACGTTGGGGTACTTAACGTCGTGAGGTCCGGAGGGACAGGTAGAGGGTCTCCAGTGAGTTTGAGTACAGGTAGTTCAACCATTACGGTAGGTCGGTAGAGGAGGAGACGGCAGGGGAAGAGGAGGACGGGGGTTAAGGAGGGTCGTAGTCTCAGAAAAGGTCACTCAGTTAAGAAGCGTACTCCACCGGCTTCATAACCTCAAAGTCGAAATCGTAGTCAGGAAGGTTTCTTGTGGGTCCTGACTAGAGGACCCCGACATTAAAAGGAAAACCCTTTTTCGTTTGTTTCCTTATTCACATCGTTTTTATTATTATCCAAAATCTTTTAATTTTAATATTTTTCTCTTTTCCTTTTTTCCTTTTGAGGTGTCTTGACATTTTCGGGTTACATCTCCGTCTCCAAATATTGTTGTTATTTTTTTACACTGACTCCCTCTTTTTTTTTTCTAGTTTTCGAATTAATCTAAAGTATCACAGTTATTTTAGCTGTTGATGTTGTTGTTTGGTCCGTCCCGGACGTCCCCTCCGTTTTTTATTTTTTTTCTTTCTTTTCTTTTTATTTATGTTTCTTGGACATCTTGTTCAGTTTCGTATTCTTATTATTTACAAAAAGAACTCAGTCACGACAGTCTCAGGAAAGGAACGACCCTCAGTACTAGATGGAGGGGAGGGATCCTCCGGGAGGTTATTACGTGACTAGAGACCTGTAAAACCCCCGTCTGTCTAAGATTAGACGAGGATGAGGACACATAAGATCGGAGGTTACAGGTGTCGGTAGTCTGTCTTGATCGCGTAAAAGAAAACACCCTCGAGAGTTACAAGAAAACATATAAGGTATCTATGTCTCAGACGGATCAACTCACACACCTAAATTTGACGTCGAACATGTCGACCACCCTTCCAAAAGTCAGAAGAAGGAATCAATGTGATGGGGACCCAAAGTTGACACCAAAATAAAGGTGGAGACGTACACCCGACAGGCGACCCCAAACGAGGATTCCGACGGGATCTCCTGAACCCAAAAGGGGACACTTCCGTTCCATACCTCTACCACATCGACGAACCCAGTGTCCCTAAGACCGTCGTGGTCAATGAGTCTCCTCAACCTCCACTCAAAACGTACCAAGATATATAAGAAAAGGTGAGCAGTACATGAGGACCCATCTGTCCTCACAAGATGTATATGAAGACACAAACTTCCACATAAGGACTACATAGACACCTCTCTCTCCACGAGGTGCAGGTGGATGAGGAGGTGGTAGAACAAGAGGATAGGTTAAAAGGTCTAGGATTTCGCGTGATCCTTTATTTTTATCATTTTTATAAAAAGAGGGTTTAACCAAAGTGACTTACGATTTCGAAAAGACTGATAGTTTAGTACCATGACCTCACCTAACGGTAAAGGAAGAGGTCCCCTAGAAGGGTTTGGTCCCTAACTTGGACCCAGAGACCGTAACATCTGTCTGTAAAATGACAGACTCCGTGGTCCCTTCAGGATCTGTACCAAATCTGAAATATTTTAGAAGATTTCAGTAATATAAATGTGTGTGTGTGTGTGTGTGTGTGTGTGTGTGTGTGTGTTTCTATGACATTACGCTACCTACTTAGTTGGATACTGTAGTAA
This sequence comes from Capra ibex, assembly GCA_006410555.1. Taxonomy (NCBI): domain Eukaryota; kingdom Metazoa; phylum Chordata; class Mammalia; order Artiodactyla; family Bovidae; genus Capra; species Capra ibex. Next base: position 33,672,831 of record SJYO01004576.1, read on the forward strand.
ATCGGACTTTATGTCAAGAAACCCCTTAACTCTTGTTGACAGAAATACAATGTTTATAAATGTTTTGAGTTTTACGTCAAGATTTCCGTCAAGTTTCAAGAGGGAAAGTAATGATGGTTAGGGGTTTGGAGGGATTAATAGAGTGCCCCGAATATTTACAACCGGAATTCTTGGTTCGAGGAAGGACCTCCTTGAATTATAAGAAAGGAATAGTGGTCCAGAGGAGTCCCTTCATAATAGATCTTGTAGGAATCAAGGATTTTGACTCCCTTTTCAATTCCTCCCAAATTTTTTATTTTTGACGGTAAGGGTCCACCACGATCACCATTTCATAGGTAAACGGTTGTGTCCTCTGTGTTTTACACACCCAATCTAGGGACCCAGCCCCCTAGGACCTTATCCTTTACCGTTGAACAAGGTTAAGGAACGCACCTTTTATGGTACCTGTCTCTTCGGACCACCCGATACGGATTCCTCGGTGTCTCTCAGCGTGTCTTGACCCACTGACTCGTGTGTAAGTTTCAGGAGACGTGTCTTAGACCAGTTCATGTGAATAAGGTCGACGAGAAAATATTTGATCACTGAAAATATAATAGTATGGATATAGTAGTCAAGTCAAGTCAAGTCAGCGAGTCAACACAGGCTGAGAAACACTGGGGTACTTAACGTCGTGCGGTCCGGAGGGACAGGTAGTGGTTGAGGGCCTCGAGTGAGTCTGAGTACAGGTAGCTCAGTCACTGAGATAGGGAGGTAGAGTAGGAGACAGCAGGGGAAGAGGAGGACGGGGGTTAGGGAGGGTCGTAGTCTCAGAAAAGGTTACTCAGTTGTTAAGCGTACTCCACCGGTTTCATGACCTCAAAGTCGAAATCGTAGTAAGTAAGGTTTCTTGTGGGTCCCGACTAGAGGAAGTCTTACCCGACCAACCTAGAGGAACGTCAGGTTCCCTGAGAGTATAGTATCGACTAAAATTTTACTTTTACTATTTTAGAGACAAACGTAGACAGACATATAACGATAAATACTCAGACATTTATACACAACGTTTAAACATCGTGAAAAATTTGGACGATTACCACTTCTCTATGGACTACAGGTTCCATTCTTTTTGGGTTCATTTAACCATCCACAACGCTCTCCGTAGTCTCTCGTCTGTGTGACTTTGGTACTAGTGTCTTTTGATCAGTCAGATTAGTGTGACTGGTGTCGGAACAGATTGAGTTACTTTAATTCGGTACGACAAACCCCGGTGGGTTCTTCCCGCCCAGTACCACCTCTCCAGACTTTCTTACACCAGGTGACCTCTTCTCTTACCGTTTGGTGAAGTTATAAGAACGGAACTCTTGGGGTACTTGTCATACTTTTCCGTTTTACTATCCTATGACTTTCTCCTTGAGGGGTCCAGTCATCCACGGGTTATACGATGACCTCTAGTCACCTCTTTATTGAGGTCTTTCTTACTTCCCTACCTCGGTCTCGTTTTTGTTATGGGTCAACACCTACACTGACCACTATCTTCGTTCCGGGTTACGACATTTCTCGTTATAATGTATCTTTGGACCTTACGATTCAGGTACTTAATTCCGTTTACCCTTCATCAGTTTGTCTTTTACCGTTCTCACTTGTAACTGTAAGATCCACAGTCACTTGATTTTACCTGACCTTACCCATTTAAATTGAGTCTACTGGTAATATAGATGATAACACCCGTCCTAAAGGAATCTTCTTTATCTCATTGGTAGTACCAGTTGTCTTCTCAGACTTTACGTCATGAACCTACGTTAGAGTTTTTGCTGTGTTACTAGAGACAAGTAAAGGTTCCGTTTGGTAAGTTATAGTGTCATTAGGTTCAGATACGGGGTTGGTCATTGTGACTTCTTTGACTTCGACTTGTCAAGATACTTCTGGATATTCTGGAAAATCTTGATTGTGGGTTTTTTCTACAGGAAAAGTAATATCTCCTGACCTTACATTTTCATCCTTCAGTTCTTTTTGGACCTCATTGACAGTTTAAACCGGAACCTTATGCCTTACTTCGTCCCGTTTCCGATACGTCTCATGTAGTACTCTTTTTGACCCAACCTTCTTCGTATTCGACCTTAGTTCTAACGGTCCTCTTTATAGTTATTGGAGTCTATACGTCTACTGTGGTACGAATACCGTCTTGATTTTTCTCCTTGATTTTTCGGAGAACTACTTTCACTTTCTCCTCTCACTTTTTCAACCGAATTTCGAGTTGTAAGTCTTTTGCTTCTAGTACCGTAGGTCAGGTTAGTGAAGTACCCTTTATCAACCCCTTTATCACCTTTACCACAGTCTGAAATAAAACCCCCCTGAAATTTTAGTGACGTCTACAACTAACGTCGGTACTTTAATTTTCTGTGAATGAGGAACCTTCCTTTCAATACTGGTTAGATCTATCGTATAAGTTTTCGTCTCTGTAATGAAACGGTTGTTTCAAGGTAGATCAGTTCCGATACCAAAAAGGACACCAGTACATACCTATACTTTCAACCTGACACTTCTTTTGACTCGTGACTTCTTAACTACGAAAACTTGACACCACAACCTCTTCTGAGAACTCTCAGGGAACCTGACGTTCCTCTAGGTTGGTCAGGAAAGCTTTTCTCTAGTCAGAACCCACAAGAAACCTTCCTGACTACGATGTCGACTTAGAGGTCATGAAACCGGTGGAGTACCCTTCTCGACTGAGTAACCTTTTCAGAGACTACGACCCTCCCTAACCACCGTCCTCCTCTTCCCCTGCTGTCTCCTACTCTACCGACCTACCGTAGTGCCTGACCTACCTGTACTCAAACCCACTTGAGACCCTCAACCACTACCTGTTCCTACGGACCGTACGACGTCAAGTACCCCAGCGTTTCTCAGTCTGTACTGACTCACTGACTTGACGTCACTAGACTTACCATAATAAGGTCTACTAAGACTCTACCACCCCATCTTCCTGTATGTGAGTAGAAGAGGACTCTTTTGAGGTTTTAGTGTTGAGTCACGACTTGTTGACAACTGTCCTCTTACAAACTAGGGTGGTTTTTTGCTATAGGGTCTACGTTACCGTTTCCTTGTCGGGTCGGTCTACCATCCTCCCCAATTTAACGTAAATCTTAGTCCGGGGTATGAGTGGTCTCTACGAGTCTCCCGAGTTTGTTTGGAACACACGTGGTCCTGGGTCTCTGGGGTGTCTTTGACTCGGTCTTGACACAGACTTACAGAGGACACCTCTATACCCAGTCATCACCTGACGACGTCTCCGTCCCCGAGACCCACACCATCTGGACTTCACTTCACTTCAACGAGTCAGCACAGGCTGAGAAACGCTACGGTATCTGATATCGGATGGTCCGAGGAGACAGGTACCCTAAAAGGTCCGTTATCATGACCTCACCTAACGGTAAAGGAAGAGGTCCCCTAGAAGGGTTGGGTCCCGAGTTAGGGTCCAGAGGGCGTAACATCTGTCTGCGAAATGGTAGACTCGGTGGTCCCTTCGAAGGACTACCCTCTCCGACTGCCTCCTCCTTCTGGACCCATAGTATTCTGCGTAACCTCCTCCAACGGTAATTAGACGGTATCTCGGTGGGCTTGAATGTGTCCTGACCCCTTTCTCTAAGAACCTTCCGTGTTTGTTTTGGAAAACACGTGGTCCTGGGTCCACATTCCTCGTCACTGGTATTTTCTCTGACTGAGTCGGAACGGGTACTCACAGGTCCTCAGACGTCGTCTCCGCACCCATTCTCTACCGGACGAAGTCCTAACCCCCGTGACTCATATCGTCACCCTCATACGCTGTAAAACTTCCTCCATTGGTAATAGAAGTAATGGAGGTGTTATCAAAACGGAGTCCATTTTGTTGTCCCTCCCTTGTGTCAGGGTGGGTAGTTGTCTTTTAACCTAATTTTAAAAAGACTCGTACTACGACGGGTAGTCTTGTTCTGGGTCAAAGGAGGAGGCAGTCGGAGAGGGTAGTCTTTCGAGGGTATTTGGAGAATAGGAAGAGGTAGTTTCCCGTCTACTTACTTTTGGTGTTAGTGTCTTTTGATTGGTTAGACTAGTATACCTGGAGTCGGGAGAAATTGAATCACTTTGATACACGGTACTGTGTATTAAAGTACGGTTTCTTCCTGTCCGGTACCATCTCTCAAGATTGTTTTACACCAGGTGACCTCTTCCCTTACCGTTTGATGAAGTTATAAGAACGAAACCCATGGGGCACTTGTCATACTTTTCCGTTTTTCTATCCTGTGACTTTCCACATGAGAGGTCCAACCATCCACGGGTTATACGATGACCTCTAGTCACCTCTTTATTGAGGTCTTTCTTATTTCTCTACCTCGGTTTCGTTGTGGTGGTGGGTTAACACCTACACTGACCACTACCCTTATTCAGGTTACGACATTTCTCGTTATGACGTATCCTTGGACCTTACAATCCAGGTACTTAGTTCCGTTTAACCTTCACTAGTTTGTCCTCTATCGTTCTCACTTGTAGTTGTAAAATTCTTAGTCACTTGGTGTTACCTGGCCTTACCCCCCTTAAATTAAGTCTACTGGTAATATAGATGATGACACCCGTTCTGAGAGAATCTTCTTTACCTCATCAGTAGTATCAGTTGTTCTCAAACTTTACGTCAAGATCCTACGGAAGAGTTTTTGCTGTCTTACTAGAGAAAAGTAAAGGTTCCGTTTGATAAGTTATAGTCTCATTGGGTTCAGATACGGGGCTGGTCATTACGACTTCTTCGACTTCAAGTTACCAAGGTACTTCTGGACATTGTGGAAGACATTGATTGTGGGGTTTTTCCCCAAGAAAAGTAATATCCCCTGGTCTTGTGTTTTCATCTTTAAGTTCTCTATGGACCTCATTGTCAGTTGAAACCGGAACCTCATGTTTTGTTTCGGCCCCTTTCCGATTGTTCTCAAAACGATTCTCTTGTGTGACCAGTATCGTTTGTGGTAGAAGGTTGTTGTGTTCTCTTCTGAGATGTGTACCTGTAGTGGCCTATCGGTTATAGTTTTAGTCTCACTAATATAAGAAACATCGACTTCTACCTTTTCAAAATATGACAATCGTTTTTGTTCTGGTCCTCGACTAACACCACTAATATAATAAACATCGACTTCTACCTTTTCAAGATATGACAATCGTTTTCGTTCTGACCCTCGAATGACACCGAGTCTAGTACTTGAGGATTAACGGTTTAAGTCTGAATTTACCTTCTTTCATCCCTTTTAGTGATCTGGTAAGTCCATACTGGATTGAGTTTAGGGAAAACTAATATGTCACCTTCACTGTTTATCTGAGTTCTCTAATCTAGACTATCTGTCTCACGGATTTTGTGATACCAGTCTCCAAGTACTGTAACATATCTTCCGTCCCTAGTTCTGGTAGGGGTAATTTTTCTTTACAGTTTCCATTTTAACAACAGACTTCTCGAGAATGTTTATCGAAACTCCTCTTTTTTCTACGGTTTCCGTTTCCTTTTTTCCTTGTTATATGGGTAAACTTACGTCTCAAGGTTTCTTATCGTATCTCTCCATTCTTTCGGAAGGATTCACTAGTTGTATTTCTTTATCTCCCTTTATTATCTTACCCCTTCTGATCTCTAGAGAAGTTTTTTTAATCTCTGGGTTCCCTTATAAAGTACGTTTCTAGTCGTGTTACTTCTTGGCTTTATCATACCTGGATTGTCTTCGTCTTCTATAATTCTTCTCCACCTTTTTTATGTGTCTTTTCGATATGTTTTTTCTAGAAGTACTGGGTCTATTGGCACCATTACAGTAGTGAGTGGATCTCGGTCTGTAGGACCTTACGTTTCAGTTCACCTAGAATTCTTTGTAGTGATACTTGTTTCGATCACCTCCGTTACCCTAAGGTCAATTCAATAAAGTTTAGGATTTTCTACTACGACACTTTCACGACATGAGTTAGACGGTCGTTAGACCTTTTGAGTTGTCACCGGTGTCATGATTTCCAGTCAAATTAAGATTAGGATTTCTTTCCGTCACTGTTTCTTACGAGTTTGACAACGTGTTAACGTGAGTAGAGTGAGACAATTACCTCTTCCTTTACCGTTGGGTAAGGTCATAAGAACGGATCTCTTAGGACACCTGTCTCCTCGGACCACCCGACGGTAAATACCCCAGTCTGTCCTGACTTCACTGTATAGTACGTACGTACGTAACCTCTTCCTTTACGGTTGGGAGAGGTCATAAAAACCAACCTCTTAAGGTAGTGTCTTCTCGGACCACCCGACGACAGATACCCCAGTGTGTCTCAACTTGTGTGACTTCGTTGAATCGTCGTCATCGTCGTCTTCGTCGTGTGTGATCATTTCACTACGAGTTTTAAGTGGTTCGGTCTGAAGTCGTCATGGACTTGGCACTTGGAGGTCTACAAGTACGACCTAAATCTTTTCCGTCTCCTTGGTCTCTAATTCAACGGTCGTAGGCAACCTAGTAGTTTTTTCATCTCTCAAGGTCTTTTTATAGATGAAGACGAAATAACTGATACGGTTTAATAAACTGACACACCTAGTGTTGTTTGACATCTTGTAAGAATTTCTCTACCCTTATCGTCTAGTGGATTGGACGGAGGACTCTTTAGACATACGTTCAGTTCTTCGTTGTCCATCTTGACCTGTACCTTGTTGTCTGACCAAGGTTTAAACCTTTCCTCATGTAGTTTCGACATATAACAGTGGGACGAATAAATTGATCATACACCTCTCGTAGTACGTATATAACCCTACCCGCTCGTGTTCGACTTTAGTTCTAACGGTCCTCTTTATAGTCAGTGGAGTCTATACGTCTATTGTAGTGGTAATACCATCTTTCGTTTTTTCTTGATCTCTCGGAGAATTACTTTCACTTTCTCCTCTCACTTTTTCAACAGAATCTCGAGTTGTAAGTCTTTTGATTCTAGTACCGTAGACCAGGGTAGTGAAGTACCGTTTATCTACCCCTTTGTTACCTTCGTCACTCTCTCAAATAAAACCCCCCAAGTTTTAGTGATATCTACCACGGACGTCGGTACTTTAATTTTTTTACGAATGAGGAACCTTCTTTTCAATACCGGTTGGATCTGTCGTATAATTTTTCATCTCTGTAATGAAACGGTTGTTTACAGACAGATCAGTTTCGATACCAAAAAGGTCATCAGTACATACCTATACTCAAAACCTGATATTTCTTTCGACTCACGATTTCTTAACTCCGAAACTTGAAACCACAACCTCTTCTGAGAACTATCAAGGAACCTGACGTTCCTCTAGGTTGGACAGGTAGGATTTCCTTTATTTAGGACTTATAAGTGACCTTCCTGAGTACGACTTCAGCTTTGAGGTTATGAAACAGGTGGACTACGCTTCTTGACTGAGTGACCTTTTCTGGGACTAGGACTCTTTCTAACTTCCACCCATCCTCTTACCTTGATGTCTCCTACCATACCAACCTACCGTAGTGGCTGAGCTACCTGTACTTAAACTCATTCAAGGATCTCAACCATTATCTGTCCCTTAGGACCGATCGATATCAGGTACTCCAACATCAGCCTGTGCTGACTTACTGACTTGACTTGACTTGACTTACCATAATGACTTAAATAAACAATTTCTCGAGACAAATTCACTGATTTATTTGTTTACGTATGTATTTAAATCATAAGTATTTTTAAGAGTTTTTTATATTATGTTTGATTGTGTTTACTAAAAGTCCCAGTACTCGAACCTTTTATCGAACATAATTTCGATAGACTAAAGTAACTAAATTAATTATGTTTATATAGAAAGGTAATAACTTTGTTTTCTTGAAGACTCAAATCTTTTTCTACACGAAACCAATATAACTTTATAAAACGTTAAATTAATGGTATCCATTTTAATTAAGAAGGACAGTTAGTGATATCTAAGACTAAACTTTTATTTAGTAAAGACTCTTTAATGTAAATTCAAACACGTTAATATTAGTGGATGCACTAATACCAACTCAACTTAAAAAATTAAGTTAATCAACTATCAAGTCAAGTCAAGTCAGTGAGTCAGCACAGGCTGAGAAACGCTGGGTTACTTAGCGTCGTGCGGTCCGGAGGGACGGGTAGTGGTTGAGGGCCTCAAGTGGGTCTGAGTGCGGGTAGTTCAGTCACTACGGTAGGTCGGTAGAGTCGGAGCCAGCAGGGAAAGAGGAGGACGGGAGTTAGGGAGGGTCGTAGTCTCAGAAAAGGTTACTCAGAAAATAAAAGGGGGAGATAGTTGACCATATACTTTTTAGTGAGAAAATTTCGAGAAGTGTTTTTGGAATACTTTATTTACTTCATCTCTAGTCAATTAACTTTAATGTCGTTAGGTGAACAAGACACTTAGTGGGTGTGTGTCTTTGAAAATGGTTCAATGACTGTCGGAAACTAAAAAAAGACATGTCCGTTTATAAGTTGTGTTCTAATTTTGTTTATTATACTGTAGAAATACTTTTAAATTTGAAACTAAAAATTTATCTGTTACTAAACTTTTGGACACAAAATCTAATTTTTGCAAGTCACAGTGTATGGATCACTAAGGATTTGTATATTAACGTGGTTGATCTTTACGAGAATAAATAGTCACTTAGTGTTTCCGAATCGACAATATATAGGTTCGACCAATAATAACGGTATATCGGTAGGGACTTTAAACATTTAAGGGTTTCTTTCCCTATCTACAACTTGGATTCGAGACACTGTGTGTCTGGAGATAGTGGGTCTATATGTGTTAGAGACAAGGAACTCTTCTTTTTCTTCCATAGTATAAACAGTTATATAATCACAATCATTTCCAACTTTAAGAACGACCTTACCCTTATTTGTTGACTTTACATCCAATCGTCTACGGGAAGACGTTTTTCAAGTGTCCACTACGATAGTGAGGGTTTAACGGATGTTTTAAAATCACTTCAGATTTCTTTTTACAGACTCCAATCTTTTGTTGTTGTATCGAATCCCCTTTTTTTTGCAACCGCATTCGTTGAGGTTGAGGGTTGAAAGGTGTCTTTATAACTTTTTGTTCAACTTTGACAGTCTTAGTTAAACAGTCTTGAGACCTTTAGCCGTTTCCAAATGTCTTTGGATAACTTGTTATTTAATCCTTTTTCCTTTGCTTCTGTAACAACTGAAAAAAAAAAAAAAAAAACCGGAACAGAGTGAGGGAAGGACCGTGTTACCACTAGAACTTCTACCGTCGGACACAAGGAATACACCCTGGAAACAGGGACCAAAATTTAAACATTAATACAAACTGATAAGATTTAATAGACTCCCCGACGACGTTCTNGCTTCTGTAACAACTAAAAAAAAAAAAAAAAAACCGGAACAGAGTGAGGGAAGGACCGTGTTACCACTAGAACTTCTACCGTCGGACACAAGGAACACACCCTGGAAACAGGGACCAAAATTTAAACATTAATACAAACTGATAAGATTTAATAGACTCCCCGACGACGTTCTACTATCAAAGACAAAACGGATGGTACCTTAAGTGAGTCCTATCTCTTCGTCGCCCGTAAAGAGTTTTTGTAACATTCGTTTAATTTTTGGACGTCGGCGGACCCCGATTTCTGACGTTAGCTCTGTGTGTTATCTTCCGGACTTCGGGTCTTACTTTTCCATCCCTCTCAAAGAAATCCTTTAATCCCGTAAGATTTTGTGGACGTACGTGACTCCTTAAATTTTTCAGTGTGAGCACGGGTTCCGTACTCTACTAGTCTTTTCTTAACTCTTACGGGATCCGAAAGTGTTTTTGTTTCAATTCTATCAACGAGGTTACAAAAAGAGATCTTTAAAATATAATAACCTAGAGTATAAAATAAAATAAAATAAAAAATAAAAAAATAAGAATAAAAAATTTTAAAATAAATAAAAAAATAAAAAATTTAAAATTTAAGAATTAAGAATGTACGCAAGGGTTTGTACTTGGGGGGAGGGTGGAGGGAGGGGTATTGTAGAGAGGCCCAGTAGGGGTACGTGGTCCAGGTTCGTACGACACAAGCACCTAGAGTATAAAATCAGTTACTAGGTGAAATTAAATAAAACCATATACGACACTCCATCCGATAATTTAAATTTTTAAAAAGTGGAAAGGTAGAATCTCTGAACGGTAAGTAGTATAGAATCAGTTATAATCGTTTTAGTTTTAGTTGTCCAGATATAACAGAAGATTAATATAAAAAGAGGTTTACAGGTAAAAGAAACTATTTTCAGATAGTACGACCTCACCACTAACATAGAAAGAATAATAAAATTAGGTCAAGTAATGGTTTAATATGTATCGGAAAAACTTTTTATACCTCTGAAATGAATAGAGACTTAAGTACGATGAGACGATGAGATGGTCGAGTGCCAAGGTTGTCAGGACACTTAGTAACGTCATTAAGACAATGACGGTTTAGGTAAATATAGAATATGACCGTCGTTGATAATTTTAAGGTCCGAATTTTGTAAAATTTAATACATTTTATTTTCGTACAAAGAGACCGTAAGTCACGAAAGATTTTTTTAAACAAAAATCGATATAGTTATCGTAAGATTTTCCCTCTCAGGATAAACCCCGAATCGTTCCAGTACGTTTCAAACTGGAAGGTCCAGTGGGATTTAGTAATCCTATGTAGAAGGGAGAGGACTCAAATTTTAAGTCCAGATTTCTCCTATCCCACGACCCGAAGAGTCCACCGCGAGAACCATTTCTGGGACGGACGCCTACGTCCTCTGTATTCTCTACACCCAAGCTAGGAACCGAACCCTTCTAGGGGACCTCTTCCTTTACCGTTGGGTGAGGTCATAAGAACGGACCTCTTAGGATACCTCTCTTCTTGGACCATCTGATATAAGGTACCCCAACGTTTCTCAACCTGTGTTGACTTCACTGAATCGTCTCGTGTCGTGTTGTGTCCTCTCCCAGGTCAAAACACAGACTTACCCGTCAAACTCCGACACATCCCCGCTCTCACTCAAATGTTAAAATTGGTCCCTCAACCTGTTTCGCAATTCGTCATCTAACTCCTTATTTCGGTTACTTGTTTTACTCGAAACCCATCACTGGTTCCTTATTAATCCTACCTTGACCGTCAATTCCTGTGGAATAGGTAGTCGGTTATGAGACCTGTTCGATACCATGTCTAACGTACCGATCCTCGGGTCCATATTACTAATAAAGTGTGGAAAATATTATTCGAGATTAGTTGGTGAACTCTATCTCATATTTGTTATTTAACAGACAATCACAACCATAGGTTCGTGTTCCACTCATACGTAAATCATCTTTATGTGTCATTGTGTCCTTTCCGTTACCTGACTACCGATAACGGTATAAAGAGTATACACAGCTGGGCAAAGGTTTATCAAACAACTGTCGTACACGATTCAAAGACGAAAGTAATATACATTCCTACATATCGTTATGACCTTCTAATATCGAATTACCCTATTTAGATGACATATCGGAGGTCCTCGAAAAAAAAGGAAATTTTTTTACTAGTAAACTTATTATAAACCTTTCATGAATCTTTAACAATCTTTCAAATTCTTTTTTATTAACACGGTGAAAAGAAATCATAGTTTCGTCCCCATTTCGATTGGAGGATTTATTATTATTATTTTTATTTATATAAAATGGTCTAAAGTTCCGAAGACTTTTTACATCTTAAAACTTGATAGAATCTATAAAAAGGAGACAAACCTTAAGTGTAAACAAGAAGAGAAAATAGAACACTTTAACCGTTGTAATCACAAGAGTTTTATTGACAAAATGACCCATTTCCTACCAATTTATATTATATTTATTAAAATGAATTACACATTCAAGTTTTATAATCATTATTATTTTAATTATTTTTATTTTATTTCTATTACCTACTGGGACTGTTCGTTGAAAAGTAATATCCTGAACTTTATACTTTTGATCCTTCCTTTTCCTTAATCGGACTTTGTAAAGGTAGAATCGTTTAGTTAAAATATACTGACAGTAATTAAAAAGAAATTCATTCAAGAATTTTTTCTCGTTTCTTTACAATTTTACTGTATGTTGTGATTTTACACTAAAAAAATTACTTTTTATATTACCCTTATTTTTTCTCCGTTTAGAATTATTAGGTGTTTGGTAGATGGACTAATATGATCTAAGGATTGATTTTCTTGTTGTTTTTGTAAGTTCCTTTGAGTAAAGGTGTATAGTACTAGTATGTCTTTATTCAGTTTATATAGTTCAACCGTAAATGATCTATACCATTTGATCTTAAAGTAGAAACCGTAAAACTACCACTTCTTTGTTTAAGACGTTATTGAAAATTTCTGTGGTGTTTTTAATTGACCTTTTCAGTACTTTTATATTACGATAAATTTATGTACACGAAGGACAAAAAGAGTATCAACGAACAACCCAACTCTTAACTGTCTATTGAATAATATGTCCGATATCTTATTACATTCGTTTAAAAATAATTTTGTACCGTTTTACGACCTTTAGTTTACAAATATCTATAACACTGATACTTCTCTTTTATTGTGTTTTATAGTTGATCGAAAATTTTTAACAAATTCTTAGTAATTCGTCATATAACACACGACGACCGATAGTAGAATTTTTGAACCCATATTCTATTTGAATCCACATTTTTAAATTGAATCACATTCTATACTTACCTGGAGTCACCACGTCCTTTTTTTTACGATAGACTATAGTGACCATGGACGGAGTGACATAGAACCAAAGTGGAAACTAAAGTAGAAGTAGGAGTCGTCTATAAGTACGGGTCCGTAAGTAAGTGGAACACGACATCTTTAGAACGTGTGCGTGCAAGGAAGATGAAACATAAACAACGGGACCCTAACGAGGTCACATCACTTATGGTTGTCTTTTGGAGAAACTTCACCTTTACTTAATTACAGGGCTCTTGTTAGAGGTTGGTCACCACCATCAACAAGTCAGTGATTTAGTACAGGTTTAGAAACACTGGGGTACCTGACGTCATACGGTCTGAGGAGACAGGAAGTAATGGAGGACCTCAAACGAGTTTAAGAACAGGCGACTACGATCAGTCACTACGATAGATTGGTAGACAGGGAGACGGTGGGGAAGAGGAAAACGGAAGTTAGAAAGGGTCGTAGTCCCGGAAAAGGTTTACTCAATCGAGAATCGTAGTTCGTCGGTTTCATGACCGTGACGCAAAAGTCGTAGTCAGGAAGGTAACTTATAAGTCCCAACTAAAGGAAATCTTACCTAATAATTTCAACCACGTTTTCATTAACATCAAAACGTAACAACTTTAAACGACAAACTTTAACCTTAAATATGAATTTATTTACACTAATACAATATGTCGTAAAATTACATGTAAAGAGCGAAATACGAAAAAACGATTACGGAATAATCACACCCAGTGAGTCAGTATAGGTTGAGAAACGAAATAAACGACCAATAAAATATAAATAAAATCTGACCCCTTTAATTCAATCCTTTTTCGTTTAAACTCGCTAAAAGAATAAGATCAAGTTTTACCCAGTATTTCGTCACCTCTGTTGAGAGTTGTAATTGTTCCGTAAATCAGGGCTTTGACGATTCCTTGTATGTCACGTCACCACCGAGTTCTTCAAAACGCTTCCTCTGTTCTTGGAACTTCTATTCGACAAGTCACCGACTGGTAGTTTTCAACTGTTACTGGTCAACTTCCCTAGTAGCTTTGACTAGGAGAATATTGTTGTGTTTTTTAACGGTTCATTAAGTTGTAGTTGGTAAGATTCCAGTAAGTCGTTAACTTCGTTTAACCGTTCCAATTGTTCGAGGTATTTACCCACGAAGTACTCGACTGGTGTGTAGTTTTTTTTTTTTTTTTTCAGTAAAATTTAACGACAGAAGAGAATAAGACGCATCGTTGTCGTTTGGTAAAGAACTATACTAACACGTTACTTTGGACCTAAAATATTCTGTTGGTCGTGACTAGTAAAGGCACCAACTTAATTCTTCTTTGGGGTTTCGTGAAGGGTTTCGTTTTGACGTGGTTTTCTCTGGTGACAATCCACCAGACGACGGGTAAACTAGGTACCAAAAGACTTAAGATCCTTTTGGTAATATCGACTCTTCATACGAGTTGTTTGGTTACTCTACGTGACTTTTAACGTTCTAGATGTCGGTCGTAATCACTTGTCTTACCCGGGTTAAGAAGACGTACTGTTACGTACTGACGTGTAGTGTGATTTTTGGTAAAGTTTTCAACTTGATTAACCCAATGTTTCAAAACGGAGTAGGTGGTATGAGTGAACTGGAGAGTGGTTGAATGATGGTGAAGAACTTCGTAGACCTGGTGAAAAACGCCCCTTTTACGAAGGTGTTGGTCGTCCTCCGTTTTTTATAAAAGGTTCTCAAGTAGCTTAAGACTACTTAAAAATACGATGTCCTTATTCGATTGAATAAAGAGTAACCGTTTTTACAGAACTTTCATTACCAAAGATCAAACTAATTATTTATACACAAACTCGGATCAATATTACTAAATTTTATGTACCAGGCTTTAGTGGTAATAAAAAGGTAGTTGGATAATCAAGTTAGAAGAACGTGAGGTTCCCTGAGAGTTCTCAGAAGAAGTCGTAACGTTAAATTTCGTAGTTAAGAAGTCAAGAGTCAGAAGAAATACCAGGTCGAAAGTGTACGTATGTACTGATGACCTTTTTACCTATACTCTCACCTGGTATTTCTTCAGACTCTCGACTTCTTAACTACGAAAACTCGACACCACAACCTCTTCGGAGAACTCTCGGTAAACCTGTCGTTCCTATAGTTTGGTCAGTTAGGATTTCCTTTAGTTGGGACCTATAAGTAACCTTCCTGACTACGACTTCGACTTTGAGGTTATGAAACCGATGATCTACGTTTCTCGGTTGAGTGACCTTTTCTGAGACTTCGACCCCTTCTAACTCCTGTTTTCTTCACCCACTATCTCCTACTTAACCAAACTACCTTAATAGTTGAGTTATCTGTAATTCAAACTCATTTTAGATTCTCTATCACTTCCTGTCACTTCCTTCGGACCGTATGACGTGAGGTACCCAAGTGTTTCTCAATCTGTGTTGACTCGATGACTTGTTGTTGTCGACCTTTTTAGTATCAAAACTCACATGTCTGAAAACAGTTGTTTAACTACAGAGACGAAAAATTATACGACGGATCCAAACAGTATCGAAAAGAAGGTTCCTCGTTCAATAGAAAATTAAAGTACCGACGTCTGTGACGGACGTCACTAAAACCTCGGGTTCTTTTATTCTAGACACTGACAAAGGTGAAAAAGGAGAAGATAAACGTACTTCACTACTCCGTCCTACGGTACTAGAATAAACTAGAAAAAAAAAAAGGTAAACAAACAAACAAAACAAACCAAACCAAATTACGAAGTAAACTTCGGTCGAAAAGTGAGAGGAGAAAGTGGGAGTAGTTCTCTACGAGATCAAGGAGGAGTGACAGGAATCCCTCCATAGTAGACGTATACACCTCATTTCTCACTTCACTCTGTCCAAAGGGAGACTGGAATACTTCTATTACGAGTCAAGTCAAGTCAAGTCAACGAGCCGACACAGGTTGGGAAACCCTATGGTACCTCACGTCGTGCGGTCCTAAGGGACAGACAGTAGTTGAGGACCTTGGATGAGTTTGAGTACAGGTAACTCAGTCACTACGGTAGGTTAGCAGAGTAAGAGACAGTGGGGGAAGAGGAGGACGGAAGTTAGAAGGGATCAGAGACCCAGAAAAGTTTACTCAGTCAAGAAACGTAGTCAAGTCAAGTCAAGTCAGTGAGTCAGTACAGTCTGAGAAACACTGGGGTACTTAGCGTGGAGGGGTCCGGAGAGACAGGTAGTGGTAGAGGACCTCAAGTGAGTCTGGGTGCAAGTAGCTCAGGTACTACGGTAGGTAGGCAGAGTAGGACCCAACAGGGGAAGAGGAAGACGGTGGTTAGGGAGGGTCGTAGTCTCAGAAAAGGTTAATCAGTTGAGAAGAGCACTCCACAGGCTTCATGACCTCGAAGTCGAAATCGTAGTTAGGAAGGTTTCTTTGGGGTCCCAACTAGAGGAAGTCTTACCTGACCAACCTCGAGGAACGTCGGTTCCCTGAGAGTTCTCAGAAGAGGTTGTGGTGTCGAGTTTCCGTAGTTAAGAAGTCACGAGTCGAAAGAAGTGTCAGGTTGAGAGTGTAGGTATGTACTGGTGTTCTTTTTGGTATCGGAACTGATCTGTCTGGAATCAACCGTTTCATGACAGAGATGAAAACTTATAGATAGATCCAACCAGTATTGAAAAGAAGGTTCCTCGTTCGCAGAAAATAAAGTACAGACGTCAGTGGTAGACGTCACTAAAATCTCGTGTTTTTATATCAGACTGTGACAAAGGTGACAAAGGGGTAGATAAAGGGTACTTCACTACCCTGGTCCACGGTACTAGAAGCAAAAGACTTACAACTCGAAATTCGGTTGAAAAAGCGAGAGGTGAAAGTGAAAGTAGTTCTCCGAAAAATTGAGGAGAAGTGAAAGACGGTATTTCCACCACAGTAGACGTATAGACTCCAATAACTATCAAGAGGACCGTTAGAACTAAGGTCGAACACAAAGGAGGTCAGGTCGTAAAGAGTACTACATGAGACGTATATTCAAGTTATTCGTCCCACTGTTATATGTCGGAACTACATGAGGAAAAGGATAAACCTTGGTGAGACAACAAGGTACAGGTCAAGATTGACAACGAAGGACTGGACGTATGTCTAAAGAGTTCTCCGTCCAGTCCACCAGACCATAAGGGTAGAGAAAGTCTTAAAAAGTGTCAAAGAACACTAGGTGTGTCAGTTTCCGAAACCGTATCAGTTATTTCGTCTTTATCTACAAACAGACCTTGAGAAAACGAAAAAGGTACTAGGTCACCTACAACTTTTAAACTAGAGACCAAGGAAACGGAAAAGATTTTGATCGAACTTATAGTCCCTCAAGTGCCAAGTACATAACGACTTCGGAACGAACCTCTTAAAACTCGCAATGAAATGATCGTACACTCTACTCACGTTAACACGCCATCAAACTCGTAAGAAACCGTAACGGAAAGGAACCTTAACCTTACTTTTGACTGGAAAAGGTCAGGACACCGGTGACGACTCACAAGGTTTAAGTGACCGTATAACTCACGTCGCGAAAGTGTCGTAGTATAAAGTCCTAAACCTTGTCAAGTTGACCTTAAGGTAGTGGAGGTGATCGAAACAAGTATTACAACGAAAGATTCCGGGTGAACTGAAGTGTAAGGTTCTACAGACCGAGATCTACTCACTAGTGTAGTAGTACTAATAGAACCAGTACTTCTAGAAAAAACATGTCAAGAAGGCACATAAGAACGGTGAAGAAGAATTATAGAAGACGAAGACAATCCAGGTCTGGTAAAGACAGGAAATAGCTCGGGTAGAAACGTACTTTACAAGGGAACGATAGAGATTAAAAGAACTTCTCTAGAGATCAGAAAGGGTAAGACAAGAAAAGGAGATAAAGAAACGTAACTAGTGACTCCTTCCGAAAGAATAGAGAGGAACGACAAGAAACCTTGAGACGTAAGTCTACGAATATAGAAAGGAAAAGAGGAAACGAAAAGTGGAGAGAAGAAAAGTGTCGATAAACATTCCGGAGGGGTCTGTCAGTAAAACGAAAAAACGTAAAGAAAAGGTACCCCTACCAGAAGTAGGGATAGAGGACATGTACACCGGTTTATATCCTTAAAGTCGAAGTCGTAGTCAGGAAGGTTACTTATAAGTCCTAACTAAAGAAAATCCTACCTGACCAACTTAGAGGAGCGACAGGTTCCCTGAGAGTTCTCAGAAGAGGTTGTGGTATCAAGTTTTCGTAGTCGAGAAGTCACAAATCGAAAGAAATATGAGGTTAAGAGTATAGACATGTACTGATAACCATTTTGGTATCGTAACAGTTCCACCCGGAAACAACAACCAGTATTGAAGAGAAGGTTCCTTATTCGCAGAAAATTAAAGTACCGACATCATTGGTAGACGTCATTAAAACCTCGGGGGTTTTAATTGAGACGGTGACAAGGGTGACAAAGGGGTAGATAAACGGTACTTCACTATCATGGTCTATGGTACTCGAATCAAAAGACTTACACCTCAAAATTCGGGTGAAAAAGTGAGAGCAGAAAACGAAAGTAATTCTCCGAGAAATCAGAAGAAACGAAAGACGGTATTCACAGAACAGTAGACGTATGGACTCCAATAACTATAAAGAGGACCGTTAAAACTATTACGAGTCTCCGTAAGAATACGAGAAGTCTTTTAAGGACTACCACAACTGGGGATTACAATATAATGTAATTGAAAAAGAGGAAAAGAAAAGGTAAGAGGAAACAGGAAGTGAAAACAAGGGTTCCAAACTGAAAATTTCTTTAACCTATTTATGTTCAGATAATTATTCCAAAACGATATCCGTTTGGGGAGAAAGAAACAAGATGTTTCCATGTATGGAGTGTGAAAGTATCTGGATTTTATTTTTAAGTAATTTAATGGGAAAGGGAATGTAAAATACGACAGAGGACTATAAAAGATAAGTAAACAAAATACAAATCTGTAGATAATATCAGAACAGAGATAACAAAGTGATTTAAATGAAATAAAGTACGATATAAATAGAATAATGTGATTTAAATAAATTAATTTAAATTAAATGGTGTACGATAACTTAATAGTGGGACGTAAACTTTTTTATTTGTCAGATTTACTATGGCTTTGTTGAGTAGTCGAGTCAATCAACATAGTTTTATTAGGGAACCAAGGTACTGTATTTTTTACTATTCAAAATCAAAAAATTTACATATCTGAAGAAAAAAGAAAGAAATGTGATGGTTACAAGTTCTAATCGGTTTTATAATAATCTCTCAATGGTTCGTGATTGACGAAAGATTCACAACAAAATACATATTACATTTACTTTTGTTTTTTACGGCTATCTCGAGTTAAACGGTATGATAAATGGTAACAGACTTGAGACTATATAAAAACGGAAAAATTGTATATTCAGAGGAATATACTGAACTGTAACCGATATTTTCTTCCATGAAAAAGATAAAGAGTAGAAGTAAAATTTTTTCTATCCTTTATAAGAACACTATTTTTATTAAGACAATCGTTACCAGTACGTTTTTACAGAAAAAGAGATGAAGACTGTTTTAAAAACGTTCAAATTTTTACCTATACGTAGATCCTTATAAGGAACGTGTAATGAAAGAGACAAAAGAGACAACAATATAAATTAACGTTCAGACGACTCAGAGAGTAAAAGAAACTTTCCACCACTTAACATAAGGTATTTAGAATTAGTTTAATTTTGACGGGATTTTACATTAATTTCGTTAGACTTTTACCGACGGAGATTTTCTGTAGAAACATTGTATTACCTTCGTCAACATTCACCAGATAAGAGACTTGAGTGTGTGAGGGGTTTTCTATTTAATGTTAAAAACACTTTCGGTAGAAAATTAACGTTCTGGTAGTAATTAGTGGATCGTTTGTTATCGATGACTGTTGAATTACTTTTAAGGATTGTCTTTAATAATTTAGTGAACACACCAGAAAAAATACACGTGACACAATCAAAGTGTTCTGTCGACTTACAGGTACTTTTCTTGTAGAATTATAAGTTATAAGAATATTGAAGTAATTAATACTGGGAGAATAGTCACTAGGTAAGTATACGTGTAATGGTCCCAATAACGGAGAAAAGGTCTACGATTCTGTAGACCCAGAAGGTATCGTAGGAGGTGGTTTGTCACAAAGAGATGATGACGACGTACGTCTCATAAAACCTTTAGAACGGTTTGGTGAGTGTGTGTGTGTGTGTTTCATACTATCTACTAAAGGACATCTTAGAAACACGTAAATTAGGACATGAGACTTTTACAAACGTAAAGACAGAGGGGTTCATTTTAAACTCAACTGATTAATTTGAATAGAATGAAATAAATAGAAACATAAACTAGTTTCACTAAACTACCTCCCTATCATTTAGAGATTTTTAATTTGAAATATTCACTGATCTCTGATTTAAATGAGTGTAGTGGTCAGTGGGTACGTATACACCACCTTAGAGGTAGTTTAGAGATCTCTAGTTCCGAGCCCCCTTGTGGAGACAGATCATTATGAGGTACACATCGGTGTATGGTTACAGTCATCTTATTGTGACCGGACGGAGGTGTCCCTCTCTTCTGCCCTGTTCTAAGACGAGGTACTCAGAAGACTGTTTAAAAGTCAACAATACCGTTATTTGGTATTAGCACTCATACTTTCGAAAGTCACTCAAGACACTCAGGAAGATCACTTAATTTTGACTACCACTAAAACCCTTCGGGAGTTTGAACTCTATCCTCAGTATTCATTTTCACCAAGATACACCTAACAAGGGAAATCCGTCAACACATTGAGGATTATCACTTGAAGTGTAAAATAATAACATGAGGAAAAGAGTAGTTCCCTCATAGAAAACTAGAAACAACTGAATGATAGACGGACGATAAGAACACCGGGTACTTTGAATGTCTCATTGTTCTGGATGAACTTTCTGGACGTATACATCTATAGTTTAATCCCTTAATGTACTCTTTGTACGACGGACGACTCCTAACTTCTACCTTATCTCCCTACTTTCTCCTACTACTTACTACGAAGTACTTAATCTAATTCTTTTTTTAACTTCCTGATACATATTTACGTCTTTGACTTTAAATAACTCTTACTTACAAAATAAGTCATAGATGTCTTTTCTTTGTCTATTAAACTCAAGTTTATGAAAAAAAAGTTGATGATTTGAATACAAAAATAAAAAAATTAATTAATAAATAAAATAAAACAATGACATGTTATAACATAACCAAAACGGTATGTGACTGTACCTAGAAGGTACCCACATATACACAAGGAGTAGGACTTGAGAGGAGGGTGGAGGGAGGGGTAGGGTAGGGAGACCCAGTAGGGTCACGTGGTCGGGGTTCGTGGAACATAGTAAGTAGTTTGGACCTGACCACTAAGTAACGTGTATACTATTAAATGTACAAAGTTACGGTAAGAGAGTATAGTAGGACGGGAGAGGGAGAGGGTGTCTCAGGTTTTCTGACAAGATATATAGACACAGAGAAAACGACAGAGTGTATGTCCCAATAACAATGGTAGAAAGATTTAAGGTATATATACGTAATCATATGACATAACCACAAAAAGAAAGACCGAATGAAGTGAGACATATTATCCGAGGTCATAGTAGATGGAGTAATCTTGACTAAGTTTACATAAGAAAAATTACCGACTCATTATGAGGTAACACATATACATGGTGTTGAAAGAATAGGTAAGAAGACGACTACCTGTAGATCCAACGAAGGTACAGGACCGATAATATTTGTCACGACGCTGCTTGTAACCCCATGTACACAGAGAAAGTTAAAACCAAAGGAATCACACATACGGGTCTTCACCCTAACGACCCAGTATACCGTCAAAATAAAGGTCAAAAAATTCCTTAGAGGTGTGACAAGAGGTAGCACTGACATGATCAAACGTAAGGGTGATTGTTACATTCTCCCAAGCGAAAAGAGGTGTGGGAGAGGTCGTAAATAACGAACATCTGAAAACATAGTGTCGGTAAGACTGACCGCACTTTACCATGGAGTGACATCAAAACTTAACGTAAAGAGACTATTACTCACTACAACTCGTAGAGAAGTATACAAAAAATCGGTAGACATACAGAAGAAACCTCTTTACAGATAAATCAAGAAACCGGGTGAAAACCTAACCCAGTAAATAAAAAGACCTTAACTCGACGTCCTCGACGAACATATCAAAACTCTAATCAATAAACAAGAAACGAAACAAACGATAATAAAAGAGGGTAAGTCTTCCGACAGAAAAGTGGAACGAATATCAAAGGAAACAACACGTCTTCGAAAATTAAAATTAATCTAGGGTAAAAATTTAAAAACGACATTAAAGGTTATAAGACCCTCCACCCAGTATCTCCTAGGACGACACTAAATACAGTCTCTCACAAAACGGATACAAGAGGAGATCCTCAAAATATTAAAGACCAGAATGTAAATCTAGAAATTAGGTAAAACGTAAATAAAAACACATACCACAATCTTTCACAAAATCAAAGTAAGAAAATGTTCACCGACTGGTCAAAAGGGTCGTGGTGAACAATTTCTCTAACAGAAAAGAGGTAACATATAAGAACGGAGGAAACAGTTTCTATTCCAAGGTATCCTCACACCTAAATAGAGACCCGAAAGATAAAACAAGGTAACTAGATATCAAGACAGAAACACGGTCATGGTAATGACAGAACTACTGACCGAAACATCATCTCGGACTTCAGTCCGTCCAACTAAGGAGGTCAAGGTAAGAAGAAAGAGTTCTAACGAAATCGATAAACTCTAAAAAACATAAAGGTATGTTTAACACTTTAATAAACAAGATCAAGAGACTTTTTATGGTAATCATCGAACTATCCCTAACGTAACTTATATATCTAAAGAAACCCATCATATGAGTAAAAGTGATATAACTAAGAAGGTCAGACACTTATGCCATATAAAGAGGTAGATAAACACAGGAGAAACTAAAGAAAGTGGTCACAAAATATCAAAATATATATATTCAAAAAGTAAAGAAATCCATCTAGATAAGGATTCATAAAATAATAAAAGTAACGTTACCACTTACCCTAACAAAGGAATTAAAGAGAAAGATAAAAGAGTAACAATCACATATCCTTACGTATCCTCGTGGTGTTATACATTCATTTACAATTGTTCATACTTTCCCCTTTAATTGTTATTGTGTTATTATCACCCTCTGAAATTATGGGGTGAATGTACATACCTATCTAGTTGATTTGTCTTTTAATTATTCCTTTGCGTTTGAAATTTATTATGTTATATGGTTAAGTTGGATTAACTATAGATATCCTGTAAAGTGGAGTTTTGTTACTTAAAGTGGAAAAGATTCGTGTGTATCTTTGAAGAGGTCCTATTTAGTGTAGGACCCGGTATTTAGATCACAACCATTTAAGTTTTTTTAACTTTAGTAAGGTTCGTAGAAAAAACTGGTGTTACGTCATTCTAATCTAGAGTTAATGTCCTCTTTTCGATAATTTTTTTAGGTGTATACCTCCGATTTGTTGTACGACGACTTATTGGTTATCTAGTGTCTTCTTTATTTTTTTCTTTAATTTTATACGTATCTTTGTTTACTTTTACTTTTGTGTTGTTGGGTTTTGGACACCCTGTGACATTTTCGTCACGATTCCCCTTCCAAGTATCGTTATGTCCGAATGGAGCTCTTTGTTCTTTTTTCAGTTTATTTGTTGAATTTTCCTTCTTTACTTTTTGGGGTTCCAATCATCTTCATTTATTTAGAATTTTTAATTCCGTAATTATTTACGTTTTTTTTTTTTTTTTTTTTNTTTTTTTTTTTTTTTTTCTGGTATCGTTTTTAGTTGTTTCGGTTTTCGACCAATAAACCCTTCTATTTATTTAGCTGTTTGATAATCGGTCTGAGGTTCTTTGTTTCCCTCTTTTTAGTTTATTGTTTTAATCTTTAACCTTTACTTTTACCTCTCTAGTGTTGTCTGTTGTATTTTTACGTATCCTAGTATTCTCTGATAATAGTCGTTGATATACCTTTACAAAAGATAAAATAAACCTTTCGTACTTAATCTCTTTACCACCCCACACAAGGGTCTTTCCCGACCAGGTCTCCCTAAATTTATTTTGTATGTTTATTAACGTATAAAATACAAAACCTTTCCATTTTAGTATCGAAAAGTCATTTCTCAATTGTTTTTCTTCCTACACTCTTTATCCTTTAAAAGAGTTAAAAAAATTTCTCTATTGTTTCTATTATAATAAATTCGTAATTCATAAATAAATTTCATGGAATTTCATCACCCTTGGAAAGGCTTCTTTTATTATTCATTTTATTTAGAAATTTTATATCTTGTCTCTATAGTGGTTTATCAGAGGGTATAAGTTAAATAAGATATCCTACGGAAACAGTAACTAACTGATTATGAAGGGTACACTAAGTATACCGAATAAAAATACACTTACATTAGAATCTCATACATTTTATGGGACTTACGAAAACCTTCAATATTTCTTTAAGTCTGTATTAGAGAGTGAAACATCAGATTTAACAGATTAACAACTGTTCGGTAGTAAAGTACCCGTAGACGATAGAAGGGGTACTCATTTTACTTCGTGGTACACAAAGAACTTACACCATCAAAGTAAGGTAACGACTTCCGTACAAGGGGTTGAAATTTACCTAAATAGATCTGGGTATGAGTTCTCAGAGATTCGAGGATAAGAAAGAAAGGAAAGAGGATCACTTATATTTCATTTGGACCTTTCTTTACTCGAGTAATACGATAAGGGAAACTTTATTTTTCTTGTCGTTATGGTAAGTCCGTCTTCGACTAAAATATCGAATTCCGTAAAGAAAATCACAAAGAGACATATAGGAGAACTCATGATCATATACTTGAACGAGTTCAAGAGGTCAGATTCAGTCGAGGGACAATTTGAAATTCTTCGAGACTAATGTGGACCTTTTTAAAGGGGGTTTTCTTTTCTAATACAGGAACCGTAACTGTTAGATTGTTCAATGACAAAACCTGAATGAATCCAAAGACGTTGAGTGGTCGTAGTAATGATTCTCGAGGACTTCTCCGATAAGAATACCGTTTTTATTGATATTAACATAGGAACTTTTTAATGAAAAGACGAAAACACACACTCATATTTTCCTTACCTTTTTAACAAGTTTAAATCGATTATAAGGGGATTTAAGAGTGATTTGGTACAAGAGTAACATAGATTCGTTAAGGATGTCAATTCTGGTCCTATAAACTATCTCATATAATTAAACGAATAAAAGATCGAAGTAACTCCATATTAACTGTTTATTTTAACATTCTATAAATTTCATATGTTACACTACTAGACTATATGTGTACGTGAGACTTTCCTAAAGGGGTAGGGTAGTTCATGTAATTAAGAAAAAACTTTTGACGTAATATCCTAAAGATGTCTGGTTTCATATCATAATCACACTCTACTATTCCTAAAATTTATAATACCTTAACTAAAGATCCTGAGTTCTTTAACATTAGTAAAATCTTTTGGTTTCATAATCTTTAAATCTAGATAGTTTATTACAATTTTTGGTGTGGCATCGGTAAAGTGACAGTTCTTTAATTTCTATTTTAGTTATAAGACTATTGTATAAAATCGTAGTCTTTTAATTGTAGTAAACTATTTATGAATGGTTTATAGATAACTATCCTTATTACTCCTTAGATACTTAATACACCCCGAAGGGGTCACCAAGTCACTAATTCTTAGACGGACGTCACGTCCTGTTCACAAGTAAAGGACCAAACCCTTCTGGGGAACCTCGTCCTTTACTGTTGGGTGACATCGCAAGAACGGACTCTTTAGGGTACCTGTCCCCTCGGACAGTGGTTCTCAGTCTGTACTGACTAGTTGATTTGTTGTTGTTACTTAATACACCCTAAAAAAAAAAAAGAGAATTCCTGCTATTTAGTAGTAACTCTAATCTGGATTTTGTTAGGATTTTTTTTACCATTTATTACTACTACTAATAAACTACTACATTTATAATGTGTATCGTGAATGACACGTACCTCTTGATAAAAACTGTGAAGTCAATGAATTAAATAATAGTGTTGGTCAGATTCACAATAACAATAGGCGACAATTCTTTGTACAATGGGTTACATCTTTCTCAATTAAAAAAAGTTCAAACGTACTCAATTAAAAAAAGTTCCATCTATCGTCCGACTCGAAATGTGGAGTCGTCAGACTGAACTATCAGACAAGGGATTGTCTTCAATGTTCCGTCATTTTAGTGACCGTTACTTCTTCAATTTTTTTTATCTTCTCACACTAAAATCACGATTCCTTTGGATTCTGACTTAGAACCGAGGTGACAAAAATTGACGCACGGAGTTTGAGTGACGTCGATAAGGTAGTAAGTATTTTAAAATTGTCAATTGTACAGGATTTATGAATAACTATGAACAAGATTCGTTAAATATACACAATGAAATAGAACATGAAAATTACTCTGGTACACCAATTTACGATGATAAAGAGAAAGTAAAACGGATATTCCTTTGACACAGGGACTTTCAAATTATTAAACGGATTCTAGTATATTGATCAACTGTAGGAGGGTTTCTATCACACAAAAGTATAATATGAAAGGATTAGTGATGTGACAGTTCGGGATCATGTTACATCCACGAGTTTTGTTACTACTATTATAGGAATAAAATATACATTAATGTGTATTGACTACGACAAATATATGTCTTTACACCATACAGTTACATTCGTCTCTTTGAATGAACGCTCTTTATTCTACACAGGTTCGATGTAGTTGGTTGATAATCGAGACACTACGTCAAAAATTAATTGAAGTTCGTGAGTCAAGGTTTGAGTGGACTCGATGTGATCTGTCTGTGGTATCTACACACGACTGACTTCTCGAGACGTAAATAACCGGTTTAGAGTCTCTATTTTCCTAGAAAATTATAAAATAATACAACTCAAATATATACTCCGTGACATTCTCTTAGTACCACAATAACCTAATACAACTATCAGAATAGAAGGAACACAAGGAGTACTCATCCTAGTATTCCTTGTAAGTCGGTTAACGACCCCCTTTCTACTGTCCGATCGACCTTTTACTCTTTCTGTCAAAAGAGTTTTATCGAATAAAGAGAGATTATTGATGTCTAATTTTCTCTTTTGATCGAATACTTTGGTTTATTAAATTTACTAATCGAGATATATTTAAACGTACACAACACGACTCAACGAAGTCAGAACAGCTTGAGAAACGTTGAGATGTCTGACATCAGACACTCCGATGAGACAGGTGTCTTAAGAGGTCCGTTTTTATGAGTTCACCCAACGGTACGGGAGGAGGTCCCCTAGAAGGGTTTGATTCCTAGAGTAGGTGTAGAGGACTTAGAGGACGTTACGTCCATCTAAGAAAAGACGACTCGATGACCTCTTCGGTGTACATAAAATACACACACACAGACATACACAACTAAATCTACACACATACTAAACGACATCTTTTTATTAAACGGACTGATCAACCTTATGACTGAAACAGTCATCAGTCATTGTTTCCTCCGGATACAATAGTAGAATTCTTCAGACTGATTGACTCTTGTGGCACAATACTCCTTCGAGTTCAGTGTATGTTTCTAGTGTATGTACATAAGTCCAACTGTCTTCTGTTGACAGTAATTGGTGGTCTGTACTCTCACTCCTTCGAAGATCTAGTATAAGAAAAGGTCGATAACTCAGTGAAACTCGTCAATCAGAAGAACTGACTGTAGGTTTGTAGTACCTCGTTCTGTTCTTCGGTGACGAAGACCCGGATGGACTAGAGGATTGAGTATCTGAGACAGTTAGTGATTCTGCACCCAAGTAAACAATCCACTGACACTTTTCTTGTTACAGTCCTTACTGGATCGACACTGGTTTCTGGAGGTACAAACGAAGGACACGGACTGAAAACGGCTTATAGACTTAATTTTGACGACTTATCTACGACTCAACGGTTTTCCTTTCTTATTACGACTCTTGACCTGAAAAAGACCGGATTTCTTTTAAATGAAAACAGAACATTGTGACTCTACCCAAGTATTGGACTTGTATGCACGGCTTGTTAAAATGAACGATTAGGTTTAATAACCATTGTTGAGTGTATTCGGACTTAATTGAACAAGGAAAAGGAGAAAGTTTTAGGATAAGTAGTGGAGGGAGGTGGGGTCACCTCTGTGACAAGAGTTAAGAAGGTCTTAGAGGCTAGGGGTTTAACATTAATATGTTGGGATTCATTTGATGAGAAAACGAACAAATAACAAGTATCAGGAAAACGAACTGTCATGTTATTATCGACGGTATCTATCAGTCACGATTTCTGCTACTCATTGATGAATATTGTTCGAACAAGTCAAGGCGTATGAATCAGGACCTCACTTTGTAGTGTTTTCCGTGTCTATCGAACGACCAACATTTACATCGTAAAAGGATCTTGATTTATCGACAACTAATTTGTTGTTAAAATACAGTTACACAACAGAAGGATTTGGAAAAGGTAATATCTAAAAAGTTTAACGTTTGTTTACGAGAAACCCTTCAAATTCGTTAATTTTGAAAGACAGTTTCGTTTTTAATCTGTAGGTAGAAAGATATAAGTAACTTAATTCTAATAAATTCATATTTGATAACTTAAGTTATGGAAGATATATACTTTAGACGAATCTTTTATCAATTAGAACTTTTTTCTATGATAGTTAGTGTCAAATTGTCAAAATTATCATAATATTATAAGCTACTATAATAGTTTATATTATAGAACGGAATAGAATGGTGTTATAGTCATTTACTACAAAATGGTAATGAAAATTTGTCTATAGTGTGAAAAGATGAATTTTATAATTCGATTAAAGACAGGATAATAAAAGTTTTAAGTTTCAAGCTTTCAAAACACCAAATAGAGACCTTTTAATAACTGAGAAACTTTTCAACTTTGATCAACTATGTAAAAGGAGTTTTAGTAATACCTTTTTAGGGTCACGATACAAATACCTGTTTAATTTATTGACGAATATAGATAACTCACTTTCTACTTTTGGTTCATATTTCAAAATGACTTAACAAAACCAATATTATATAGTATTTCATAGGTAAATCTATGATTTGTCACTCTTATTAACGTGATTCCTTGAAGAAAGTTTATATTTTCTTCTGACTAATAAAATAAAAGGTAACGGAGAAACCCTACCAACTCGAAATCATGTTTCTGGAGACTTAAACTTCAACGATCCGGAGTCATATTGGGACTATAGTGACCATTAGAGTCCTTTCTATCTATCTGAGAAATTCGGAGTCAACAGAGTAGATATGAACTTTTATTCGTTTTCTTTCAGTAACTATTAGTACATCCAATTTTTTTCTCACAAACTGTATTGGTGAAGACCGGGAAACCTTCTTAGGTCTTTTTTTAATTTTCAAATTTTAATTAAAGAACGACACTTTATGTTTAGATTGGTGTCCAATTTTGTGACCTTTTCATAGAAACCCAAAAACCTGAGATGATCCGTCAAACAAGGGAACATAGGAACTCAAAGGGACCACCGAGTCTGTCATTTCTTAGACGGACGTTACGTCCTCTGGGTCCAAGTTAGGGACCCAACCCTTCTAGGGGACCCCTTCCATGACCGATGTGTGAGATCATAAGAACGGACCCCTTAAGGTTCCTGGTTCTTCAGACCTCCTGATGTCAGGTACCCCAGTGTTTCTCAGTCTTTACTGACTCGATGATTGTGATTACGGTGTCTCGGGTCGACTCTCACTACTCCCCAAACTTTAGGTCGATCGTATGGTAAGAGATCCAGTACAGGGGACTAACCTTGACGAAGACAGAACTCCTCAAGTATGGAAAATGTTTAATGATCTTTCCGTAGTATATCCGGTCGTCACCGGGACACACAGTGTTCGATTAATGGATTAGGACCTGAGTCATAAAGACACATTTTTCAAAGAAGTCGAATTTTATTAAAGTATAGACCTTTTGATCAAAACTTCGTTACCTTATGTACGAATGGTTTTTACTTCAGTCTTAGATTGACGAAAATATGGTGATGGAATTATTTTATTGATCTTCTTTATGATGATGAAATATTACATTAAATTTCATTAAAATTTTATGTCCAATTATAATCTTTATTAAAATTCTTGTCCTTTATTATAAAATTTTGGGTGACGAGACTTGAAATAAGTCAATTAATTAGGTAGAAACATAGATACTAACGATAACATGAGCCTATAAATACTTGACGGGAAATAAGGGGACAAACTTGGATAAGACATTGTTGATTCATGATAGATACAAATTACTAACCTCTTCCGTTACCGTGGGGTGAGGTCATGAGAATGGACCTTTTAGGGTACCTGCCTCCTCGGACCACCCGACGACAACTACCCCAGCGTGTCTCAGCCTGTACTGACTTCGCTGAATCGTCGTACAAATTACCACCTGAAACTATATATAATTATATTACCAGAAAATAAAAAAGACAAAAACTTTGGCAAAACAGTAATACGAAGGTGAGGTATACACCAAATGAAGAAGTGTGAAGGACTAGATAAGAAACAAGACTCAGTTTTCTTTACTAATACTAAAAATAGGTTGAAACTTTGTCGATGTAAGACTCGAAACTGAAAGTTTTTATGGGAATTGGTTTTTCTCTTTTGTTTTCCTTTCCTTTCTTTTTAGTTTCTTTACCATATAGTTGATGTAAATGTTGATATGGATTACTTATAAAGATGTCTCATACTCCAACAATAGTATTGAGAACAAAAAAGTGTTAAGTAGAAACAAATATGAGAAGAGAGTAAGATATTCATTAATGTAGATATAAATATACATTACCTTAATGTCAGTTAAAGGTTCAGATCGTATCGAAGCTGTAACAAATTATTAAAGTAAACGATGAGTCTACTTCCTTCGAATTAATCTAGTCAAGACGTATGTGTTTTGTTTGTTTATTTTGACCGAGACAACCTTAATAACTTATACAACTGGACGTTTAGACATTAAGGTTTCTTAAAAATTTAATTTAAACCATGTTCTTTAAGACAGTTTATAACGGAAATGTTTTATTCAAATTTTAAAGGAGCGTATACATACTTTACCGATAATATAGAAGGAATGGAGACGTCTTTGTAATGAACGGATGTTTCCAGGTAGATTAGTTTGGATACCAAAAAGCTCATCAGTACATACCTATACTCTCAACCCGCTGTTTCTTTCAACGACGACGATGACGATTCAGCGAAGTCAGCACAGGTTGAGACACGCTGGGGTCTCTACCGTCGGGTGGTTCGAGGGGGTAGGGACCCAAAGAGGTCCGTTCTTGTGACCTCACCCAACGGTAAAGGAAGAGGTTACGTACTTTCACTTTTCACTTTCACTTCAGCGAGTCAGCACTGGCTGAGGATCGCTGGGGTGCCTGATGTCGGATGGTCCGAGGAGACAGGTACCCGAAACGGTCCGTTCTCATGACCTCACCCAGCGGTAACGGAAGAGGCTGTTTCTTTCAACTCTTGACTTTTTAACTAGGAAAACTTGACACCAAAACCTTTTCTGAGAACTCTCAGGGAACCTGACGTTCCTCTAGTTTGGTCAGTTAGGATTTCCTTTAGTCGGGACTTATAAGTAACCTTCCTGACGACGACTACGATTTTGAGGTTATGAAACAGGTGGACTACACTGCTTGACTGAGTAACCTTCTCTGGGATTACGACCCTTTCTAACTTCCGTTCTCCTCTTCCCCAGTTGTCGCCTACTCTACCAACCTACCGTAGTGGTAGAGTTACCTGTCCTCAAACTCATTTGAGGCCCTTAACCACTACCTGTCCCTTCGGACCGGACGACGTCAGGTACCCCAGTGTTTCTCAGCCTGGGTTGACTCACTGATTGAATGAAAGAAAGAAAATTTTCCTCGAAAACATACATGACCATTTAACATTCGAAACATTACAAACTCGTCCGTAAACCGTAAAGAAAACCCTCAATGGCTTAGTTATCAATGAATTAGTCTTCGACAATAGACAACCCGGGAAAGAAAACACAAATCCTGTAATGTCAAGGTCTGTTTACAGTCATTGACGAATAACTTACTTACTGTATAAGTAATGAAGTAAAGACACAACTTTTACTCCATACCATGTATCATTAGTAATCTATCACCGAACTTTTACTTACTTGTGTAATTACTTGTGATAAACTAAAAACTTCCCAGTTCTCTCTTTTTACTATAAACGTCACGATGAAAGATTGGTGTCGGTATGAAAAGCTAAAGATCACACCGACTTATTTACCTCGAGTATTAGTACTCCGTTTTTCATTTGTGTTTTAACAATATTTTATAAATCTAGTGATAAAAGTAGTCACTGTATCTCACTGATTTAAATTAACGAGAACCTTATAATCGAAAAAATTTTTAATATAAAATAAAAATTAACATCCTATTAATGAAATGTTACCATGAAACCGGTACGTAGTTGTACTTAGTCGGTATCCATATATATATATATATAGGGGAGGGAGACCATTGGGACGTCGAGGGGGAGGGGGAGAGTGGGGGAATCTAACAGTGTCTCCCGAAACCCAAAGGAAACAGTATGTCGTTGGGGGATGAACGATAGATGAAATGTATATCATTACACATACAAAGAAACCTTATAATGGAAAATTTTAAAAACTTATAGTTCATCGAGGTCACATTATAAGTTTTATTCAACGTTTATGGTTTTGTTTTGTTTTTCACTCGTAAACATTGACTCTCATCATTGTAAGAACCCAATAAAATATTTTCCTTTGTAAACAGAAGTAATAATAATACAGTATAATCGATATCGTGGATTTCATACTTATCGGTACTTAAAACTTGACCAGTTATGTTTTTTATTTTGTCCTGTCGGAAAGACAGAAAGTTGTGAGACCATGGTGAAATGACATTATATACAATCGAGTTT
This sequence comes from Capra ibex, assembly GCA_006410555.1. NCBI lineage: Eukaryota > Metazoa > Chordata > Mammalia > Artiodactyla > Bovidae > Capra > Capra ibex. The sequence goes on from SJYO01004576.1 coordinate 33,705,534, forward strand.
AAATATATACTGCAAAGACTGTTCAAATAACTATACCTTATTTTATGTAAAACTTTATAAGATAATATAATCCATGAATGTTCAAATATTTATTAACAGGGTACAAGTCATGAAGCATATCGTGAAACTGTTATCTTTAACACTGTAAGATAAAGAAATTCATATACTAATATTAATCACTGAAGGGACCACCGAGTCTGCCATTTCGTAGACAGACGTTACACCCTCTTGATCCAAGCTAGGGACCCAACCGTTCGAGGGACCTCTTCCTTTACCGTTGGGTGAGGTCATGAGAACGGATCTTTTAGGGTACCCGCCTTCTGGGACCACAGGTATCCTAGTGTTTCTCAGCCTGTGCTGACTTGTTGAAGTGAAATACTAATATCAATGTTGATGTAAATCTGTTAAGGTAGGAACTGGTTTGAATGTAAACGATTTCAATTATCTACAAAATGAAGATAAAAATAAAACATATTAATCCTATTATAAAAAGTATTCATATAAACTGTCTATAATAATCTATTGTAAGTATTTCACTATAAGTATATTTTATAACTGATTATTGAAGTAGTCTTTATAGTAGTAATAATATAAACGACATAAAAAGTAAGATTGGTGAGTAGGAACGTCTTAAACCGGGAATTCTCTCCTTATCGTAAAAACCTAAGTCAAGTCAACGAGTCAATAAAGGTTGAGACACCGGGGTATCTAACGTCGTGTGGTCCTAAGGAACAGGTAGTGATTGAGGATCCCGAACGAGTTTGAGTACAGGTAGCTGAACCACTACGGTAGGTTGGTAGAGTAGGAGACAGTAGGTAAAGAGGAGGACGGAAGTTAGAAAGGGTCGTAGTCCCAGAAAAGGTTACTCAGTCAAGAAGTGTAGTCCACCGGTTTCTTAATCTTGAAGTCGAAGTCATAGTCAGGAAGGTTACTTATAAGTTCTACCTAAAGGAAATCCTAACTGACCAAACTAGAGGAACGTCAGGTTCCCTGAGAGTTCTCAGAAGAGGTTGTGGTGTCAAGTTTTCGTAGTCAAGAAGTCAAGAGTCGAAAGAACTACCAGGTTGAGAGTGTAGGTATATACTGATGACCTTTTTGGTAACGAAACTGGTCTACCTGGAAACAGTCGTTTCATTGTAGAGATGAAAATTTTTACGAAAAATCCAACCGGTATCTAAAAGAAAACCTAATCATATCATGTTAAGGACACGGGACCCATGAACAACGAACAAAAAAATTTACCATATAGTAAAACTTCTGTTATAAATGAATCCTATATTTATGTTGATAAATTTTTGAAATCTTAATAAAGTGACTCAGTAATACGGGAGTCTGTTGACGTTTATAAAGTTTATAACCTTTGTTTATCAAAAAGTTCTTCCGAACAGGTTTAGTTTAAGGTTACTTCTTCAATGAGAGAGGGTTTTCATAAAAACACCATACGAATGTCGTCTGTCGACGTAAGAAGGTCTTTCAGTCTAATTTGATTTTCAGAAGACACTTCGACTATTGGAAGGGGAACTTTATCGGGAGGTTCGGTCCCTCCAATAACCTAAGTGTACAATTTCTCGTGGGACTCTATAATAGACAGATCGGGAAATGTGGAGAAATTTCTCAAGTGGAGGTTTCTTCCCCTCAGAAAAATAGAGATATATTTTGTAAAACCTCCTCTAAGTTGTAAGTATCTTTATAGAAGTCTATAAAAGTCTCAACGAAAGTAAAAAGGTATAATATGAAAGGTGTTAGGGAAGTTGGACAAAGAATGGGTTACACAAAAGATCGACACGAAGACAAACGTGGTAAGTGGAACTGTGTGTTTAACTACTGAAAAGGATTAAATGTGAAGGAAGATACCGTACAAAACAAAAATTCATAATTGATGTCTCCACGACGATGAAGAGATAATTCGTATAGAATCCTAATAGATGATATGAAGTTCGTCGACAATTATGTCGAAAAGAGCACCTACTTTAGACTTGTGATTTTATTAAACTAGTTCCGTAATAGAGAACAATCCCTGTTACTGTCTAACAAGGGGCAGTTCACTTCAGTAAGTAGTAGAGAAGTACTTATATCGAACTTTTCTTTCCTCTTATTTTAGATATAAAATTTTACACTTTTTCACTCTAGATTATCTTACTTTGTAAACAACTTCGAGTATGTTTTTGACTTCGGTTATTATTATCTATAATCGAGTTGTCGACTCCACGTCTGTGTTATAATGAAGTTATCTATCTTATTTAAGTAGGAGATATCAGGGGGAAAGTAAAACTTTATGTATTTAATAAAAAGAAAAAAATTACTTTAAACTTCTAAGTCATTTAAAATGGATATGATAAAAAAAGACGTATAAACTTTCTTCTTCTACTTAAAGACCCCGAGTCTATTTCCGGAGTCAATTTCTGACCTGTAGGAGTAACCGATTTGAACCGATTCCCCTGTAAATAGAATATTGATCTTACACCAATATAAAACATCCTAAACTTTCAGTGTTCGATTTTATTAAGTTTCGTTTTTAATAAAACATCGTAAGTCAGAGTGTTTCTGAAATCCGAAGACGACAAGGTCAACGGACCCTTACGTATGAAGTATGATCCAAGTGTAAGGTTCTTTCTCCGGACCCAATGAAAAGATTAATGTTTATAATCCATTAGTACTACTACACTAGTGATTATATCTCGGTCTGTAGAACCTTTCACTTCAGTTCACCCGGAATCTTTCGTAGTGATGCTTGTTTCGATCACCTCCACTACCTTAAGGTCAATTCGATAAAGTTTAGGACTTTCTACTACGACACTTTCACGACGTGAGTTATACGGTCGTTTAAACCTTTTGAGTCGTCACCGGTGTCCTGACCTTTTCCAGTCAAAAGTAAGGTTAAGGTTTCTTTCCGTTACGTTTTCTTACGAGTTTGATGACGTGTTAACGTGAGTAGAGTGTACGATCATTTCAGTACGAGTTTTAAGAGGTTCGGTCCGAAGTCGTTATGTACTTGGTACTTGAGGGACTACAAGTTCGACCAAAAATTTTTTCCGTCTCCTTGGTCTCCAGTTTAACGGTTGTAGGTGACCTAGTACCTCTTTCGTTCTCTCAAGGTCTGTTTGTAGATAAAGACGAAATAACTGATACGGTTTCGGAAACTGACACGTCTAGTGTTTTTAGATACCTTTTAAGACTTCCTCTACCCTTATGGTCTGGTGGATTGGACGGAGAACTCTTTAGACATACGTCCAGTCCTTCGTTGTCAATCTTGAGCTGTACCTTGTCGTCTGACCAAGGTTTATCCTTTTCCTCATGCAGTTCCGACATATAACAGTGGGACGAATAACTTGAATATACGTCTCATGTAATACTCTTTGTGACCTGACCTTCTTTGTCTTCGACCTTAGTTCTAATGGCCCTCTTTATAGTTATTGGAGTCTATACGTCTACTGTGGTGGGAATACCGTCTTTCACTTCTCCTCGATTTCTCGGAGAACTACTTTCACTTTCTCCTCTCACTTTTTCAACCAAATTTCGAGTTGTAAGTCTTTTGTTTCTAGTACCGTAGACCAGGGTAGTGAAGTACCCTTTATCTATTCCTTTGTCACCTTTGTCACAGTCTGAAATAAAAAACCCGAAGTCTTAGTGACGTCTACCACTGACGTCGGTACTTAGTTTTCTGTGAATGAGGAACCTTGTTTTCAATACTGGTTGGATCTATCGTCTAAGTTTTCGTCTCTGTTATGAAACGGCTGATTCCAGGCAGATCAGTTCCGATACCAAAAAGGACACCAGTACATACCTACTCTCTCAACCTGACACTTCTTTCGACTCGTGACTTCTTAACTACACAAACTTGACACCACAACCTCTTCTGACAACTCTCAGGGAACCTGACGTTCCTCAAGGTTGGTCAGGTAAGACTTCCTCTAGTTGGGACCCTAAAGAAACCTTCCTTACTACAATTTCGACTTTGAGGTCATGAAACCGGTGGAGTACTCTTTTCAAGTGAGTAACCTTTTCTGAGACTACGACCCTCCCTAACCCCCGTCCTCCTCTTCCCCTGCCGTCTCCTACTCTACCGACCTACCGTAGTGACTGAGCTATCTGCACTCAGACTCACTTGAGACCCTCTACCACGACTTGTCCCTCCGGACCGCACGATACTAAGTATCCCAGCGTTTCTCAGCCTGTGCTGACTCGCTGACTCGACTTGACCTGACTTGACTTACATCATATCACATGACTTGATTTTCAAGACTGGGAAATCGACATATATAGTCGGGTCTAATCTACTCTCATACAGGTTAATAATACCAAAACTTTAAGTTCATTCTTAAAAAAGACTTCCCATGTTACAATAAGAAGGTAGTCAAGGGGATCGGATCTGGGATCTAGTCAAGAACCAGAACAGGTTAAAGTCGAGAGGAGTACAAGAAAGTAAGGTAATGTCAGTTGAACATACTTATACAAAGTCTATAGTTTAGGTAGTACAGAGATACATTATTTACCCCCACAGTTTATTTATTGTTAATAAAAACTTCCGGTAAATAGTTATAGTACTATATCCTCTATGATCTGTCTTATATTCATCGACGCATTCAAAAAGTTGAACCAAATCTAAATACTAAAGATTTTATCAGAAAACTAGTAGAATTGAATTTTCAAATTTTTTATTTCCATAGTTATTTACTATGAAATTTTAAATTGTAAACGTTTATTAATTTAAAGAGGAGAACGATTTTAGTTAAAGTTTCGTGTAATTAAAGTAAAAATCAACAAGATTACAAAAGATGGGTTACCTAACGCGGTCTCCCATCCCTATTAAGATGATTGGTCGAGAACCCGTATCGAGTGTCAACTTACACAACGAATTCTAATAAATCCTCGTCTCTTTTTGGACCTGTGTTGACATTTCATTAATTCGGACGAAAGACTTAGATCAGTTGAGAAGAAGGTTACGAGTAGGGGGATGGAGACCGAGGAATAGGGGAGGAAAGTCCACGTACTACGGTGCTCTGTCGAGACAGGTACGGTACGACTTGCCAATCAGTCACCGATCCTCGGTGTGGGTGGATATGAGAAAAGACACTTATTTGTTAACGGAATTCTGTTTGAAAGTCTGTATAAAAAGATTCCCCTGCTGAACAATATCATGAGACGAAAGTTATTCGCCAAGTAGATTAACGACACAGAAGTTAGTTCCTTTAGTAGTGGATATGTACCTACAAATTACAGTGCACTTCTTACTGGACACTTATTAAGGGTCTTTAGTGTATTAAAACCAATATAGCTTAAGATGAATATGAAAACTCACCAAGATAATTTCAAAAACTTTAGTTATATAAGGTACTAAGATAATTAATGGAAGATCAATTATCCTTTAGTTCAGATATCCTATGATTAAATACATTATTTGTTACCAAAAAGATGGTTCATACGAAAAGATCGATAAAATTATACTATTTTTATAAACGTACTTTTGACTCGTATATAGTCCGGTGATGAATCTAATTTGTCCGATGGAAATAAAATAAGGGTCACCTTCTTGAAAGAAATAGTTACCTCGACATCATCTTTTTGTTTTACCTCACCGTTCCCTTTCTTATTCTACGGTAAGAGTCCGTAAATTTTTTACTTTCACTCTGTCAGTCCTCTCCTCGTGAACTAAGTGAAGGTTTCGGTAAGTTTGAATGAGGTTTGTAAAATTTTGTGTTTATCGTCTTTTTACGTGTAAGTCAACGACTTAAGACACAACAGGTTTAGATTAATTTACAAATTCCTACATTAAAGCCCTTTGACACTTATCTGACTCTGAAAACATAACTTGTATAGTTGTAATTGTGTTCTTCTTAAACTCTAAGTGTTAATCTCTTGTACTAATCTGTGAGTGGTGTCCCTAATACTGAGTATTTACCTGTCCTGTTATGGATCCACGTTCCCAGTGAAGTTTAGGTAAAAACACCTCTGGAATAACAGACCACTACCTTCTGAGTATCTATAGTGGTCGATATATTATAATATCAATATCAATATTATATATTATAATATATATACAATATATATCTCTCAAGGTTGTGGTACCATGAATAATTTTTATTGGGATAATTAATCGTAGATATATTAGGAATTATACACTCTGTAACACCATTAATTAATGTGAATAATTACTAAAAGTTTAAAGGGAGATCGATGTATGTAATTTTAGTGTTACTGAGTGTTTTTTAAGTAAAAGAATATCCATAGGGTCCATAGGACGAACTGTTACGTACCCGATCATGGTTAAGACGTAAAATTGTACATATAGTCCACTAAAAAGTCGTCTGATTTCAAATTATTTGAAACTGTGTAAGGAAGTAAGTTAATAATATAGTTATCTTATTTTATCCATTATAATAGGAATAAACTATTCATTCCTTTGGATATTTCTTGTTTGATCATCTTTTTCTCTCGTCTATACACCAATGGTCTGCGACCCAGAAAGTCTCCCTCTTAACCTACTTACGTTAATTTTTCATGTTTACAATGGATTGTGCTCAAACACACGGACTGTGTCACTTCGGTTTGTTTGGGTCCGTAGTCTTAAACCTTGTCTCTTTCCAAATAACGTTCCGTTTCGTTCCTCTTGTCCACCAAGTACGATTTTTTTAGACTTTGAGAGGTCACTCAAAAGTCTCTTTTTAAAAATATCCGTTTTAAACCCCGTCGCATACAAAACTAACTAACTACCACTCCATTGTCCCTTTTCGAGGTACTTAGACCACCAGAAGTACTTCAATTGATAGGAGGTACACCCACCCTCGGAATCAAGGAGGTCTTCTTGAGTTCTGTGACAATACATGTTGTATAAAGAACTCCTCTTTGGTCCTGACATGGAGTTCCGTCGTGATATAAAAGAACTGACGAGAAGGGGACAAAGAGGTAAGGGACTAATCGTTGACAGACTTAGACGTGACACTTTACGTCCCTTTCACTTCTTCCGACTTTCTTCGGGTAAAGGATGTTAGTTCATTAACCACTTCGTCTTTCCGAAAACACGGGTTCTCCTGGGGAGTCCCACGACCGAGTCAAAGTGTTTGAAAGTTAATATTCTATAAATCCATGATCTCTATATTTCATGTTATACTGTTTATATCAATTGTAAGTCAAGTCAGTGAGTCAGTACAGGTTGAGAAAGAGTGGGATACCTGACGTCATTCGGTCCGGAGGGACAGGTAGTGGTTTAGGACCTCGAATGAGTTTAAGTACAGGTAGGTCAACCAGTAGGGAAGTTGGTAGAGTAAGAGACAACAGGGGAAGAGGAGGACGGAAGTTATAAAGGGTCGTAGTCCTAGAAAAGGTTACTCAGTCCAGCAGTGTAGTTCACCGGTTTCATAACCTCGAAGTCGAAGTCGTAGTCACGAAGGTTACTTATAAGTCCTGACTAAAGGAAATCCTACCTGACCAACCTAGAGGAACGTCAGGTTCCCTGAGAGTTCTCAGAAGAGGTTGTAGCGTCAAGTTTTCGTAGTTAAGAAGACGTGAGTCGAAAGAAATATCAGGTTGAGAGTATGGGTATGTAATGATAACCTTTTTGGTATCGAAACTGATCTACCTGGAAGTAGCCGTTTCATTACAGAGACGAAAAGTTATACACCAGATCCAACCAGTATCGAAAAGAAGGTTCCTTGTTTACAGAAAATTAAAGTACCGACGTCAGTGGTAGACGTCACTAAAACCTCGGATTCTTTTATTTCCGATAGTAACAAAGGTACCAAAGGGGTAGATAACCGGTTCTTCACTACCCTGATCTACGGTGCTAGAAGTATCAAAATTACGACTCAAAATTCAGTCGAAAAAGTGAGAGGGTGAAAAAGTCCTCTGGGAAATCAAGGAGAAACCAAAAAAGGTATTCCTAACACAGTAGACGTATAGATTCCAATAACTATACAGAGAGACGTTAAAACTAAGGTCGAACACGAAGTAGGTCGGACTATAAAGTGTAGTAATCGTGATCATATACAATATATCTCACAGACAACCGAATCAGTTATTTCTTAGGTGGACGTTACGTCTTCTGTCAGATGTTATGTCCTCCGACCCAGGTTAAGGACCCACCCCTTTTGGGGGACCTCTTCCTTTACTGTTAGACGAGGTCATAAGAATGGACCCTTTAGGGTACCTGACTCCTCGGACCGTCCGATGTCAAGTCCCCTAGTGTTTTCATAGTCTATGCTGAAATGTTGATTTGGTGATAGTGGTATATACATACTTTCAACAATTCTCTCATCTAGCACTTTAAAAAATAGTGTTCTTTTTATAAAAAAAAAGTAAAAAGAAATTACAACATAAATGTACTCTAGTACCTATAAGTGATTTGAATGACACCATTATTGGAATATTATATATACAATTTTGATAATACGGTATGTGGAATTTGAAAATATCGTGACATATAGTAAATGTCGAGTTATTTTGACCTTCTTTTTTATATTGAACTTTGAGTTTACTATTTACGTTTATGTAAGTCGATAAACTTATGTTTTCATTTCGTAATATTTAATTTTCCCGGTATAGATGTTTTTTTTATACTCTTTGTATTTGCAACTCTTAATACAAAGTGAGTTACCAGAAAGACTCTTGAAGGTTCGGACCTTCTGTCAGAAAGTCTATCGAGACTCCCTGACAGGACTTCTCCATTCTCGGTGATACCTGTCCTTAAAAACGTTATTTCTGTTCCATCGGTAGTTTTCTAATAACAATTTTCTTTTGGTCGATAGAGTTCAATTACTTAAATCGTGAAAAGATTCAAATCCTGTCACAGTCTCAAGTAACTTTAGAAGGACAAATATACTTGAAATTGGTAGATCTCGGTCATAAGACAAGAAATGGTGGGACTCAGGGAACTTCCACATGGAAACCTTCACCAACGTCACCGACTCCATAACTACCTCCCGTAGGACAAGTAAAGACAGTCCTAAAGGGAGTTCCGAGGACCATCATCATCGATATCACCGAAATACCGAAGGTTAGGAAACAAAGGACTATCCCGTCCGTTGTGAAAAATAAGTATCGATTATGTATTCAAATACATACCTTCATAGAACGAAAAAATAAACAACTGAAAGGTACATAGAAAACAAGACATGACGGCTAATTTAGGATTACTGATACTTCGTTATTATACACCATATAATATTTTTTCTTATAACTTAACTTCTATATATTATCTATAACGTGAAAAGGGGACCTAATCCTGTGTGTAAATAAGAATACGAATGACTTTTTCTCGTCCTCGATTATAAGTGTACACCTATTAAGTAAATGTAAATGATCGTACCTTTTATTAGTCAAACCTTTCTTTTCGGACAGTGTCGTTACCTTTCTGTCCCAATTCAGTATCTTGAGCTCGAGTTTGTGTCCTCTGTCTCGTTTCAACTTTTGTTACCTACGAAGGAACTCAATTACGCTGTCTCATAGGCCCTATACCTATGATCTCACCGTCAATCTCACCGTCAACTTAAAGAACCAACCTTTTATTTTTATGGGACGACAAAGACTAGACTTGATTAATTGTAGTCCGTGTACCGGTATAATCTCTATACCAAAACGTCCGTTAAATTTACTACTTTACTGTTCACTCTGTGGTCGAGATTTGTGTCCTCCGAAATGATTCCAGATATTTTTATATCCAAACTACTCTGTTAGACGGTCCTCCACACCTTGTTTCCCTAAACAGTTGTTATCAGGAAGACACTGGTCAGTCATTTAATAAAATCCGTATCGGGACCTTGACAAGTACCTATGTCTCATTAATCTTTTCTGACGTCAATCGCCCCAGACCACTGACGATTTCAGTCGTTTTGAACTTACCTTTATTATTTATTTCATTATAAACTATTCAAATGAACGCGAGTAAAAAGACAAAATAAACGTTAACATCCTACGAAGAATTAGTGAATCACAGACCTTCCACTTGTCGAAGACGATTGTGTGTCGTAGTAGAAAACGACTGTTCTCTATCTTAATTCTTGTCTTCTTAAGGATTTTGTTTGGTTTATAAAGACCAAATCTGTCGTCACATTTAAATCTAATTTGTCTGACCGTTTCTTACTTATATTACAAAATACAAACCGCTCGGAGACTATCCTTCCTAAACAAATTGACCCATGTCCGCCATCATCTCCTCAAGAAAAGTTAATGATTTGAACGGGTTCACTCCCTTTAACTTCGTCAAGTTCGAGACCTTTGAACTTAACTATTAAAAAAAGGAAAAACCTTATTAACTAATAAAATCTTACCTCTATACTTTATATCTTCTCTACTACGAAGTATATACAAAATAATTTACTTAAATAGTTTTTACACAAAAAATTGAAACCATTAATTATAATTACAAATTTCTTAAAATGAGTGAGGTAAACAGGTTCACCTAACGTCACTATCTTTTGTTCGTATTTTTACTTCTTCCATCTTTATTTGTTTAATTAGTGGTCTACACTCTTAACCGTTGACCACAGAACGTGAAACTCAGGTTTCTCGTCTATGTCCCAGAACAAATTTCTTTTACTGGGTAGACCTCGTTTGTTTTTAGGTCTCAGTGAAAAACTTTCACTCTATTTAGGTGATTGTCTTCCAATTACAAAACTGTTTCAGAGGATGAATTCCGTCGTAATCTTTCGACTGTATCTAATCGTCGGATTTAAACCCTATTTTGACAATTGAGTTTATGAACTAGACTGTAACAGGATCATAACGTAACATTATCCGAGTGATCCGGTCATTTGGTTCCTAGGATCTCCTGTCACGGACACACGTACGATTCAACGAAGTCATCACAGACTGACACGTTAACATCGGTTGGTCCGAGGAGGTAGGTACCTTAAGAGGTCCGTTCTTTTTACCTCACCCAACGGTACGGGAGGAGGTTCACTAGAAGGACTGTTTCCTTAGCTTGGGAACAAAGTGCAGAGGACGTAACCGTCCGTCCGAGAAATGGTGATCACTGTGGACCTTCAACGTTGTATTCATGATCTATCCCTTCCGACCCCGAGGGGTTCACCGCGATCACTATTTCTTGGTCGGACGGTTACATCCTCTGTGCTCTCTGTTCCCGAGCCCTTCTAGGGGACCTTCACCCGTACCGTCGTGTAAGATCATAAGAAGGGACCTCTTAGGGTACCTGTCTTCTCGGACCACCCGATGTCAAGTACCCCAACGTTTCTCGACCTGTGTTGACTTCATTGAATCGAGTGTATCTGCCTTCTGATCAATGTCTTTAGTTCTCCATTTTCTAGGTTTTACGTATTCCTCTGCTTCTTATCATTTGAGTATATTTTATTATAAGACCTATAAATAAATGAGTCTTGTTGTACTTTTATTATCACTTTAAACTTTTACTTAAATTTTAGCTATACGTCTCAGAGACTTCATTTAAATTTTTCGGTACTTTTTATATTATTATTTTAGTTTGTTTCTAATTTTCTATTCTTTCTTTATCATACCTCTACTTATACCTTTTGTTAACGTTTAGATTATTTTATGTTATTAAAGTTATTTTTATTATTAACAGGTTAATGGTCAGTTATTTTTTCGTATTATTTATATGGGTCTGAGTATTACTTAACTTTGACGTCCTGTAGTAACACTTATAATAGTGTCACTTCTTCTATAATTTTGTTAAACTTACTGAAATCTAAAGAGTAGAAGTCGTAATAATCCAAGGTCCTTTGTGACTAGTTCGCTTTCCCGATTTCATATTATCTTAAATATTGGACTCTCCTATCATCTGATCTTATTTTCGTTTTAATTTTCGTAAAACTATATATGAATTTTGTAGTTTGTTTTATGTGTGTCTTGAAGAAACCTTTTTCATAATTTACTAATTGAAATCATTCATCTTAACTTTGGGTTTCTGTGTCACCTTACTTCCGTAGGTATCATTAAGACTATTTTGACCGATAATCTTTTTTACATTTAAAAAATTATCATTACTTCATACACCCCTTCCGAACCCTTTACTTACGATTTATTGATTCATTTATTTAAATTTTGAAGAAAAGAATAACCCTCCTTCTATTCGACAATTTGGTAAATCTGAAATTTTAATTTATATGTATTCCTATTGATTGTTTTTATCTTAATGTTACTTAACGAAGTTTACAGGGGGGTTTGAAATTTTTTCCCACTTCTCGTATCTACTTTGTTTGAATAGTCACTTTACCTTTTGTTCTTTTAATTATTTCCTTTTTTTCACCTCGTTTCTATTTTTGTCATTTCTCTTTGAGTTCTTTTAGGGACTGTTTAGTCACCAATTCTGACCCTAAAGTGACGGTACCTAGGATATTATGGTTTCAAACATTACCAGATCGACTTCCTCTAAAAAACTTTCCACTTACAAAGTGACAAACCACTATCAAAAATATTCTCTTGTAAACGGAAAAGAAGGGATTCTGGAGTCATTTCAAAGAGTCGGAGTGTTCGCTAAACCGTACTTTAGTGTCTCTGCCACGTTGAAATAAACCCACGGTCTCATGTTATCATTTAATTTTTTTTTTTTTGTCATATTCAACTTGGATCAGATAATGTCACATAAATTTCGTGATTCTCCTAAGTTTAGGTGATCCCTCCTGAAATGTTTTCAGACCTGTAGAGACTTAAGGAATGTGATACCATTATTCTCAACACCCTCTTCAAAACTTTTAACAAAAGATCCAAAAGTCAGGTCAAGTCAGTGAGTCAGCACAGACTGAAAAACGCTGGGTTCCTTTCCGTCGTGTAGTCCAGAGGAACAGGTAATGGTTGAGGGCCTCAAGTGTGTGTGAGTACAGGTAGCTCAGTCATTACGGTAGGTCGGTAGAGTAGGAGACAGTAGGGGAAGAGGAGGACGGGAGTTAAGAAAGGTCGGAGTCCCAGAAAAGGTTACTCAGTCGAGAAACGTACTCCACCGGTTTCATGACCTCAAAGTCGAAATCGTAGTCAGGAAGGTTACTTATGGTTCCTGACTAGAGGAAGTCTTACCTGACCAACCTAGAGGAACGTCAGGTTCCCCGAGAGTTCTCAGAAGAGGTTGTGGTGTCAAGTTTTCGTAGTTTGTAAGCCACGAGTCGAAAGAAGTATCAGGTTGAAAGTGTAGGTATGTACTGGTGACCTTTTTGGTATCGGAACTGATCTGTCTGGAATCAGTCGTTTCATTACAGAGACGAAAACTTAGACGATAGATCCAACGAGTATTGCAAGAAATGTTCCTCATTCTCAGAAGATTAAAGTACCGACATTAGCGGTAGACGTTACTAAAACCTCGGGGGTTTTTATTTCAGACTGTGACAAAGGGGTAGATAAAGGGTATTCACTACCCTGGTCTACGGTACTAGAAGTAAAAGACTTACAACTCGAAATTCGGTTGAAAAAGTGAGAGGAGAAAGTGAAAGTAGTTCTCCGAAAAATCAAGGAGAAGAGAAAGACGGTATTCCCACCACAGTAGACGTATAGACTCCAATAATGATAAAGAGGACCGTTAGAACTAAGGTCGAACATAAAGAAGGTCGGGTCGCAAAGAGTACTACATGAGACGTATCTTCAATTTATTCGTCCACTGTTATATGTCGGAACTACATGAGGAAAAGGATAAACCTTGGTCAGACAGCAAGGTACAGGTCAAGATTGACAACGAAGAACTAGACGTATGTTTAAAGAGTTCTCCGTCCAATCCACCAGACCATAAGGGTAGGGAAAGTCTTAAAAGGTGTCAAATAACACTAGGTGTGTCAGTTTCCGAAACCGTATCAGTCATTTCGTCTTTATCTACGGGAAGACCTTGAGAGAACGAAAAAGCTACTAGGTCGTCTACAACTGTTAAACTAAAGACCGAGGAGACGGAAGAGATTTTGGTCGAACTTGTAGACCTTCAAGTGCCAAGTACATAACGACTTCGGACCGAACCTCTTAAAACTCGTACAGAAATGATCGTACACTCTACTCACATTAACACTCCATCAAACTCGTAAGAAACCGTAACGGAAGGAAACCCTAACCTTACTTTTGACTGGAAAAGGTCAGGAGACCGGTGACGACTCAAAAGGTTTAAACGACCGTATAACTCACGTCGTGAAAGTGTAGTAGTAGAAAGTCTTAAACTTTATCGAGGTGACCTTAAGGTAGTGGAGGTGATCGAAACAAGCATCACTACGAAAGATTCCGGGTGAACTGAAGTGAAAGGTCCTACAGACCGAGATCCACTCACTAGTGTGATAGCACTAATAGACCTAGTACCTCTAGGAAAAACATGTCAAGAAGACACATAAGAACGGTAGAGAAGATTATAGAAGACGAAGACAATCCAGGTATGGTAAAGACAGGAAAAGCTCGGGTAGAAACGTACTTTACAAGGGAACCATAGAGAATAAAAGAACTTCTCTATAGGTCAGAAAGGGTAAGACAAGAAAAGGAGATAAAGAAACGTAACTAGTGACTTCTTCCGAAGGAATAGAGAGGAACGATAAGAAAACTTGAGACGTCAGTCTACGAATATAGAAAAGAAAAGAGGAAACGAAAAGAGAAGAGAAGAAAAGTGTCGATAGACATTCCGAAGGAGTCTGTTGGTAAAACGAAAAAACGTAAAGGAAAGGTACCCTTATCAGAACTAGGAACGGAGGACATGTTACAGTACTTGGAGACAGGTCTCAAGTAGTCCGTAAGACAGGTCGTCTGGATCAGGGAATTTAGATAAGGAGTGAAGATGATATATTATTATTCCCTAAACTAAATCCAGTATGTACTTACCAAATCACCAAAAGGGATAAAAGAAGTTAAAGTCAGACTTAAACCGTTATTCCTCAAGTACTAGACTCAGTGTCAGTCGAGGGTCAGAACAAAAACGACTGACATATCTCGAAGAGGTAGAAACGTTTCTTATATTAGTTAGCCTAAAGCCACAACTGGTAGACCACTTCAGGTACACATCTCAGAAGAGAACACAACAACCTTCTTCCACAAACGATACTGGTCACACAAAAGAACCGTCTTGAGATAATTGGAAACGGGACGAAGTAAGGCATAAGGTTCCGGTTTAAACGGACAATGAGGTCCACAAAGAACTAAAGGGTAAAAACGTAAGGTCAGTAGATATTACTTTTCCTGTAGAAAAAACCGACAAACAAGATTTTCCAGAACATTCAGAAGTATCTTGATAAGTTGAAGTTGAAGAAGTCGCAATGATCAACCCCGTATCTGAACCTAATGACACTATAACTTAACAAACGGAACCTTTGTCTCTAGTAAGACAGTAAAAACTCTGACGTAGGTTTATGACGTAAAGTCTGAGAAAACAACTGGTACTACCGATGAGGTAAAGAAGATTCACTAAGGACGGGTGTCATCATCTATATTACTAGTAGACTCAATTTAAGTAGGTAAGGTCAGGTAAAATCAAACGACTAAGGATCTTACAGTGGCAAGTTAGAACGGTAGAGGACAAACTGGTGAAGCTTAAACTGAACTAAGTACCTGGATTATAAGGATACGTTATAACGAGAAATGTCGTTGTCTGGAACGAAGATAGTGGTCAATATAGGTGTCGACCAATAACAAAAACGAAACCGAGGTAGGGAAATAAGAAAGACCTCAATAAAGAGGTGACTAGAGGTCATCGTATATCCCGTGGATGACTGGACCCCTCAAGGAGAAAGTCATAGGATAGTAAAACTGAAAAGTATGACAAGAACTCCAAGAGGTCAATTCTTATGACTTCACCAAACCAAAACGTTCTGTAATGTAAAGGGAACATCAATTCAAAAACTCTGTTTTATTACTCCTCTCTTTAAAAACCAACACAAAAATTAGCTAATTAAAATATCATTGTATCACTAGAGCGGTCACTGTGACATCAGGACAAGGTTAGCGGACCGGAACCCCTTCTATTCCTGTTATCGATTACATCGGTTTCGTATAAAACAAAAGTAAACGACCCACTTGACTGGAATCAAAGTAGAACCGTCAGTAAGACTCGAATGGTAGACACGTGTCCTTTATAATATAACACTCTCAGTCCTCAAGTGTCAAATTATAACGAAATAGTCGAATAAAATGTATATTACCACAGAATTAACAATACTTATTTGACGTTCGAATACTGTCGGTAAGAAGGAATGTATACAGAAAGACTGAATAACTTTTACATAAATAAAGGGTTAGACCGAGAAGATACTTGATTACGGATATAATGGTATTCTGTATTCTTCAATAGTCTTACTCAAAAATTCTTTATTAAACGTATATGTAGTAAAGGTCATTCGAAAACTGTCAAGGTGGACTTTTGCTAGGGTCTGGATAATGGATTAGTCCAGACCGACGAACAGTGAGTTTATAGTTATGGTTTCTTCGTCAACAACCATCTTTCCTTTCAAAGAAACTTAGTATTGCGGGTGTTAGACCCCTCTGTCACCTAAGTTCACGGAGGTCTTCAGTGGAGACTTCTAAGACGAGACAGTACTTTCGAAAATTTCCTTTTTTTCCCTTCATTAGAGTCGTTTAGGGAATCTATCGTCCAGTCTCAGTATCGGTAGGTAGTGACACACGTCCGAAGACACGTCCGATCACCTGAAGAACACTAAAAAGAAACCTACCATACAACAAGTATGACCAATAAACACTCTAATGGTTTTCCCTTTTATCTTTTATCTAGACCAGTAGACAATTAATAAATAAGAAATAAAGATGAAGAAGTTAAATACCTGACTTGGCTATTCTATACGTTCCATAATACACTATTTTTATACACTTTCTACACGATCCCGACCTCTCTTCATCTCGTACCCCTACGAACCAAAGACCAATCACTGTTTTGCTTTCCCTTTAACACGTCTCTCGAGAAAGAACGTTTCACCAGAAAGGACGGGCTTCGAAGAATATTAAGGGTGAATATTATTGAGTCTCGTAATAAGGTAAAGATACTCTAGTACCTGTTTTAAGGTAGAAGACATTGAAGAAGTACGACTGTATCCCACAGTATAAAAATCTCACCTTCTACAGGTGTACTCAGACATCGTAAAGAACCGACTGTCAACATCAATGAATAAATGTATACACCCGTCTTGTTTGATATCAATAAACCTACCGGTGTTTCTATATCTAATAGTACTCGTCGTCACAATTAGGATAAGAAAATAGTCGGGAACCTTGACCCAATCGGTATCTGAGTTATAACGAGTTCTACCTCGTCAAATACAGTATTGATGTCAGCTCAATAGTTCGTCAGTCAAAGGTAGAGGGGAGACCACCGTCAATGTCTTAAATATTTTGTTAAGTCCCTAATACGTAATCCGGCTCCTTAACAGACTTAATATTTTTTTTCTTTTTTTTTCTTTTCTTTCTTTCTTTCCCTTTGACGACCGTTACAATTAAACCTAATTCAAACAAACCTTTCGTGTAATTAGTTAGAAACTTCATGATAAATAGTACTAATTCCCTTTAGTGTACTTAATATTTAAAAGAGAATTAAAGTTACACATATTTTTCATTTACGTGTAAATAAATTAATACAGATGAATAAAAAGTGGTATCAGTACACTAAAAGTTTCCTCTGAGGGTATTCACAACGACGACGACGACGATTCAGTGAAGTCAGCACAGGCTGAGATACGTTGGGGTATCTACCGTCGGGTGGTCCGAAGGGGTAGGGACCCTAAGAGGTCCGTTCTTGTGAACTCACCCAACGGTAAAGGAAGAGTTTGCGTATTTTCACTTTTAACTTCAGTGAGTCAACGTAGGCTGAGAACCACTGGGTTATCTAACGTCGGGTTGTCCGAGGAGGTAGGTACCCTAAAAGGTCCGTTCTCATGACCTCACCCCGGGTATTTACAATTCATCGAAATTATAGGTATGTGAAGAAATTGATAAAAACAACCTTTTTTTGAATTTAACTAGTCACAGACAGTTCAAAGAAACTGAATTGTCTTTTCATGAGACGTACCTACTTATTTATTCTGTAATTTCTGAGTGTTGAAACTCAAATAACCCAATAAAAGAGGAAAGACAAGAATCGGTACCTTAATTCTCTACGAATGAGGAACCTACTTTTCAATACTGGTTGGATCTATTATATAAGTTTTCGTCTCTGTAATGAAACGGCTGATTCCAGACAGAGTAGTTCCGATACCGAAAAGGTCACCAGTACATTCCTACACTCTCAACCTGACACTTCTTCCGACTCCCGGTTTATTAACTACGAAAACTTGACACCACAACCTCTTCTGAGAACTCTCAGGGAACCAGACGTTCCTCTAGGTTGGTCAAGTAAGACTTCCTCTAGTTGGGACCCTAAAGAAACCTTCCTTACTACGATTTCGACTTCGAGGTCATGAAACCGGTGGAGTACGCTTCTCAACTTAGTAACCTTCTCTGAGACTACAACCCTCCCTAACCCCCGTCCTCCTCTTCCCCTACTGTCTCCTACTCTACCGACTACCGTAGTGCCTGAGCTACCTGTACTCAGACTCACTTGAGGTCCTCAACTACTACCTGTCCCTCCGGACCGCACGACGCTAAGTACCCCAGCGTTTCTCAGCCTGTGCTGACTCGCTGACTTGACTTGACTTGACTTGACTTAAAGTATACACACAATGCCAAAAAGGTAAGTTTTCGTACGTGTTAAAGTCTGTTTGGGGTAGACATTTATGAGAATTTGTTAACGAATTCAGGATAGAAACGGACACTGTTTTTCTTATTCAATCAAAATGATTAACTGAATAAGGTGACTAAAACCCAAAACTGTGATCTTTACCATCTTGGTGACATTTCAATTTTATGTCAAAAACACTCTCTGTTTAATCTCACATGAAAAATTTGAAACCATTATATAAATTTTCAGACAAAGTTAGGATTTAATTCTTTACTGGTCCACTGTGACGAAAGAGGTTAACTTGTTTTATAGATAAACGAAACTAAATTTTTAGTTCGTATTTCTAGTGAGTTTCTAGTACCCGTCAACAGTGTATGTTACGCACTAAGTTAACGAGTAGGTAATGAGATCTAATATAACGTGGTTTTTGAAACTCGATTTGAATGTACTTGAACATACATGATAACAAATACCAGATATTGAAATTAATTAATACGAAAGTATAAATATTTTAAGGTCTACATACACGAAAAAGGACATTAGAGGCGACATTACTAAAGTAGTAATGACTAGTAGGAGTCAAGATACTAAACGAATGGGTAGGTAAAATGTAAATAGAGAAATTAATCTTTTTAGTAAAGTTTCAATTAAATTATATTTACACCGAATTTTCATTTGAATCGACCTGATATATATAGTTGAACTAATTTGGTGTCTGGGGTAAAATAACAAACTTCCTAGTTGTACACAATCCAGTCTTCAGAGTGTTTAATGAAACTATCAGTGTGTCGTATACATGTATTTCCACAATATTCTGGTTTATGAACAGAAGGGAGAAGACTGTAAAGAGTCTACTCAGTTAACATCATATTTCTATCCCTCACACCTAAATCCTCAGTTCAAAGATTACAACTTACAATCTAGGAGGTGAACAATACAAATACAAGATTTAACTCCGTTTCGTCTCTGTAATGAAACGGCTGATTCCAGGCGGACAAGTCCCGATACCAAAAAGGACACCAGTACATACCTACACTCTCAACCTGACACTTCTTCCGACTCCCGACTTCTTAACTACGTAAACTTGACACCACAACCTCTTCTGAGAACTTCCAGGGAACCTGACGTTCCTCTAGGTTGGTTAGGTAAGACTTCCTCTAGTTGGGACCCTAAAGAAACCTTCCTTACTACGATTTCGACTTCGAGGTCATGAAACCGGTGGAGTGCTCTTCTCAACTGAGTAACCTTTTCTGAGACTACGACCCTCCCTAACCCCCGTCCTCCTCGTCCCCTGCTGGATCCTACTCTACTGACCAACAGTAGTGCCTGAGCTACCTGCACTCAGACTCACTTGAGGCCCTCCACCACTACCTGTCCCTCCGGACCGCACGACACTAAGTACCCCAGCGTTTCTCAGCCTGTGCTGACTCGCTGACTTGACTTGACTTGACTTGACTTAGATAGACTCGAGATCAAAGAAAAGATCATTAATAATAATCTAATAAACAGGAGATTTGATTCTTACTTATTACGGAGATTTTCCTCAAAAATTTTATCTTAATACGTCACTTTAATTTTAAATCGTCACTTCGTGAAATTTCACTGTTAAGGTCTCGGTTTCTTTATTAGAAAAGGATTAACCAAGACAGTAAATATCCATAATACGGTTTTCATGTTGAATTTTTTCTACGTTTAAATGTTTAAACATATAATTTACGTACCTGATATTTAGAGTTTACAAGTTGAGAAATGATTTAATAAAATAATACTGTATTGTATTAAACATAAATAAAAATATTATATTTAAATAAATAAAATTAACCTCTAATTAATGAAATGTTATAACATAACCAAAACGGTATGTAGTTGTACTTAGGTGGTGTACATATGTGCCCAAGGGGTAAGACTTGGGGGGTGGGAGGAGGGAGGGACATAGTAGGGAGACCTAGTAGAGTCACGTGGTCGGGGTTCGTAGGTCATAGGACGTATTTTGGACCTGACCGTTAAGTAAAGTGTATACTATAATATGTACACAGTTACGGTAAGAGGGTTTAGTAGGGTGGGAGAGGGAGAGGGTGAATCAGGTTTCTGACAAGATATGTAAATACAGAGAAAACAACAGAACGTATGTCCCAATATTTGACATTTATAAGTGTTCTACAAAGTCAAAATTTTAAGATGATTCAACTTTATCTATATTTAATCAGTTGTTTTTTCCAAATTTCTACTTATGTATCTTCAGAGAAAAAGTTTTACTTCCACTTTATTACTCCGTGTTTTGTTCTGTTTAGAAATTTATTGTAACTTTTATTAACTTTTCTATTCTGTTTTTATTTAATCATTATTTTTCGCCGTTTATAAGTTATAAATGATTTACTTACCAATTTTTTTTTTTTTGAGATCGGTACCGTAGGTATGTAAAATTTGTACCCGGAAATGAGACGAAATAAAATATATTAATGTACAAAAACAATTAAGTAACTAAGACTTTCAATATAACTTTAAGTTTCGAAATAACATAATGGAAATTTTCCTGTAACTCAATCTAAGATTCCTACGGAATGTTTATCGAAACTTATCTTCTGTTCGTTGTCCTTTTCCTCTTTTCCTTTCTATATGGGTAAACTTACGTCTCAAGGTTTCTCATCGTTCCACTCTATTCTTTCGGAAGGAGTCACTAATTATGTTTCTTTATCCCCTTTTGTTATTTTACCTTTTCAGATCTCTAGAGGAGTTCTTTTAATCTCTATAGTTCCCTTATAAAGTACTTTTCTACCCGTGTTATTTCCTTTCTTTAACGTACCTTTATTGTCTTCGTCTTATATAATTTTTCTCCACCGTTCTTATGTGTCCTTTTGATATGTTTTTTCTAGAAGTACTGGGTCTATTAGTACTACCACACTAGTAAGTGGATCTCGGTCTGTAGGACCTTACACTTCAGTTCACCCGGAATCCTTCGTAGTGATACTTGTTTCGATCACCTCCACTACCGTAAGGTCACCTCGATAAAGTTTAGGACTTTCTACTACGACACCTTCACACGTGAGTTATACGGTCGTTTAAACCTTTTGAGTTGTCACCGGTGTCCTGACCTTTTCCAGCCAGAAAGTAAGGTTAGGGTTTCTTTCTGTTACGGTTTCTTACGAGTTTGATGACGTGTTAACGTGAGTGGAGTGTACGACCCTTTCATTACGAGTTTCAAGAGGTTCGATCCGAAGTTTTTACGTACTTGGTACTTGAAAGTATACGAGTTCGACCTAAATCCTTTCCGTCTCCTTGGTCTCTAGTTTACTGGTTGTAGGTAACCTAGTAGTTTTGTTCTGTCAAGGTCTTTTTGTAGATAAAGACTAAATAACCGATACGGTTTCGGAAACTAACAAACCTAGTGTTGTTTGACCTTTTAAGAATTTCTCTACCCTTATGGTCTGGTGGACTGGACTGAGAACTATTTAGATATACGTCCAGTCCTTCGTTGTCAATGTCGCCTTGTACTTCGTTGTCTGACCAAGGTTTAACCCTTTACGACCTGACTTACTTCGTGTTGGACCTTAACTCTAATACCCTCTTTATAGTTATTGGAGTCTATACGTCAAATGTAGTGTGAATACCGTTTTTCACTTCTTCTTGATTTCTGGGAGAACTACTTTCACTTTCTCCTCTCACTTTTTTAACCGAATTTTGAGTTGTAAGTCTTTTGATTCTAGAACCGTAGACCAGGGCAGTGAAGTACCCTTCATCTACCCCTTTGTTACCTTTACCACTGTCTGAAATAAAAGAACCCGAGGTTTTAGTGATGTCTACCACTGACGGTGGTACTTTAATTTTCTGCAAACGAAGAACCTTCTTTTCAATACTAGTTCGATCTGTCGCATAAGTTTTAGTCTCTGTAATAAAACGGTTGTTTCCAGACAGATCAGTTTCGATACCAAAAAGGTCATTATTACATACCTGCGCTCTTGACCTGTTATTTCTTTCGACTCACGGTTTCCTAACTACGAAAACTTGAAACCACGACCTCTTCTGAGAAATCTCAAGGAACATGACGTTCCTATAGTTTCGTCACGTAGGATTTCCTTTAGTCAGGACTTATAAGAAACCTTCGTGACTACGACTTCTATTTCGAGGTTATAAAACCGGTGGACTACGTTTCTCGACTGAGTAACCTTTTCTGGGACTACGAACCTTTCTAACTTCCGTCCTCCTCTTCCCTTACTGTCTCCTAGTCTACCAACCTACTGTAGTGGATGAGTTACCTGTACTCAAACTTCTTTGATATCCTCGACCTCTACCTGTCCCTCCGGACCGTACGATGTCAGGTACCCTAGCGTCTCTCACCCTGTACTGACTCGTTGACTTTACTTGACTTGACTGTCAATCGAAGTGGACCTAATTTTAAGATTAAGAGAACGAATCTCGACATAGAATGTCCCTTTCTTCAAATTAGAGTCAAAAGAGTAGACATCCTTCCCTATTACTATCGATTGTCAAATGTCAATGAATCTATTTAGTTTCTCATGTGACACACTAGGTATGATGGTTAAGTTATTCATTAGTAAGTGTTACAAGGTCCGAGACACGATCTGGTAGTACTAGGGTCCTACCTTTTGGGTAACACTTTATGTCTTAAACGTATCCAACATATATGAATTAGAGTAATCACTTTTATTGGACTAAAAGGGGATACAATGAATAATTGGAAACACTTATTCCTTTAAAACGACAATAATGGGACCACATAGTGTGTGGTAACTCACTTCGTTAAAAGGTGTTAGATACGAACGTTCAAGAAAACCACTCAATTATTATAGAACTTCAGGGACAGGGATGTCTCACTTCACAAGACACACACACACACACGTATGGTACATAGGATAGGGTTTAAACCACTTTCACAGAAATCAGTGAAAACTTCCTGTTATACTGTCTGTCTGACTTTGAACGGACAAATATTTTCATTACTTGAATGAGTTTGTTTTCGGGTAGAACCCTTTAAACCGTAAGAACTAAATGTATCGATTGACATCTTCTGGTCTCCTCTTGGTTTGGAGACACTTAGAGTACTCGAAGACACTTACTACTAGATCCCGAATCTTTCTCTCTCTTAAATCTCTTACATCTGACGGTACTTTTCCTTACCTTTATGAAATACCTCACTTATCTTTAGATAGAAGTTAATTGTTACCACTTATTTACAATCTACCACACAATTTATGATCTCTCCGACGTCACGATTCTTTTTATTGTTGTTTTTATCTTTTTTAGAATATGGAACACTTCTTCAAAAGTGAAAGTACCTATCTCCTCGATTTAATGGCTAGTGTCCATTGACCATGAAATAGTCACTGTCGTCTCTTTCATATAGAAGGAACCTTGAACCCTAGTGTACCATTCTCGAAGATTGGAGTGACAGTCCTCAGTATCCTAAAAGTTTCCTTTGTTCACACGTATTCCTGACTCTGTCGTGCACTCAGTTGATGTAGAAATCATCCCGGTTCACAAAGAGATGCATGTGACCTTGGTGGATATTGAAATTAAGGAAAAAGATCGTACAAACTGAGTAATTCTCTTGTCAACAAAAAAAAAAAAGAAAATACCGAACGTTATCAAGGAAAATTGCTAAAAGAGTTAATACTCATCATACTATGACGGTATCAATTGTTACGGGAGGTATACTTTATCGTCTTTTGTATACGTAACAAGAGACTGGAAACATTATAGGACTCACTATCCTTACAGATTACATCTCAAGGATTTAGAGAATCTTAAAGGACCTACTATCCTTGTAGAAAAAAAAAAATAAAAGGATTACTTTTCTGAGAACGTCCGTGAACCTACCCCTTACCAGTGATCTTTCTAGTTTAGTACTAATCTTCGAACTTTGAAAATCGGGAAATAGGTAAGAGGTCTCTCCTCTGTCCCCGATCTCTACCTCAATTACTTATTAGTAAGGATATACTACTTTGGAGTATTTTTAGGAACGATGTCTTAACGAACTCTATACCTTTTTAGTGTATAAACCAGACTTTTCACTTCGTATCAAGATACTCCCATCTCCTCTTTGTTATTCTAAAAGGACATATAGGGAGTTGGAGTGGGAGAGTGGGGTATCCCCGTCAGAAGGATGTTCGAGATGTGGTTGATTTCAAGAACTTGATCAACCCCATCTACTCGCACTCTTTGATAACGTGTTAATAACTCATCAAAAATCACTTTCACCTTCGCAATCAGTGAGACAGTACAGACTGACAAACGGCGGTATAACTGGCCCCGGGCGGTCCCCGGAGACAGGTACCTTAAGAGGTCCATTCTTATGACCTCACCCAAGGGTAAAGAGAGAAGTCCCCTAGAAGGATTGGGTCCCAAAATCTAAAATAGACCTGAAAAATAATCTCAAGACAAAAATTCCTAGCAAAGTAAGAGAACATATGGAAAGAAATTACAATTGTTGTCTTAGAAACTAAATGGTGATGTGACACACATACAGACACAAGACTTTGTACCTACTCTACGTCTCGTAATAAATATTTACAAGAAAAGACGTAATTACATGTCCGTATTCCTTCCCTTGACCTATCTGTGATGACACGTTCCTCTTTATCGAAAGTGTACTTATTCTCGTTATGTAAGAATTTTAGGAGACGAGGTTTTACTAACTTGTTTAATCAAAAATTTTATAACTTATTTTGTAGAATTGAGTCTGGTGTCGTAGTTTGAATTTTGTTAATTAATTACATTTTTAAGTTTATTAATCACCTAATTTACGTTTAAAAGTCGGTTTACCGGTTTCCGTATCGATAAAAAAAAAAAAAAAATGAATTTATGAGAAGTATTAAATCCTTCGACGATGTAAGTTCATGTGTACAAGATCATTATAGTCACCACAAAATACCGAATACCCTCATAAGGGACAGTGATGAATTTAAAGATGAACCAAATTATAATTAGAAAGTCCAATATATGACTCATCAGTTGTTTCTAGGTAGATCAGTTTCGACACCAACAAGGTTATCAGTACATACCTACACTCTTGACCTGGTATTTCTTTTAACTCCCGACTTCTTAGCTACGAAAACTTCACATCACAACCTCTTCTGGGAACTCTCAGGAAACCTGTCGTTCTTCTAGGTTGGTCAGGTAGGATTTCCTTTTAGTCAGGACTTATAAGTAACCTTTCTGACTAGGACTGTGACTTTGAGGTTATTAAACTAGTGGACTACGTTCCTTGACTGAGTAACCTTTTCTGGGACTACGACCTTTCTAACTTCCACCCTCCTCTTCCCCTACTGTCTCCTACTCTACCAACCTACCGTAGTGACCGAGTTACCTGAACTCAAACTCATTTAAGACCTTTAACCACTACCTATCCCTCCGGACCGTACGACGTCAGGTACCTCAACGTCTCTCAGTCTGTGCTGACTCACTGACTTGACTTGACTTGACTTGACTTGGAGGACAAATTACATTACCTAGACAAAGAGTAGGACATCTCAGTGTTGTTAGTGATTTAATACAGTAAAGACGAAAGATTTAGTAAGAGACCTAACAGGAAAAAAAAAAAGAGGAAAAAATGAGCATATGAGATCAGACACAATATTCATAAAAAGTAGACCTACTACTTTTAATGGGGGACTAACTATCAACAGTCACAGTCTACCTTAACACTGGATTAAACGGTTTAAACAGAAGGTACACAAAGTCGTTACGAATACAAGGTTCTTTCTTTATGGACACTAACCCAGCAAATAAAAAGACCTTAACTCGACGTATTCAACGAACATATAAAAACTCTAATCAACAAACAGTCAACGAAGTAAACGATAATAAAAGAGGGTAAGTCTTCCACAGAAAAGTGGAACGAATATAAAAGGAAACAACACGTCTTCGAAAATTAAAATTAATCTAGGGTAAACAAATAAAAACGAAAAATAAAGGTCTTAAGACCCTCCACCTAGTATCTCCTAGGACGACACTAAATACAGACTCTCACAAAACGGATACAAGAGGAGATCCTCAAANATACTAGGTGGAGGGTCTTAAGACCTTTATTTTCGTTTTTATTTGTTTACCCTAGATTAATTTTAATTTTCGAAGACGTGTTGTTTCCTTTTATATTCGTTCCACTTTTCTGTCGGAAGACTTACCCTCTTTTATTATCGTTTACTTTGTTGACTATCTATATAAGGATTCATAAAATAAGAAAAGCAACGTTACCACTTACCTTAACAAAGGAATTAAAGAAAAAGATTTACCCGGTTTCTTGATTTATCTGTAAAGAGGTTTCTTCTGTATGTCTACCGATTGTTTGTGTAACTTTCTACGAGTTGTAGTGAGTAATAATCTCTTTACGTTTAGTTTTGGTGTTACTCCATGGTGAAGTGTGGTCAGTCTTACCGACGCTAGGTTTTTAGACGTTCGTTATTTACGACCTCTCCCACACCTCTTTTCCCTTGGGAGGATGTGACAACCACCCTTACGTTTGATCATGTCGGTGATACCTCTTGTCACACCTCTAAGGAATTTTTTAACGTTTATCTTGATGGAATACTGGGTCGTTAGGGTGACTACCCGTATGTGTGAGTCCTTTGGTCTTAACTTTCTCTGTGTACATGGGGTTACAAGTAGCGTCGTGACAAATATTATCGGTCCTGTACCTTTGTTGGATCTACAGGTAGTCGTCTACTTACCTATTCTTTCGACACCATGTATATGTGTTACCTCATAATGAGTCGGCAATTTTTCTTAAGTAAACTTAGTCAAGACTACTCTACCTACTTTGACCTCGGTTAATATGTCTCACTTCATTCGGTCTTTCTTTTTGTGGTTATGTCATATGATTGTGTATATATACCTTAAATCCTTCTACCGTTACTGCTGGGACATACGTTCTGTCCTTTTTTCTGTGTCTACACATATTACCTGAAAACCTGAGTCTCCCTCTCCTTCTCCCACCCTACTAAACCCTCTTACCCTTAAGATTGTACATATGACAGTACATTCTTAACTTAGCGGTCAGGTACAGACTGCATCCCACGTCGAACGAACCCCGACCACGTACCCCTACTGGGTCTCTCTACAACACCCCTCCCTCCACCCTCCCCCCAAGTACAAACCCTTACGAACATTCTTAATTTCTAAATTTTTTTTTTTTTTTCTTTCTTTATGGACACTTTACGAATTGACCTTTCATGTAAAAACGGTGATAAAACACCAAACTTATTCTGACTAAAGTAATGTCTTGTACTTTCATACTTTTATTCCATTATTTTTAATTATGGATCGTCTACATGACACGAATCAACGAGTCAACACAGATTGAGAAATACTGTGGTACCTGAGATCGGGTGGTCCGAGGAGACAGGTACCCCTAAGAGGTCCGTTCTTACGACCTCACCCAACGGTACGGGAGGAGGTCCCCTAGAAGGGTGGGTTCCTAAAAACTTGGGACCAGAGGGTGTAACGTCCGTTTAAGAAACGGTACATTCGTTGGTCTCTTTGGGTTATGACCTCACCCATCGGTTAGGGAAGAGGTTCCCTAGAAGGACTGGGTCCTTAGTTTGGACCCAGAGAAGGTAACGTCTACCCAAGAAATGGTTAATTCGATGGTCCCTTCGGAATGGATCGTGTATAACTTAGGAATTCCAAATGTCTATGGTTAAGTAAATTATGTATGGTGTTGGGGGAGTCTATTTGTGAGAACGATTGGGAGTAAGTGGATTTTCTTTTAATATCAGGTACCGGTGTGGTAATTCACTACCTTGAGAAAAAGTAAGACAAGAGGTCACTTTGGAAGATTCTATTATTAATTGTCTTACTTAAATCTCGGTACGTTTGGGTACAAATACAGGACGAGGTGGCAAACCGCGTCTATAACAATGACTAAGTTTATAAGTCATTTACAAGTTCCTTATTTTTTCGTTTGTATTTTATTTCGTTTCTGTTTTTCCTTACGTAGTAATAGTGTGAATATTCTTTTTGTACATAAAAAAGTTACGACCTTTGTAGGGTCCTATTCCCTTCACATGACTATCCAGTTCCCGTCTGAGTATCCCTATGTACCACGTACTTATTTGTTTAGAGAACTATTTGTTTAGAGAGACACTGGACGTAGGGAAGTTACATTTATGTAATTGACGGTGTACCCACGAAAATTCTTCACTAAGGTCTTTCCGTACTTCAGTAACGTCCATTATATATTTGTACTAGTAAATTAGGGATGGTACCTTTTAGTCGTTCACTCAAATGGAGAAGTTCATACTTAGACCTACGTTTAACTATAAAGAAAGAGATAAAAGGGGAGAGAAGAGTAGGAATTAGTGGAAACACGTACACACACGAGAGTCAGTGAGTCAGTACAGGATGAGAAACGTTACGGTACCTGACATCGGGTGGTCCGAGGAGACTGGTACCTTAAAGACTCCGTTCTTATGACCTAGTACAACGGTAAAGGATGAGGTCAACGGTAAAGGACGAAGGACCGGGTCCCTAGTTTTGGTGTAGAGGACACAGAGGACGTAACCGTCCGTCTAAGAAATGAATGGTGAGAACATCAAGTCAGGGACCCAGGATCGGTTGAGAAACGCTGGGGTACCTGACATAGTGAGGTCCGAGGTGCCAGAAAGTGATAGAGGACCACAAACGATTTTAAATACAGGTAACTCAGTTACTACGATAAATTGGTAAAGTAGGAGATGGTGGGAGAAGAGGAAAACGGAAGTTAGAAAGGGTCGTATTTCCAGAAAAGGTTACTCAGCCGAGAAACGTAGTCTACCGTTTTCATAACTTCGAAGTCGTAATCAGGAAGGTTACTTATAAGTCCCAAGGAAGAGGTCGCCTAGAAGGGTTGGGTCCCTAGTTTGGGTCCATTAGGTGTAACGTCCGTCTGAGAAATGGTTGACTCGGTGGTCCCTTCGTAAGACCCAGGAAAATTTTCCTATACAGGATTTAGGAACTATTATTTGGATTCGTGCCTACTGTCGTAGGGGTAGTTTAGCACATACTATGACGTCCTTAGTAAATGAAAATTTATTTTCAACTCCTTCCCCGTCTTTTTTCTAGTTAGGTCACCGTCGTGTCTCGTATTGTTTGATCACTAATTGGACCATTCTGTTCCATCAAGTCAAGTCAAGTCAAGTCAAGTCAAAGAGTCAGTACAGGGTGAGAAACACTGAGGTACTTAGCGTCGTGCGGTCCGAAGGGACAGGTAGTGGTTGAGGGTTTCAAATGAGTTTGAGTACAGGTAACTCAACCACTACGGTAGGTTGATAGAGTAGGAGACAACTGGGGAAGAGGAGGACAGAAATTAGAAAGGGTTGTAGTCCCAGAAACGGTCACTCTGTCAAAAAACGTAGTCCACCGGTTTAATAACCTCAAAATCGTAGCCGTAGTCAGGGTTACTTATAAGTCCTGACTAAAGGAAATCCCAACTGACCAAAATAAAGGAACGTCAGGTTCCTTGAGAGTCCTTAGAAGAGGACATGTTGTTAAGTTATCGTAGTTAATAAGTCACGAGTCGAAAGAAATACCAGGTTGTGAGTGTGGGTTTGTACTGATGACCTTTTTGGTATCGAAACTGATATACTTTGAAACAACCGTGTCACTACAGAGACGAAAAATTATTCAACAGATCTTCGTTGAAAGTAAAATCAATACGTGTAAAGGTAGTTTATGAGAAAATCGTATAAGTAATATAAATAAAAATTTACAAAGAGTTTAAACAAAGAATGACGATATTTCATATCCAACTTGACCTAAACGTATAAAATTAATCTATTAAACTTTATAGGTCTTACCGTTACTACGAACTTTGGGGTTCCCCTAATTTACACTGACAGAGTCAACGGATAGTACAAACACAAACACAGACTCTCATGATCTCGACAGTCTAGAAGGTTCTCAGTATCTTACTGTTATAAATGGAGACACATTAGTGACAGTAGAGTATCAAATTCCTTCTTAACTGACGTAGTAATTTGTCGATCATAAAGAATTAAATTAATTATTATGGAGAAATTTCTTGAACATGTATATTTACCAATTTACCATAAAAAATAAGAATAATTGAAAAAAAAAGACAAATTCGAAAGTATTGATTTAAATACCTGTGGAAAATAACATCTTACCTATCAAATTTACACCAACTTTTATATAGGCTTATGTAAACTTCATTCGGGTATCTTCTTTTTTACGATGTTTTACATACGGAATTGAAACTGCTTATACTTAGTAAAGACAATTAATTGGACATCTTATTTCATTATCCATTGTATCAACACTGTAGACTTCTGTCACTAGAAAGGAATAAGTAAATAAAGGGTGTCTTCTTGTATCCTTATACTGACTTTATACATTCTAAAGTGGTTTATGAAGGAATTACTTCTTAGTGTCTAACACACACACACACACACACACACACACACACGCGTACACATATACATACATACGTGTACATTAATGGTCCCTTCTTACTCTACGTTTACACAATTTTTTAAAGATTCATGTAGATCGACTTTGATAAAGTGACTTCCCTTTTTTGAGAGATTAGTACCGTTCATAAAAAGTACCAGTGAAGGTTAAGGAAAGAAAAAGAAAGGGATTGACACGAGTATTTACAGTAATTATCTCATGTACCCGGTTACCTTTAAAATCCTACGTCTAATTAAAAACATTAAAAGGACACTATCAGCGTTACGTACTGTTTATTCACGTCCCTATCATTTCCCAAGTGTAGTAGATCTTTTTATCGGTCAACGTAGTGTCAACCCCCGAAGGGACCAACGAGTCTACCATTTCTTAGGTAGATGTTACGTCCTTTGGGTCCAAGTTAGGGACCTAACCCTTCTAGGGACCTCTTCCCTTACCGATGGGTGAGGTCATAAAAAAAGGACCTCTTAAGGCACCCGTCTTCTCTACCCGTCCGATATCAGGTACTCCAGTGTTTCTCCTGTACTGTACGCAACCTGTACTGTCTCATCGATTGTGAAGTGTGTGAAGTCTCAACTCAAAGGAGTAAAATACATGAGGACGACTAAGTATGAATCTTTGAACGTTTAGAGTCCGTCACGATAATAATTACAGGACGGTCCTAATTACCGCACTAATGGTCTTCACGACCGGAAGGGTGACTAGTCGACAAGTTCATACTGTCCGAGTCAACCCCAAGGTGAGTCTTGGTATACAGAGGACTTACGTCTTCTACTCTCTGTTGTGATTCTTAATCATGTGTAACAGTGTACCAACCTCCTTAATAAAAGTAAAATAAATAAACAAATAAATTAATAAAAGTTAAGTAAGTGTAAACGAGTCGTGTTTTGACTAGATCCCTATCCGTGGTTTGTCATGATTATCATTGATTCTATTACATCAATAAAAAAAGGGTTTTAAAAGGTGGACAATCCATCTTCTTGGAATAATTTTCTCAGTGTTACTGTCGGACGGAAGGAAGAAGTCGAATCGTATAACCTATTGACGAAAAAGGTCTTCACAGTCTAAACTAACTCAGAAAGCAAGAATTCCTATTAGATGGACATGAGAAATATTGATCCCTATTACTGACCGAACTCTCTGTGACGGGGGAGTTTTTTTACCCAGAACGAACACTCTATGTAATATTTTTCGTTAAACCAAAAATATATTTTACAATTAAGTTTATTTTAGTATAGAGTCAAAGGATTCAGAAAGTCGTAAATCATGTTTTTGAACGTTTAGAGTCGAGGAAATGAGATATAAGTAAACTAAACACACTACACCACGTTTAATTCTCTAAAGGAAGGTCGTGTCCCGTTAAATTACGCCTCCAACGTCCGATTCTACAGTAAAAGAGGAAACTCTTGTAAAAGATCACGGAGTATAAAAAAAAAGATACTGTATCTTTACGAAAATGTATGTTGAAGGGTTAAATATGACTATAACTTCCTTATTCTTTATAGATTTTCAATAAAAAAAAGGATGAAGTATCTGTCGTATGAGTTTTAGATCTAAGACAACAACAACTAAAAGTCATAATGTCACTAACACGTAAGAAATTCCAATAGTATTAAGTCTATAAATATAAAAGAAATCGAATTATAAGATTGAGGAGGGTGAATTTATTATTTTCAGTATGAAATTTTAAAAAGGAGAACAGAAATATATCAAGAGTCTAGGAGAACCATTGATAGTGTGTAGAGAATTTGTCTTCTTTTGGACAGGTAGTAAGTGTTTCAGACATACCCTCCCCTTTAAAATATACCGACCCGTCCGATAGAGTGACTCAGGTTAAAGTGTTAGGTAATTGTGAGACTCTTTCCTTTAAGTAAACTTACAGACATCATAAGATTTTTCTCCCTGTATGATAACCCTTTAGAATAAGTCAACTGGAGAATTGTTCCTGTCTCCTTACCTTCTACTTAAGTGTAATAAATATTTCATCTCCTAAAAAAAAGAGTTCATAAGTAGTTCTTAAAGTTTTTAAAAGAATAACAGGAACTATTTTAGGGATCTTGTTTAAGGTCTTTCGTTATACCGACGTGTCTCTCGAACGATTATTTGAGTCTCTTTTTGTCCTTATACATGTTTTATACTTTACTGTAAGTTCAGTGATCTTTCTTTAAGTATCTCCAGATCTCAACATTTTAATGACAGTCCTTACGATTAATTGTTTATTAATAGGACACTTGTTACAGTTCTGGTTTTTAATTCACGTAAGTCACTGATTTTTATCGTTGACACGTCTTTATTTCATCGGGGACGATGACCACAGGAATAAGTTATCTACAATTTTAGTGTACATTTAACAGTTGACAAGGAGGCATAAGAGGAGGAGGAGAAAAAGAAAGGGAAGGAGGAAGAGAAGAAGGAAAGAGAGTGGAATGAACAAGAGGGATGAAAGAGAAAGATAATAGAAAAAAATTTCACTTTTTCTTAGAATATCACTCTGTTGATCTTAAATCTTAAGAATATAGTCTTCGTTGTTTATATCCTAGGTCAGACTCTTCACTAGACGCTCTAATGTCACTCTTCTGACAGTTATAAATACGTAACTAAATCAAGATTATTGTGACTACGAGACGATGAGAATGGTAGTACTGACCCTATATGTTATTAACGAATAACTTGTAAAACCGTAAATCTCTAATTCATCCGAAATACTTCCTCTTCCGTTACCTTGGGGTGAGGTCATGGGAACGGACCTTTTAGGGTACCTACCTCCTCAGACCACCCGACGTCAGGAACCCCAGTGTGTCTCAGCCTGTACTGACTTCACTGAATCGTCATCGTCCGAAATACTTTAACATGTTGTCGATTCACAGTTTTGATCTTATAATTTCTTTTAGAGAGACAAGGGTTTCGGGTTTGAATTGGTGGATTAATATAGTGTAATGTTCCTCTTCCTTTTTCAACAAACCCCTCCCTCCAATAATGAACGAATAAATCTTTACGAAATGTCAAATCTGATTTAAATCTCGTAGAAATAACTCCTCTCACCTTAAAATTATTTTTTTGTCAGTTCTCTTCAATGTCAAAACTTTAAAACCCTGATTCTGAAAAAAAAAAAAAAAGGGAATTGTACATTTTCTTTTCTGTTTCGAACTCCTTCAGGGACACTACATGTACTCGGACCGTCAGAGAGGGTGTACAGGGTGAAAATAAAGGAAAGAATAGGGAAGACCTTCTTACTGAGAATTCGAAACCTGTATGTGTAGTATACTAGGTATGGACCCTCTGGTTCAAGAGAGGTGTACAATTAATACTGAGTACACCTCTTTAGTGACCGACTGGTAAAGTCAAGTCAAGTCAACACAGATTGAGAAATACTGGGGTACGTGAAGTCGTACGGTCCGACGGGACTGGTAGTGGTGCAGTTTCTCAAAGGAGTTTGAGCACAGGTAGCACAACCACTACGGTAGGTTGGTAGAGTAGAAGACAACGGGCGAAGAGAAGGAAGGAAGTTTGAAAGGGTCGTCGTCCCAGAAAAGGTCACTCAGTCAAGAAGTGTAGTCCACCGGTTTTATAACCTCGAAGTTGAAGTCGTAGTCAGGAAGATTTCTTATAAGTCCTGACTAAAGGAAATCCTATTTGTCCAAACTAGAGGAACGTCAGGTTCTTTGAGGGTTCACAGAAGAGTAAGACGACACGAGTCGGAAGAAATACTAGGTTGAGAGTTAGGTGTGTACTGATGATCTTTTTGGTATCGAAACTGATCTACCTGGAAACAACCGTTTTAATACAGAAACGAAAAATTATACGACAGATCAAACCAGTATTGAAAAGAAGGTTCATCGTTCGCAGAAAATTAAAGTACCTAAGTCAATGGTAGACGTCACTAAAACCTCGGGTTCTTTTGTTTTAGGCGGTGACAAAGGTGACAAAGAGATAAACGATACTTCACTACCCTGGACTACGGTACTATTAACAAAAAACTTACATCTCAAAATTCGTTAAAAAAGTGAGAGAAGAAAGTAGAAGTAGTTCTCTGAGAAATCAAGGAGAAGTGAAAGACAGTATTCCCACCACAGTAGACGTATAGACTCCAATAACTATAAAGAGGGTCGTTAGAATTAAAGTCAAACACGAAGTAGGTCGGACCATAAAGCGTACTACATGAGACATATATTCAATTGATTCGTTCCACAGATATATCTCGGAACTGTATGAGGACAGAGTTAAACCTTGGTCAAACAACAAGGTACAGGTCAAGATTGACAAGGAGGAATTGGAAGTATCTCCAAAACGTCCTATGTCCATGCCACCAGACCATAAGGGTTGAGAAATCCATTTAAAAGGTGTTAAGTAACACTAAGTTTGTCATTTTCCGAAATCGTATCAGTTACTTCGTCTTCACCTAAAAAAAACCTTGAGAGAACGAAAAAACTACTAGGTTGTCTACAACCGTTAAACTAGGGACGAAGGAGACGGAAAAAATTTAGGTAGAACATGTAGACCTTTAAGTACCAAGTGTATGACAACTTCGGACCGAACCTCTTAGAACTCTTAATAAAACGATCACACACTCTCCTCACATTAACACGACATCAAACTTATATTAAACCGTAACGAAAAGAAACCCTAACCTTACTTTTGACTAGAAAGGTTAGGACACTGGTGACGACAAAAGATTTAAACGACCGTATAACTCACGTCGTGAAAGTGACGTAGTAGAAGATCCTAAACTTTATCGAGTCGATCTTAAGGTAGTGAAGGTGTTCAAAACAAGTATCAGTACGAAGGATTCCGGGTGAACTGAAGTGTAAGGTCCTATAGATCGAGATAGATCCACTCAGTGGTGTGGTAGTACCAATAGACCCAGTACTTCTACAAAAACATATCAAGAAGACACATAAGAACGGTGGAAAAATTTTTATAGAAGACGAAAACAATCCAAGTATATTAAAGACAGGAAAACTCCGGTAGAAACGTACTTTACAAGGGAACCACAGAGATTAAAAGAACTTTTCTAGAGATCAGAAAGGATAAACAACAAAAAGAGATAAAGAAACGTAACTAGTGAATCCTTCCGAAAGAATACAGAGGAACGATAAGAAACCTTGAGACGTAAGTCTACCTATATAGAAAACAAAAGAGGAAGGGGAAAACGAAGAGAAGAAAAGAGTCGATAAACGTTCCGGTGCAGTCTGTTGGTAAAACGGAAAAACGCAAAGAAAAAGAACCCTTACTAAAACTAGTGTCAGAGGGTATGTAACAATACTTGGAGACAGGTATTAAGAAGTCCGTGAGACAGATAGTCTAGGTTATGGAACTCAGATAGACAGTAAAGGTGTATATTGATTTTTCCTAACTAAATCCAGTATGGGTTTACCGGATCACCAAAGGGGATGAAATAAGTTGAATTCAGACTTAAAACGTTATTTCCAAGTATCACACTAGGTGTCAGTCGAGGGTCAGAACAAAAACGGTTGACATATCTCGAAGAGGTAAAAGCCGACGTTTCCTATATCAGTTAGACTAAAACTATAACTGGTAGACCATTACAAGCACACATCTCAGTAGAGAACACAACGACTTTCTCCCACAAACGAAACTGGTCACGTAAGAACCATTTTGAGACAATCGGAAACGGGACGAAGTAAAACATAAAGTTCCATGTTGTAAAGTCCTCTAGACTTTGTTCTTCCTACTCTATATTACGATCAATTATTCATTCCTATAAGTTTATGAAATTGCTACAACTATATACCTTTCTTACATAGTTTTGGTTTATATCTTATTATACTGATTTCATTTATATTTAAAGAAACAAACACAGATCTATCTACTGAGATTTTTTCATTATTATTACACAGTACCGAATCGTCCACGAACTTATTTTTGTATCTTTAAAATATAAAATATTCTTAGTTACACGTAGATATGACGTTCTCGTACTCGAGAACTCACTTGTTTTTTGTCTGAGTAAGTCTCCGGACTTGATAAAGTGTACTAGAAAGACTTAAGGATGAAGGAAAAAACTTTGTCATCTATATTAATGTCATTAAAATGTTCTTCTATATTAGATAATATTTTCATATTTCGAGAACTGCACCTCATTAGTAAAATTTTCAGACTGAAGACGTGGAGAAATAGTTTAGTCATTTTGAATCCGTTTCACTCTGACGTAGTTTTTTTTTTTTTTTTGAATTTACAATTNTTTGTTTTTTTGGAATTTACAATTCATGTTCCCGTTAATATTAGAACCAAATAGAACGTCCGATCTTCTGCGACCTTATTGAAGGACCCTCC
This sequence comes from Capra ibex, assembly GCA_006410555.1. Classification (NCBI taxonomy): domain Eukaryota; kingdom Metazoa; phylum Chordata; class Mammalia; order Artiodactyla; family Bovidae; genus Capra; species Capra ibex. The sequence goes on from SJYO01004576.1 coordinate 33,742,825, forward strand.
CTCACCCGACTAGATCGAGTATACTGAAAGTTTTAGTACGGTGTCTCCTCTGTCCCCTTTTACTTATACAATTCTTTTACCTTCGATACGTGTAAATCACTTTAAGTTAGGTTTGAAGAACACCATGTCCTAAACATTAAAACATTTTTTTTACATTTTTTTCTCTGGACGTGAAAAGAGGTATTCTTCTTTTTTTTTTTTGGTTTTGTGGTTTAGACACAAAAATAAATTTGACTTTTGAGTAAAACTTCCGTGGCCGGAAACAGAACAGTCTGAAATCGACGTTTAGACGGTGACAGAAGAGAGAGTCCCTTATGTTCGGGTACAAAAACAAACAAACAAAACAAAAGACGAAAATTAAAAAAAAATAATTGACCTTTGTAAAATAACCTTATATCAATTAAGTCTTACGACAATAATCAAAGACGACATGTTGTTTCACTTAGTCAATAGGTCCTACAGACCTAGATCCACTCACTAGTGTGGTAACACCAATAGGTACAGTAATTCTGGACAAGACATATCAAGCAGACACATAAGAACGGTGGAGAATAATTACTTATAAACTCACGTACACAGAAAAGATTTATGTCAAAAGAGACCTATATATGGGCCCTCACACTAACGACCTAGTATATCATCGAGACAGAAATCAAAAATTTCTTAGAGGTATGATAAGAGGAGTTACCGACATGGTAGGAATTTAGAGAAAGTTTCTGTCCTTATATTCGTCATCCCCACTACTTTGGAAGTGAATTTCCGATGTGATTAGTGTTTTTCTTACGGTGACTACACGTATAACAATCTACTTCTCTCTGAACGTGTAAAATTAAGTAGTTAAGAATGGGATATTTATTCAGTGACACATCGTAAAAGACAGACGAGACTCCGTCCTGTCTCACTCTACTGTCTTTTTTTTTATATCCCGCCTTTAATTTTAAGGTACAATTTTCGGAAGAGAATGTACGACTTTTAAGGAGATAGTTTTTATCAACGTAAAGGTGTAAACAGTCAATTGAAATAAAAAGTCATATGTCACATTGACCTTCCCCTTGAAGGTACTGTTTTTTTATATTTTTTCTCACTTCATAAAAACATAATAATCGTTTCACACAAAAATAAAAAATTTTCCCGAAAATTAGTTTTATACATAGTATTATACTCTTCAACCGAGGTATACTGTCTACTAAACCGAATAAAGGTAAACCTCTCTACAATTCTCGTTAATCTCGTATTTAACTTGGTATCCCCGACACAAGTAAACTTCGTTTCCTACGAGAGTTAATGTTATCTACTGGCTATCCAATCGAGATATGAACACTACGTATTTTATCCTGTAATAATTTGAAATAGGGAAGGTGTACTGAGTTAAATGTACGTTAATAAATTACCTGGAAATATCCATGTCTCGGAGGATTTATGTTTGTCATTCATAGATGAAATTAAATCTAGGAGAATTATTAAAGAGAAAGGAGAATAAATCTAAAGGAGGTAGGATAACTTAATTTATAATATATATCAAGTCGAAATCCAGATAGAAGAAGGTTATGAAGGGAAGGTACCTAACATTAGAATCGTTCGACTTAGAAATAATTAGTGTTTGGTATAAAGTATCGTCCAATAATGTTCCTATTATACCTTTCATTAAAGGAGACCCGGAAAAAAAAAAAAAAAAGTACTGACTATAGAGGTCACACTATATTTGATGTCCTAAAACTATCCAAAGGATAACATTTTATAATATTAGTCACTTTATGACAACTACCAAAGACCCTTTAACAGATGAAGGATAATGTACGTTTCGTTAGATAAATGTAGGAAGACACCTTAAAATAACACGATAATGATTGTTAGTTTTGTTTACAAATGTAATTGTAATTACCAAACCTTCTATCAATGCCGTTACATATCGTTAAAAAGATTCATTTAACGAAAAAAAGTTGATGGAATTTTTTTTTAGACACAGACCCTCCTTTTAAACGAGGACGGTTTACTCGAAACCTTAGTCTTTCACAAAAAGACGATCAAAAAAAGTCTAAATTACAAAAAAAAAAATAGAAAATTATTACAAAGAAAAATAAATTAAAAAGCATAGTTCTTTTGATAGACACCATTTAAAGACTATATAAAAAACGAATACGTTCTCTTTACATGTGTACGGTTCGTCTGTGTATGTCTCCCTGACCATCTATCTCTAAATTGTATTTTATAAACAGAAAGAGATCCTAGGTCTTAACTCTCAAGGAACCTGACACTCCTCTAGGTCGGTCAGTTAGGATTTCCTTTAGTCAGGACTTATAAATGACCTTCCTAACTACGACTACGACTTTGAGGTTATAAACAAATGGACTACACTTCTTGACTGAGTAAACTTTTCTGGGACTACGACCATTTCTGACTTCTACCCTCCTCTTCCCCTACTATCTTCTACTCTACCAACCTACCGTAGTGACTGAGTTACCTGTACTCAAACTCACCCGAGACACTTAACCAGTACCTGTCCCTTCGGACCTCACGACGTCAGGTACCCTAGCGTTTCTCAGTCTGTGTTGTATCGCTGACTTGACTTGACTCCTAGGTATTTATAGATACGTGTAGACTACACATCAACCCTAAAGGATGTCGAAAATCAATTGACTTCACTAAAATAATCTATCTATTCATGGACACATGACGCACACAAGTGGACCTGTGAATCAATGGCGTCCGACTATTCTCGTCACACCCTAGACACCGGAACTCTTAAGTATGGGCTTTGAATGCTTCTCACGTTAATAGACCCGTTGGACTTCGTGAACAAAATACCACGGAAAAGAACCTCTATGACTTATAGAAAAACATAGAGGTGATGCATCAGTTCATTGACCTTGTATCGTACACAAGTTATTCGTAAATAATATAATTATTTCACAACTCAATCTCAATTAAGTATGAAAATTACAAAATCTACGACCGAGTCACACTGACCTTATACCATGTTCCTTTACTTGTCAACGACTCACGTTATCATTCCTCATTAAACGTCAGAAGTTTACAATGGGTTCCTTCTTGTCATACTTGGTGACATCTTATTCATAACTGTATGACAGATAACAAACTCAGACCTTCTTGAACGGACCTCAGTTGTCCCAACGTGAGCATACAAGAATGGGCGAGAGAGAGTGCTCCAGAGGTACACATAATCGTAGACATACAACACTTTGTGATTATGTATCAGAAGATCTTGAAGATAGATATAAGATTCCATGAGAGAGGAGTGACCTTTAAGTTTTCGTCTACCTCACATTGCATTACATTCTACATCGGATTACACCGAACTTTACACTAGATCTTTCAAGTATCAACACATCGAAGGCCCCTTTAATTTTATCATACTACGAGTCCCAGGTTTCGTCTCTTATTGTTAGTTCCATCATCACTCCAAAGTCCTATCTACGTTCTCACTACAGTTCCCGTTTCTTGTAGATGATTTACAAAGAGTGTTTGTATATTACACTTTCCATCATATAAATAGATACATATTCAGTCCGATATCCGATCCTTAGTCCCAGTAGGTAGATTTACCGAACAGAATCTCTTTCTTGTGTACTGACTCACAAAAAAAGATTTTCTAATTTCGTCATGATAACAAGTCAACCTGAAGGGGACATCGAGTCAAAAATTTGTCAACCGGACGTTACGTCTTCTGTGTCCAAGTCAAGGACCCAGATCTTCTAGGGGACCTCTTCCTTTACTGTTGGGTGAGGTTATAAGAACGGACCACTCAGGGTACCTGTCTCCTCGGACTGACTGATGTTTGATGTCCCAGCGTTCTCATCCTGTGTTGAATCGTTGACTTGCTGATGGTGGTTACAAGTCAAGTCTCCAGAATGATACCTGATCTGAGGGATAACCCGGTACTACGACTTACACAAGTTTATTAACTGTCGTTAAAGAATATTGTGGACGGAAAAGGGTGAAATTTACTTCTAGGTAAAATATCTTTTCATTTAATAATGATATCTACCTCTCTTTGACGAAAATAACGATATCAAGTAATTAACCCTCCTAAGTTAAGTTTGGCATGAGACTGAAGAACATTTATTTTTACTATATTCGTCGTTTAGAAATCGTTCTCGGAACTACACCAAGGTCGTTGTTAAAACAAAGTCTGTCCAGTTTTACCACTCTTAAAGAAAGGAAGATATAAAACGAGAATATTATTTTAATATAAAAATAATTTTCTCATCTTTATAAATCTAATCTTCTTTTATTATCTTATTTAATACTCTAAACTTAATGTGGTTTATACTTTTTATAGTCAATTAATAGTATAACTCGTACTTTTTATCGTTAGTGAATAATGTTACCAGTTATTTTGACGGTTTTTAATTATATAATTGTCGTCATTTATTGTGAGTAATATCCTCTAGTCTACGTTGATTAGTGTAATTCACGGGATTATGTCCCTATAAACTTTCTTCAGTAATTAACACCACAAACACCTAACTTTTCTCCCTCGTCCATCACCCTGTTTCTCTCATACACTATAGACTCTGGGTCCTTCACAGGAAGTGATCTGTCTTTAATATCCCTTCCGTAAAGTCCGACTTATAAATTATCTGAATTTTTTTTAGTCCATAATAGGACACAACCGACCTAAATTTTCGGAATTTATCGGGTCAAGGTAAATTGAACAGTCATGGTGCTGTGTGTGACTGTCAGGGAGTCGTCACGAATAAACGTCCCGACGTAATCGTGTCGGACTTCACAAAACTATGTCGTCTTTACTCAGACGGGTCTCTACAAATGACTTGGTAGTGATCCGATACCTTACAAAGGATCAACACAAATTTACGACGGTCCTTTTGGTCAGAATCCTATGTCAGGTCGTAAAAGATATTTGGGATAAAAGAGTGGGAACGAAACAAACGAAACCATTCGTACTTTTGTACTTGACGATAAGTGAATAAACTTGTAAAAGAGTAACTATCTACATACCAAACATCTTAGACCTTCGAAATATCTCCGTTCCATAAAATAGATATTAAAATTCGGTGATGATTAAACTCCAGGAAGAGGACACTTAAACTGGAATCGAAGGGGTCCGAAATCCCTGAAGGGACCACCGAGTCTACCATTTCGTGGATGTTACGTCTTCTGGACCCAAGTTAGGGACCCAACTCTTCTAGAGGACTTCTTCCTTTACCGTTGGGTGAAGTCATAAGAACGGACCTTTTAGGGTACCTAGCACCTTGGACCATCCGATGTCAGGTACCCCAGCGTTTCTCAACCTGTACTGACTCGTTGAAGTGAAAAGGGGTTCGAAATTATGAACGCTCAAATTTTTTACAGTGTTAGATGTCTAAGTTACGTTAGGGACAGTTCGATGGTTGCCATAAAAAGTGTCTCGATCTTGTTTATTAAAGTTCTAAACATACCTTTATGTTTTTTGGAGCTTATCGGTTTCGTTAGAACTCTTTCTTCTTACCTTGACCTCTTTAGTTGGACGGACTGAAGTCCGAGATGATGTTTCGGTGTCAGTAGTTCTGTCATTACCATGACCGTGTTTCTGTCTTTATATCTAGTTATCTTGTTTTATCTTTCGGGTCTCTATTTAGGTATGTGGATACCTGTGGAATAGAAGCTGTTTCCTCCGTTCTTATATGTAACCTAATTTCTGTTAGAAAAATTGTTGACCACGACCCTTTTGACCAGTTGGTGACATTTTCTTACTTTGATCTTGTGAAAGATTGTGGTATGAGTTTTTATTTGAGTTTTACCTAATTTATAGATTTACATTCTGGTCTTTGATATTTTGAGGATCTCCTCTTGTATCCGTTTTGTGAGAGTCTGTATGTAGTGCCGTCCTAGGCGATACTGGGTGGAGGGTCTTATGACCTTTATTTTCGTTTTTATTTGTTTACCCTGGATTAATTTTAATTTTCGAAGACGTGTTGTTTCCTTTGATACTCATTCCACTTTTCTGTCGGAAGTCTTACCCTCTTTTATTATCGTTTACTTCGTTGACTGTTTCTTGATTAGAGTTTTTATATGTTCGTTGAATACGTCGAGTTAAGGTCTTTTCATTTGATGGGTTAGTTTTTTACCCGGCTTCTTGATTTATCTGTAAAGAGGTTTCTTCTGTATGCCTACCAATTGTTTGTGTACTTTTCTACGAGTTGTAGTGAGTAGTAGTCTCTTTACGTTTAGTTCTGATGTTACTCCATGGTGAAGTGTGGTCAGTCTTACCGACACTAGGTTTTCAGACGTTCGTTATTTACGACCTCTCCCACACCTCTTTTCCCTTGGGAGAATGTAACAATCACCCTTACGTTTGATCATGTTAGTACTACCTCTTGTCACACCTCTAAGGAATTTTTTCACCTTTATCTTGACGGAAAACTGGGTCGTTAGGGTGACGACCCGTATGTGTGGCTCCTTTGGTCTTAACTTTCTCTGTGTACATGGGGTTACAAGTAGTGTCGTGACAAATATTATCGGTCCTGTACCTTCGTTGGATCTACAGGTAGTCGTCTACTTACCTATTCTTTCGACACCATGTATATGTGTTACCTCATAATGAGTCGGTAATTTTTCTTATGTAAACTTAGTCAAGATTACTCCACCTACTTTGACCTCGGTTAATATGTCTTACTTCATTCGGTCTTTCTTTTTGTGGTTATGTGATACGACGAGGACGACGACGATTCAGCCAAGTCAGTACAGGCTGAGACACGTTGGGGTATCTGTCGTCGGGTACTCCGAGGGGGTAGGGACCCTAAGAGGTCCGTTCTCGTGACCTCACCCAACGGTAAAGGAAGAGGTTACGTACTTTCACTTTTCACTTTCACTTCAGTGAGTCACCACAGAATAAGAATAGCTGGGGTACCTGACACCGGGTGGTCCTAGAAGGTATGTGCCCTAAAAGGTCCGTTCTCACGACCTCATCACACGGTAACGGAAGAGGTTTATGTCATACGATTATGTACATATACCGTAAATCTTTCTACCATTGCTATTGGGACATACGTTCTGTCGTTTTCTCTGTGTCTACGTATCTTGTCTGAAAACCTGGCACACCCTCTCCCTGNCGTAAAAAGTGTCTTGATCTTGTTTATTAAAGTTCTAAACATACCTTTATGTTTTTTGGAGCTTATCGGTTTCGTTAGAACTCTTTCTTCTTACCTTGACCTCCTTAGTTGAACGGACTGAAGTCCGAGATGATGTTTCGGTGTCAGTAGTTCTGTCATTACCATGACCGTGTTTCTGTCTTTATATCTAGTTATCTTGTTTTATCTTTCGGGTCTCTATTTAGGTATGTGGATACCTGTGGAATAGAAGCTGTTTCCTCCGTTCTTATATGTAACCTAATTTCTGTTAGAAAAATTGTTGACCACGACCCTTTTGACCAGTTGGTGACATTTTCTTACTTTGATCTTGTGAAAGATTTTGGTATGAGTTTTTATTTGAGTTTTACCTAATTTATAGATTTACATTCTGGTCTTTGATATTTTGAGGATCTCCTCTTGTATCCGTTTTGTGAGAGTCTGTATGTAGTGCCGTCCTAGGCGATACTGGGTGGAGGGTCTTATGACCTTTATTTTCGTTTTTATTTGTTTACCCTGGATTAATTTTAATTTTCGAAGACGTGTTGTTTCCTTTGATACTCATTCCACTTTTCTGTCGGAAGTCTTACCCTCTTTTATTATCGTTTACTTCGTTGACTGTTTCTTGATTAGAGTTTTTATATGTTCGTTGAATACGTCGAGTTAAGGTCTTTTCATTTGATGGGTTAGTTTTTTACCCGGCTTCTTGATTTATCTGTAAAGAGGTTTCTTCTGTATGCCTACCAATTGTTTGTGTACTTTTCTACGAGTTGTAGTGAGTAGTAGTCTCTTTACGTTTAGTTCTGATGTTACTCCATGGTGAAGTGTGGTCAGTCTTACCGACACTAGGTTCAGACGTTCGTTATTTACGACCTCTCCCACACCTCTTTTCCCTTGGGAGAATGTAACAATCACCCTTACGTTTGATCATGTTAGTACTACCTCTTGTCACACCTCTAAGGAATTTTTTGACCTTTATCTTGACGGAAAACTGGGTCGTTAGGGTGACGACCCGTATGTGTGGCTCCTTTGGTCTTAACTTTCTCTGCGTACATGGGGTTACAAGTAGTGTCGTGACAAATATTATCGGTCCTGTACCTTCGTTGGATCTACAGGTAGTCGTCTTCTTACCTATTCTTTCGACACCATGTATATGTGTTACCTCATAATGAGTCGGTAATTTTTCTTATGTAAACTTAGTCAAGATTACTCCACCTACTTTGACCTCGGTTAATATGTCTCACTTCATTCGGTCTTTCTTTTTGTGGTTATGTGATACGACGAGGACGACGACGATTCAGCCAAGTCAGTACAGACTAAGACACGTTGGGGTATCTGTCGTCGGGTACTCCGAGGGGGTAGGGACCCTAAGAGGTCCGTTCTCGTGACCTCACCCAACGGTAAAGGAAGAGGTTACGTACTTTCACTTTTCACTTTCACTTCAGCGAGCCACCACAGGCTAAGAATAGCTGGGGTACCTGACACCGGGTGGTCCTAGAAGGTATGTGCCCTAAAAGGTCCGTTCTCACGACCTCATCACACGGTAACGGAAGAGGTTTATGTCATACGATTATGTACATATACCGTAAATCTTTCTACCATTGCTATTGGGACATACGTTCTGTCGTTTTCTCTGTGTCTACGTATCTTGTCTGAAAACCTGGCACACCCTCTCCCTGTCCCACCCCACTAAACCCTCTTACCGTAACTTTGTACATATTATAGTTCATTCTTTACTTAGTGGTCAGATCCAAGTTACGTCCTATGTCCTACGAACCCCGACCACGTGACCCTACTGGGTCTCTCTACCATACCCCTCCCTCCATCCTCCCCCAAAGTCCTAACCCTTGAGTACATGTGGGCACCGTCTAAGTACAACAACATACCGTTTGGTTATGTCATAACATTTCATTTTATTTCATATTAAATTTTTTTATTTTTTTTACAGTGTTATTATCTTTATTAGATTTAGTGTCGTAGAAGAAGGGTGTATAGAAAAGTATCATGAGATGGGTGAAGGGGAACTCTACGTTTGATTTTAGTGTTACTCTATACTTTGTGTAGATAATCCTATCGTGGTAGTAATGAAGGTCGTTCCAAACAACCTTTCAAGGAGTATGTCATATGGTTTATTTGTAGAAAATCAAGTCAAGTCAAGTCAGCGAGTCAGTACAGGTTGAGAAACCCTGGGGTACTTAGCGTCGTACGGTCCAGAGGGACAGGTAGTGGTTGAGGGTCTCAAGTAGGTTTGGGTACAGGTAGCTCATCCACTACGGTAGGTCGGTAAAGTAGGAGACAACAGGGGAAAATGAGGACAGAGGTTAGGTAGGGTCGTAGTCTCAGAAAGGTTACTCAGTCGAAACGTGTACTCCACCGGTTTCATAACCTCAAAGTCGAAATCGTAGTAAGGAAAGTTTCTTGTGGGTCCTGACTAGAGGAAATCTTACTTGACCAACCTAGAGGAACGTCAGGTTACCTGAGAGTTCTCAGAAGAGGTTGTGGTGTCAAGTTTTCGTAGTTAAGAAGCCGTGAGTCGATAGAAATGTCAGGTCGAAAGTGTGGGTATGTACTGATGACCTTTTTGGTATCGGAACTGATCTGTCTGGAAACGACCGTGTCATTACAGAGACGAAATATTATACGATAGATCCAACCAGTATTGAAAAGAAGTTTCGTCATTCGCAGAAAATAAAGTACCGACGTTAGTGGTAGAAGTCACTAAAACCTCGGGGGGTTTTATTTCAGACTGTAACAAAAGTGACAAAGGGGTAGATAAAGGGTACTTCACTACCCTGGTCTACGGTACTAGAAGCAAAAGACTTACAACTCGAAATTCAGTTGAAAAAGTGAGAGGAGAAAGTGAAAGTAGTTCTCCGAGAAATCAAGGAGAAGTGAAAGACGGTATTCCCACCACAGTAGACATATAGACTCCAATAACTATAAAGAGGCCCGTTAGAACTAAGGTCGAACACAAAGAAGGTCGGGTCACAAAGAGTACTACATGAGACGTATCTTTAATTATTCGTCCCACTGTTATATGTCGGAACTGTACGATGAAAAGGATAAACCTTGGTCAGACAACGAGGTACAGGTCAAGATTGACAACGAAGGACTGGACGTATATCCAAAGAGTTCTCCGTCCAGTCTACCAGACCATAAGGGTAGGAAAAGTCTTAAAAGGTGTCAAATAACACTAGGTGTGTCAGTTTCCGAAACCGTATCAGTCATTTCGTCTTTATCTACAAAAAGACCTTGAGAGAACGAAAAAACTACTAGGTCGTCAACAACCTTTAAGCTAGAGAACAAGGAGACGGAAAGGATTTTGGTCGAACTTGTAGACCTTCAAGTTCCAAGTGCATAACGACTTCGGACCGAACCTCTTAAAACTCGTAATCAATGTACTGTGATATAATCAAACATTTGTACATATAAGAACGATGACTTTTAATATACTGATTGCCTTAGTGATGATAAAGAGGACCTCAAATCCCATATGAAACGTAGGATAATTTTCATGGGAAAATTACGATGTTAAGACTCACAACCGTTTATAAATGTCGACATTGGTGGTAGTGTTAGTTTTACCTCTTATGAAGGTAATTAGGTTTCTCTACGAATTACGAGGAAAAATCAGTTAGGAGACGGAGACGGGAGTCAAGAACTGTTTATAACGAGAAAAAATTATAACGGAAAAAGGAGTCTTGTAGTATATTTACCTTAATGTCTCGTATGTAAAAGGATAGAAACAGAAGACATTAAATCGTCTTATGAAAACTCTATATTGGTCAAACAGTTAATAAGTCAAAGTAGGTAAGTAAGTAAATGAAAAAAAAAGACTCAATATAAGGTGAATCCTTATACGGTATATAAAAATGGGTAGATGTTTAACTGTCTTTAAACAAAAAAAAAAAGTTGTGCAGAAAAAAATCTGTATATAAAAGTGATAAGTATTCCTTTGTCGATCGTTACCTTAACGACACAATATACTATCTATCAGGTACCCCAGTGTTTCTCAGTCTGTGTTGACTCCTTGACTCTTGTGTACCATAGAATTATTCTTTGACAGGTTGATAAAAGGTCGAAACATCATCTCGTTTCATTGTTAAGATCCAAAAGGAGTAGAAGAGGTCATACTGGAACAATCGATCTCAAAAGAACCCGGAAAAAATCAAAAATAAACGAAAACAAATCAAAATGGTAAGATTATCTATACAAACTATAAATTATCACTCAAATTAAGTATAAAGTAATTATTAATAAAACTCGTATAAAGGATAACAACAAAGAGGAAAGACCACTTTACGGACTGTGTATGAAAAGTGTACATAAATATATATACACACACCTACACAATCATATATAATAATATAATTACGTATACAAAATATATGTAATATAGTAAATGGTCCATCCATAAATTTTTTATGTAGTCAAAGAAAAAGAGAAAGAATTGAAAGAATTGTCATAACAAACTTCTTATCTAAGGTATTTGAATTTACTTATAGTTAAATAGTCTTAAATAGTGAAAAGTTACCAAACACTAAAAAACACACACAAACTTAGTTTCAGTATCTTTAAACAAGACATAAAAGAACATTTTCAATAGCCAAAATGTCTTATACCACACCAAGTATATATGTTACTTCTCATAAATATTACTACTAGGTTTGTTTTTATTGTAATAGTCATTTTGTATATCTCCTTTTTTATAAAGGGACATCAGAGTTACAATTAGTTCCGTTTTAAGATTCGGAAAAAATGAAACCGGCATAAAAGAGACGACTTAGTGTACCAGGTTCCATTACTATTACATCATCATTTCGTATAGTTGTTGACAGTCATCATTTAGAGTAGACAAAATCAATATAAATTCCTCTGAAAGTAAGTATTTAAATTTTTTTTAACAATAATTACTCTAGTCTCTCGTGGATTTCTTTAAGGTTATTTAGGTCACTGAAAATTTTTTAGAAAAGTTCCAAAACCAACGAATTATAGATGTAACTTGAGTTTTTTCTTGACCTACGAATTGTATCGGAATATTTTTCTTAGACTTTTTTTTTTTGTCTGAAATTTTTTTACAAATGTAATAAAAATCTAATGTAATAAATTAAAGATATTACATATGAATATTTGTGTTTAAAAAGAAAAGAAATAGAAACTTTTTGTACATTTCCTGTCTCTGTCATTAATAAGCGGATCGGGATTTTATGAAGAAAGGGATGTCAAAATTTTAGTTCGTTTCTAAAGTATAATCATTTGACTTTTAATACTGTCTCAACGTTGTATACCTAATTGATTACCGAACTTTATTTTTATTACCATTGTGTACCTTTTCCCCTAAAAAAAAATTATAATACCGACCCCAAAAACTTATTTGTAGCATTAGTAAAAATAACAGATTTAAAATTAAATAGATATATATCAATTTCCACAAAGTATTTTCTCTAAGAGAAAATGACTTTACGTACTAACGTTGTATAGACACAATATAATAGTTTCCTTTCGTAGGTGGACTTTATTGAGTGACTATACATGATTTCTCATTTTATTGCTGTTTACTCATGTTAAAAAAGACTTTGTTTCAAAGACAGAAGAAATACGAATGACTCGTAAGGTGCACAAATGTAAGTCAGAGGGATTGATCCTTCTATCGGAACCGTACTGGTTAATGTCATGACTCGACCGGTACAAATGATATAAAATATACATTTCTTCAACGTTTATATTCTTTTTTCATTGTTTTTGGTTAGGTTGGATTCGGTTTAGTTTTTCGTAAAATTTTTCATTTGTTCTTCTTCCCTGAAGGAACCAACGAGTTAACAAGGGACTAGACCCTTCTGGGGTGTACGATGGCTCGCTGATTAGGAACGTAGTGTTGATAACTCGGAGACGAGATCTCGGGTTTCCACGTTGACAACTCGGGCACACGGTGTTGAAGACTTCGGGCGTGGGATCTCAGATACGAGATAACTCTTCTCTTCGGCGACGTCACTCTTCGGACTCGTGGCGTCGATCTCATTTCGGACACGTCTTTGTTTCCGGGTCGTGTCGGTATTTAGTTAATTAAATTTATAAAAATTTTTTCTTTTATTCCCTTCCTCGTTCTGAGACCGAGTTGTCTCAAAGAGTAATTTTTTAACTATCACAATAATTTTATACTTTTATATTTTTGTTGAAAATGTTTTGTTTCTAAAGAATATTACTATATAATGTAACCGGTAAAAATAACATTTGTTAGAATCTATACCGTTATTTCTTATCGTTTTTATACTACTTCGGTTTAAATGATCTAAATACTAATTGAAGAAATATAAAAATTTCGTAAGTAAATTATAGTTTTCGAAAATCATTAATCGAGGAGATTAGAGTTTAGAAAAGTGAACTATTTTCCGTAAAGACTCAAAGATTAATGAAGGTTACAGGATCCGAAAGACGTAGGTTCATTTACTTTTTCTGGAGTTCTTTCTGGTCTGTGTCGATTTACCAACGACAGTTCTCTGTGTGTTTTTTTTTTACAGTTCTTTTTATCCGTATCTATAGTAATGTTTAATGACATCTAAAACACTTTATTTACCTGGCGTAAAGATGAGATCAACGATTAGTACCCCTTGGTTAATCTTTTTCGAAAAACCCCTTTCACTTCACTTTCACTTCAGCGAGTCAGTATAGGCTGAGAAGCACTGGGGTACCCGACGTCGGATGGTCCGAGGAGACAGGTACCCTAAGAGGTCCGTTCTCATGACCTCACCCCACGGTAACGGAAGAGAAAAAACCCCCCTTTCCACTATGGATTAGACAATGGACTTTCTATTTCTGTGTAATCACAGATCTAAAATCCTTCTCGTTAGGACTATCTCCTTTACTTACATTCTTCCGGAAATTCGTCCCCAGTCGTATTATAAAATCTTCTTAACTCTTTTCTATTTGACCGACCGTGTCTGTCCACTCATCTCTTCAACGGGTACAAATCCTATCTCTATTTTGGTCCCACTTTTGTGTGTCACGACAAATCGGACCACATAACACCAAGGATCACGTCGACGCTCAAAAGATTTCATAAACACGATACGGACTGTGTTGGTCTTCATACAGTGAGATGACCTCCTACCTAACTTCCACCTTCAGATTTTTCTTTTAAAATAAACAAACGTATACATTAATTATATCTATATATAACGTATATCCATCACACATATTTCCAATACATAAGGGACCTCCTCCCGTACCGTTGGGTGAGGTCATAAGAACGGACCTCTTAGGGTACTTGTCTCCTCGGACCACACGATGTCAGGTATCCTAACACTTCTCAGTCTGTGTTGACTCGTTGACCGTGTGTGTACGTGTGTGTCATATGTATGATATATATGTATAACAAAAATAATACATCAACGATTCAGTACACTTTGAGAAACGCTGGGACACCAGATATGGGACAGTAGGAGGAGACAGGTACCCTAAAGGGTCTGTTCTTATGATCTCGTCCCACAGTAAAGGGAATGGGTCCCTAACTTGGGTGTAGAGGACGTAACCGTCCATCTAAGAAATGGTGACTCGGTGGTCCGTTCGGGGATATTTGTATATCGTATATACGTCCCCGATACTATTAGGAGGTAGTCTATTCACTACTACGGAACTTACCGTCGTAAACTCTGTATCTCCTTTCTTACCTGAGTACTTAAGTAACTTACATCTAAACTTACATCTAAACTTACATCTAAAGTCCATACGTCTAGTTTCACCAATATTCACTTCCCACTTTCAGCGAGTCAGACACAGGTTGAGAAACACTGGGTCCCTGATATGTCAGGTACCTTAAGAGGTTCGGTTATATGACCTCACCCATCGAAAAGGGAAGAGGTCCCGTAGAAGGGTTGAGTCCCTGACTTGTGGCCAGAGGACGTAACGTCCACCTAAGAAATGGTCGACTCGGTGTACCCTTTGGGTTCTTATCACCTCACCCATCGGATAGGGAAGAGGTCGTCTAGAAGGGTTGAGTCCTTAGTTTGGGTCCAGAGGGAGTGACGTCCACCTAAGAAATGGTCGACTCGGTGTTCCCTTCGGGTTTCACTAATATCATCGTTTAATTTATAAAAAGAATGATCTAAGGGTTATTTAAACTTTAAGTAATTGAGGATCAAAACACGTTTTTATGTTTTAATTTATTTTATACGTTTTAAGATAATTTAAAGTCGTTACTAAAGTACGTATTCTTCAGTTATTACCTAGACGTGTAGGATCTTGCGATTCTATTATCCTATATTACAATCTTAGTACGGAAATACAACAACCTGTTGTTAATCTAAGTTTACAAGACTTCTAAGTTGTTTAAAGTCAAGATAAGTACCATCTATATTGATAAAAATTTTATTTAAGTTGAAGTAGGAACTTGGAGAAAACAACAAAGAGTAAGGGAAGGTCAGACGATGAAGAAACATAAAAATTATTGATTGAGTCCTTATAAAAGATAGAATCTGACAGTTTGTCTGTGACACATTACATTGTGACATAATAAACCTTTCTCGTTACGAAGTACGACCGGATAACTTGGATTATACAAAACTTTCCGTGTCTCCTTTTTACTTTCTTCACTACCGTGTAAGTCGATTTTGCGGTATAACCGAAGGGAAGTTTGAGTCAAACCCAAAGAATAGATGAGAAAAAAAGATCAAAGTAAAAGTAAAGTTATCGTCTGTCACCCTTCCCTCTATTATCATCCAAATCACAGAAAAACCAATTTTTTTTTCCGTAATTGATCGAGATGTATTTCAACTTCGAAAAAAAAAAAAAAAAAAGAGAGTATTTCAATTTATAGTTGATGAAAAAAATAACCGAGTCAGATGTGTACTGTTTCGTAGAAGGGTCCCCAGAGAAACCTTGGACGACGACGACGACGATTCAGCGAAGTCAGCACAGGCTGAGACACACTGGGGTATCTCTTGTCGGGTGGTCCGAGGGGACAGGAACCCTAAGAGGTCCGTTCTTGTGACCTCACCCAACGGTAAAGGAAGAGGTTACGTACTTTCACTTTTCACTTTCACTTCAGTGAGTCAGTACAGGCTGAGAAGTGCTGGGGCACCTGACGTCGGATGGTCCGAGGAAGCAGGTACCCTGAAGGGTCTGTTCTCATGACCTCACCCCACGGTAACGGAAGAGGTGAAACCTTGGACTCCGTTGGGTTAACCCCTATATGATTTTTAATTGTAGTCATACTCTTTTAACTACATGAAAGATCATTTTAGGGTTACGATTTTCCTTAATAGAGTGAGAAAATTATACTAGACGTATTTACCAGACGGTCTACGAACGAAATGACGTTCCTCATTCATGACGAAACTTTACTTGTGACTTTTCACTTTCAGCGAGTCAGCATAGACTGAGAAACGTTGGGCACCTGATCAGATACCTTAAGAGGTCCGGTCTTATGACCTCTAGTTTGGGCCAAAGGGTGTAATGTCCGACTAATAAACGGTCGACTCGGTGTTCCCTTAGGGTTCTTATAACCTTACTCATCGGATAGGAAAAAGGTCGACGACGACGATTTAGTGAAGTCAGCACAGACTGAGACACGCTGGGGTACCTGCCGTCGGGTGGTCAGAGGAGACAGGTGTCCTAAGAGATCCGTTCTTATGACCTCACCCAACGGTAAAGGAAGAGACAGAAGAGGTCGTCTAGAAGGTCTGGGTCCTTACCTTGGCCCCAGAGGACTTAACGTCCGTCCAAGAAATAGTTAACTCGCCACTCCCTTTACTTGTGCTATAATTCAAAATTTTACATGCACTTTTGTACCACAATAGTATTATTGGGTAAATCAGTTTGAGGTAAAGATTGTCACCACAAAGTAAACCGACGACTTACTTCAACGAAATAATGGAAGAAAATAAGGTATTTAATTTTGTAGTTTATTTATATGTCTGATTTCTTTTCTTTTTTTTTACGAGTCAGTTATCCTTTATTAATAAAGGTTTACTATTACGAAATACGTATCTTCTTTTTTTTTACAGAGAGTCTCTTTATAGTTTTGTCAAAGAAACAACGTTTGAGTGGTATCTCTGATTTATGAAGAACTGGAATTATAACAGTCTCTACACTTATCCTCCACTCAGTGAACATGAAGTCTTCGGAAACAAATAATTTAGACTTACTTTTTATTTTAAACTTTTTTTATAAAATACAATTTTACCTGAAAATCAAATATCGAGTAGATCTGGATCACAAAAGACAAAACCTTCTAATAATGAATTACTAAGTTCAATAAATTATCTTATCCGAATAAGTCTAACAGATGGAGAAAAATTTACTAAAACATGTCTAACACAAATTTTCTTGACCAAGTAAAGTAGTTCCAACAGTTTAAAGACCCGTCTCAACACGTCTCATAAGGGAATAGTAGGAAAAGTACAGACACCCGAGACATTACGACAGGGGAGAAAGAAAGGACCATAATCATTAATAATAACAGAGAGAAAAAAAAACCATCAATCGGACCGAACTCTGATTCAATAAAATAATTAGAAAGGTTACTTGAAACAAAACACAAACGACTGAAAGAGATCACTAAAGGACAAAAATCAAAGTGGATAAAGACGAGATTAAGAAGAATGAAAAAAGACAAACGAAATCTGAATTAAACGAGAACAAAAGATGAAAGGATACTATCTGAACTAATCTAATAACGAAAATTTAGAAAAAAGAAAAGATCATATAAACTAGGTGGGTAATTAAAGGGAAATTCTTGAAGATCGTTACATGACCTGTCCGAAGGGACTATCGACTCTACCATTTTATTAGGGGGACGTTACGTCCTCTGGACCCAACCTAAGGACCTTCTAGAGGACCTCTTCCCTATCCGATGAGTGAGGTCATACGAACCCGAAGGAAACACCGAGTGGTTCATTTCTTAGACGGGTGTTACACCCTCTACACCTAAGCTAGCGACCCAACTCTTCTAGGAGACTTTTTCCCTTACCGATGGGTGAGGTCGTAAGACCGGACCTCTTAAGGTACCTGACATATTAGCTACCCCAGCGTCTCTCAGCCTGTGTTGACTGACTCATCTCATGTCCTGACTCGTCACATGATCTGTACAATTGAAAGAACATACTTCTAGTTCCTATGTTAATGACCTAGGGTACCATTTTTCCCTAAATTGAAAGTTCTTTGTCAGTTCGAAAGAAGACCTCATCGACATGGTGAAACAAAGGGGGTGTCGTTACTTACCCTCAAGAATAAAAGTGGTAGGAGTGATCTTAAACCACAACACAAAATTTAAAATGGAAATGATCAACTATAAGTCACCACAGAGTGACAACAAATGTAAATGTTAATAGATTTGGTATTGAAACTCGTTGAATAGTGTACGAACAAACGTAGACTACTCCTAATATAAGTCTTGAAAACGAACTAAAAAAAATTAACGTACAAAAGGGGGAGGAGAAGGGGAGGAGTAACGAAGAAGAAGGAATTCATTACAATTATTATAATTATACCTGTCTTCTAACCGTAACAATAAGAAACACATTACAATCAATTATTGTGATAGTAAGTTTGTGTCTAAGTTTTTAAAAAAATTAAATAAGAGATTCCGTATTTAATATCTTTTTTCAAACCACTAGTCACCAAAAAACTAACAAGTCAAGTTCCCCGTTCTACAATGAAATGTGTTCTAAATACCCTCCAATAGAAAAGAAAAAGTAAAAGTAGGTAAAAAAAGGGGAGTCAAAAGTTATAAAAGAACTAGTCCTACTTTCTTCATTTCGTCAATCTGTACAAATCCGCATTCTCGTTTAGACTCGAGACTACCGATTGAGAGTTGTCTGAAACGACCTCAAGAGGAGTGACCCGTTAACTAACACTACCACAACTGTCTCCTCTCCACAAGCACACTATATATCACCACCCCTCTGTCTCTAAGTCCACATTGGTTTTACCGATAGGTCCTTTTGTCTTCAAAGTGTTTGTGGTATCACCTGTTAAGTCCCTCCGATTAAAGATGAAAGACAAATTTTACGTTCCCTTGTCAAGACCATATAAAGACTTCTTTAAAACCACAAAACAAACACTATTTACACTAGGTTTGGGGATTAGACTAAAGGATGTTTGTAGAACCCCCATCACTAAGAACACAGGAGGAAAGAATGTATCTTAACGGATTTCAAAGAGATCTGTGATCAATGAAAAGGGGACGGGACCAGTGAACTTATATTTTTGTCAGAGTCTGGTTCAATAAAATTATGTACGACGTTACTACATTAATTCCATATACTATTTCACCTATATGGATACTTGACAACTGGTTCTAGATTTGACCAGGATTACAAATTTGATATCTTTACGAACACGGAGTTATCCATCCTCGAGAAACTACAAGATCTAAGGTTTGTTAGTGTTTATAATTCTGAGAACTATATTTACAGAGTAAAATAGTCAAACAGTTCTAGTTATGTCGAGTTTTCTCCATCATTTTCTTCCATCTCATTTGGTTTTCTTTCGTATTCATTCATTGAGTATTTCTATTTACGTATAATTACCGTTATTTTCTCCTTTTTTTGTCATCTACAGAGTATATTAGGTTCTCAAGAATCCTTTCTTATGTTTATTTATCAAGTGAGTAATAACATAAAAGACATAAAACACTATGTCTTTTTAGAAATTTAGTATTATCTAGTTAAACAGGTTGAAAAATAGAACTTGTGTAAACTTTTGGATCTACTTTCTTAGTAAAAAACGATATTTTTTTATTTCGAAAGGTTTTAACTTAAAACATCTCTTTATTAATATATGTCTAATTAATACTTTTTATTTACCTCTTTTAACGACTTATGGTTTATTAAGAAGTGGTTCCTTCCTGGTCCGATTTTAACGAAAAAAGAAGAAAATTTCTAGTCTATTACGGACATACTGAATTTATAAGTGTTGTAATTCACTGTCAAAGGTAAAATTTTCTAACTATAACCAGAACTTTTGACAACGTCAAATGTAGTTTTATATTTTGATGACGGTTTAAAGTGAGTACGTATAATTACATTTTATTATTTTAATATAATCGTTAGTTTTTGGTTCGGTTGTCGTGTAATTTTTTTATTATTCGGTACTTTTTCGTCTTAAATAAAATACTGATTTTTCCACCAAGTTAAAATCCATTACATAAGGCTAATAGGTGAACTTCTTGTCTTGTTTTCTCTTTTCAGTACATTAATAGAGGAATCTACGGTTTTTCTTAAACATACCTTAAGTTGTGAGTAAGTATATTTACATGAGTCACTTTATCTTTATCTGTTTACGTAAACGTCGTACTAAATAAAAGGAGTCAGTTTTTTAATTTTTTATACTACTTGTTCTGTTCTTAGTGGTAAGAGAGGTGATAATGAATTGAAATACAACCTAGATAATCGAATAAGTTAATCTGTTCATTTTCGTTAATCTAAACATTCTTTACCTTTTCTTCATGTTGATATATACAACATCTAGTATATTAAAATATAAATCTTTTGTTTTTTAGACACCTTTGTGACGACGTGAGTTATTATATTAAATTACTACATCTTACAATACTTTGGTGAACTACGTATTTTGTCTTAGATCATTCTCCTTCTTTCTTTCGACATCATGATTACATTTTCTACTTTGAGGAGATGGTGATAAATCGTTTATATTTGTTGTCGTGTGCAAGACAAGTCAAGTCAAGTCAGTGAGTCGGTACAGGTTGAGACGTTGTGGTACTTCGAGGGACAGGTAGTGGTTGAGGTCTCAATTGGGTTTGAGTACACGTAGCTCAGCCACCACGGTAGGTCGGTAGAGTAGGAGACAGCAGGAGAAGAGGACGGAAGTTAGAAAGGGTCGTAGTCCCAGAAAAGTTTACTCAGTCGAGTAACGTAGTCCACCGGTTTCATAACCTCAAAGTCGAAGTCTTAGTCAGGAAGGTTACTTGTGAGTCCTGACTAGAGGAAATCCTACCTGACCAACCTAGAGGAACGTCAGGTTCCTTGAGAGTTCTCAGAAGAGGTTGTGGTGTCAAGTTTTCGTAGTTAAAAAGTCGTGAATCGAAAGAAATATCAAGTTGAGAGTGTAGGTATGTGATGGTGACCTTTTTGATATCGAACTTGATCTACCTCAAAACAACTGTTTGATTACAGAGACGAAAATTTGTACGACAGATCCAACCAGTATTGAAAGGAAGGTTCCTCATTCACAGAATTAAAGTACCGACGTTAATGGTAGACGTCACTAAAACCTCGGGTCTTTTTATTTCAGTCGGTGACAAAGGTGACAAAGACGTATATAAACGGTACTTCATTACCCTGGCCTACGGTAATAGAATCAAAAGACTTAAAACTCGAAATTCGGTCGAAAAAGTTAGAGGAGAAAGTGAAAGTAGTTCTCCGAGAAATCAAGAAGAAGCCAAATGTTTGTTCTTTTTTGACTAATCGTATGACAAAAGATCTGTTCTTTTTACTATTTTGTCAATTCTTCGTGTACTTTCATCTAAATGTGTCACCTTCGGGTATAATACTGAAAACCGATCCTTGTAAGTGTACAAAAAAAAAAAAGGGTTTTTGGTAAACATTTAAATTATGTTAGGGTTTTATTAGGGGTTTATTGAGAAAAAAAAAAAAAAGTTGTTAATATAGTCTCTTGATTGTACGATTAGATCTTCTTTTTGTGTTTGCAATATGACCTTTTATCACCTTTTTATTCCGAATTGTCATAGTAGTTAATTTTCTTTATGAGTTTTAAAATATTTATTTAGGTCTAAAACAACGGACCTCTATATGGTTAACATTATTCTAAATGTGTTTTACACTTTTCGTGTAAACCTTCAAATTACTATTGTTACATAAAGTTTGGTCACCCTTTTCTACTTAAAAATTTATTTGCCGTAGTCAAGTCGAGTCAAGTCAAGTCAGCGAGTCAACTATTGATTTATCGGAACTCATTTTTCTGTTTTAATAAAGACGAAGTCAAACCTGATGAAGAATCAGAGTCCCGTGAATCAGGAGGACGGAGAAAAAACTGGAGAGAGGAAAAAAAGGAGGTAGTTGCGTCGTGGGTCGTGACGATGTACTTAGGTTAAAATAATTTAGTAAACGGATTCATGTAACGATGAGAACCAGTCATTGTAAGGATACATTCTTTCATATGTCTTTGTGGATAAAAAAAAGTCTTTAAAACAAAGGTATGGGATTTTATTTCGTCAAATAATTGTTGATTGAACCTCGGACTTACTTTATAGACTAAGACCTAAGACAGTAGTACCAGGTACGAAAGTCATATGTAATGTAAATCAATAGAAACCCGACAGATGGAATTTTTAACACTTACCAACTCCTTCACTCTTATAACCCCGAACATTTTAATACGTATATTAATGTCTTAAAGATTGTAAAACCTAAAAAAAAGTTGACGAATTTTGGGATCCCTCGTATTTGATGAAATAAGAAATTGTGTCGAATGGGTATAAAACCTAATAAAATTTCTTCGGAGATGAAAGTTCAGATCGTAAATTGTTACAATCGACAGAATGAAAGAGATAGGACCTGAGTTAAACGAGTCGTCCGTCAATAGGTAAACCAAAAGTATGGTCGACCTCCGTAGTAATATAACGTAACTTACTCTGGAATCAATACACGTTCTTTCATTAGATTGAATTGTAAGAATGACTTTATTTCATGTCTCTCTTGAAATATTAAGGAGAGGACTTGAGTTATATTGTTCGAATTGTCCACTAAGTTTTTCATGAACGTTACGTATTCGGGTCTCCTAGAACAAGTCGTACCACTCTAAAGTACTTATACACTAAGTCATAGTTGTAAGTTTTTGATTAAACAGTACAACATCTTCTAAGAACTCCCCCGGAACATGACGTTCCTCTAGTTTGGTCAGTTAGAATTCCTTTAGTCGAGACTTATAAGTAACCTTTCTGACTACGACCTCGACTTCGCGGTCATGAAACCGGTGGACTACTCTTCTTGACTGAGTAACCTTCTCTAGGACTACGACCCTTTCTACTTCCGTCCTCCTCTTCCCCTACTGTCTCCTACTCGACCAACCTACCGTAGTGACTGAGATAACTTTACTTGAACTTAAACTCGTTCGAGACCCTTAGTCACTACCTGTCCCTCCGGACCTCACGACGTACGTTAGGTATTCCACCGTCTCAGTCTGTACTGACTCACTGACTTGACTTCACTGCATTTGAAACAAAGTAAAATTCTTTAATATTCGGTGTAACGTTTTGAATACATGTCAGAGTAACCTACCATTCATTTTAGAACCGAAGTTGTATCTTTCAGTCCAACAAAAAAAAAAAAAAAAATTGGTGGCACACGTACACAATTCAGGGAAGTCAACACAGGTTGAGAAACGTTGGGATACCTGACATTGGGAGGTCCGAGGAGACGGGTACCCTAAGAGGTCCGTTCTTATAACCTAACCCGACGGTACGGGAGAAGGTCTCCTAGAAGGACTGGGTCCCTTCTTTGGGCATGTAATGGTGGTATACAGTTGAACTTAAAAACAAGTAGAGATTCAGTGAAGTCAGTACAGGCTGGAACACACTGGGGTGTCTTCCGTCGGGTGGTCCGACGGAGCAGTGACCCTAAGAGGTCCGTTCTTGTGACCTCACCCAACGGTAACGGAAGAGGCAAAACAAGTAATGATTTATGGAAAAGGAAGGTTTTCTTGGTAAAAGTAGTGATGACGTAACAACAGAACCTTAGAGTGACAATCTATAATAGAAAACACTAAGGTCTACTTTTGAAAGCCGTAAAAAGTAAAAAATATTAACAAATCTGTAGAACTAGAGCTTGTACAAAGTCATGGAGAGAGAGTTATAAACTACGTTAATCTTTAATTCTTCATGTCTTCTTCATATCTCTTCTAACCTTGTTAAGATAGTTGTTGGATCAATTATCCCGAATCGTGGGTTATTATGTTATGTTTTATTTATGATTTTACACTTTTTTTACTTTTTGTTTTTGTTATTTTTCAATCAGAATTCACGTGTAGTTGGTTTTACAAAAATATGAAATAAGATTTAAATTTAACCCGTTTGCAGAACTTACCTTCTTCAATTTTCTGAAGTGAAGGAATCGTTTTCTTTTGTAGTCTACCAGACATTCTTATGATTTGCCATGAACGGTATTAATGAGTGGATCTCCACGTTTAATTTCTATGGTCCTTTACGATTAAGTATGGACAATCTCAGTCATATTAATTTTTCGAACTTTTGGAGTTTATTACTAATCCTTAGTTAAACGTTGAGAATATCGAAGGACCACTCTCACATTTTACCATCGTGGTGAAACCTTTTAATAACCCTTAAATAATATTTAAATGTGTATGTGGAGGGAACACTGGGTCATTAAGATGAGGATCAATAAACGGTAAGTTTTAAAAAAAGAATTAAAAAAAATTAACTTCCTATTAATGAAACGGTAAGTGTTAACTAATGTACCCAGATAAGTTCTTGACATATCGTATAAATGTCAAAATAAGTATTGTCAGTTTTTGAATTTACTTCATAGTTATCTTAACTATTTATTTAAAGTGATATAAGTACGTAATTTATAACAAGTCGTTATCATGATCGTGTACCTTGTAATTATGTAAAATTTTTGTACGATTTGTTAACTTTTATCTATATTCCTTATGCCGTATTAAAGACATACACCTTAGATACAACTTTCTTTACCTTTATAACAAACGAACCCACTTCCCGTACCAAACCGACCCCTCTTTATTCTTTATTAAAAGGCCCAACTACTTTTACAAAATAGAGCTTTTCCTATACCCCATACACATCCTTCTTTTTTTCAAAAGAAGATGAGTAAATCCAAGAACCGACTCTGGGAAAGGGTCTTATTTTCTGTCTTATTGTCCTCTTTTCGTTTGTCTTCGAATTATTGTGCACGTGAAGACATACCAATAAGACCACCGAGTCTACCATTTCTCAGACGGACGTTACGTCCTCCGGGCCCAAGTTGAGACCCAGCCCTTCTAGTGGAGCTCTTCTTTTACCGATGGGTGAGGTCGTAAGAACGGACCTCTTAAGGTACCTGTCTCCTCGGAACCCGATGTCATGTACACCAGTGTCTCAGTCTGTCCTGTCTCACTGAATGTGAAAGTGAAAAGTGAAAAGTATGGAGGACATACGTACCCTCTATCGGGTCTTTTGACTCATCGAGGACCTTCACCGGGTTCGGTGGGGAACTTATGGTAGAAATCGATTTCTTGTTTTCTTTCACAACCATACACTCCCACCTCCCACCTTCTGTCTTCGGTCAAAACCCACTTTCACTTTCACAATCAGTGAGTACCTACCTTGGCTCCAAAGGGCGTAACGTCAAAACTAACCCATTGATCCTTTTTATATTATTTGTTAACGTACAAAGTCTAAATTCAAAGACGGAAGAGGTAACTAATTCTCAAGGACTCCAAATTAGTAGGTCCATCTCTTTCTGTGCGTAAATGTTTATCTCTCAAGGGAATATTTACATTTACCGAGATTGTTTTCACATTAAAGAGTCAAAAGTCTCAAGGTGGATACAGACGACAAAGGTCAGGTCAGTGGAAATATACGTGTCATACACTTTAAGAGACAACAGAACCATCACAATTCGTGTCAACGGAAACAACTACCGAACTTCCCTTCTCTGTTTCCCTCTTAAAGTACGGTGATAGTACGGTTGAAAAAAAAAAAATTGTAAATTATATTTACATAAACATAAGACATTTTTTTTGGGATAATTTGTCTTTGAAGTTAATTTATCTAAGTCCCCTGGTCTTGTCCCTCAAGAGTACGGGACGTTACTATCGTCTCGGGTTCTCCTTCTTTCTTTCCGAAGGAGAAGAAAGGACTGTTCTTGAGTCATTTACCCTCTAACAGTGTCGAATCGGCAACGTTTCCGTATCTGAGAAGGAACTGATATCGGTAAAATTGAATGTAAAGGAGAATATATTTTTTCTAGAGGTCAGATGAAAACAACCCTTGAGTGGTACCAACGTCTGGGACTAAAAGTTCAGTAACAACTAGAACTTATTTAGACAAAAAAAAGGACTTTTTTTTTTTTTTTACCGTCACATAAACAAAAGAGAGCATTGAGTCAGTCATTTCTTATACGGACGTTACGTCTTCTGACGTCAAGTCAGGGACCCAACTCTTCTCGAGGACCTCTTCCTTTATCGTTCGGTGAGGTCATGAGAACGCACCTTTTAAGATACCTGATTCATAGTACCGTCCGATGTCAGGTGTCCAAGTATTCTCATCCTGTCTTGAATTACTGATTGGGTGGTTGGTGACAAACAAAATCCGGTTATTAAGTTTTTAACAGTTCCTCGTTCATTATTCACATTCTACTATCCCTGACCAGAGTTATTGGTCATGTAGTTTATAAGCCGACAGTATCAACCATTGTTTCTGTTTGTAAAGAAAGTACCATTCCACGTATAGTAAGGGTATAAAATTTTTATAATACTGAATACACAACGAATCTTAAATTACAAGAAATCCTTAAAAGAGTATTATTTTAAGTAAGTTTTTATTTAAGGGTCGGACATTTTACCAAAGTCAAGGATATACTGTTCACTTTAGGATGACGTGGAAATAAAAAAAAGGTAAATTTATACATTAATTTCGTCCATCGTAGTAGATGAATCGTAAACCTTACAACCCAGTCTTAACTCTTGACAACCGAAAACTTATCGTACC
This sequence comes from Capra ibex, assembly GCA_006410555.1. NCBI lineage: Eukaryota > Metazoa > Chordata > Mammalia > Artiodactyla > Bovidae > Capra > Capra ibex. The sequence goes on from SJYO01004576.1 coordinate 33,769,618, forward strand.
CTGTTAAAAGTAAGACCGTGAATTCCTTAATCGGTACATTAAGGGTAATTAAAATTACCCTCATCCCATCGATTAGGTATTTGGTAATTACATAGGAAAACCTTGAAAAGCGTTATCTAATCGTGTTTCAACGTGTCGTGTCTACAAATTAACCTCTACCTACATTATAGTCTCGACTTACGTAATTCTGTTCTGGTTTCTTATTTTTTAGTTAATGAACGTTTCTACTATTCCAGACCTTTTATTTTACCCACGATTCAAACCGTGACTAAACTTTGGATAGTGGTCGTCTTGGTACCAATTGATAGTTCACTTTGATTAGGCGTATAATAAATCAGTTAAACCCTGATCTATACAGAAAAAGAGAAAAAAACAATCGTCGCTAAGTCCCTTTGTGAAATTTTTTAGATAACAGTCATAAAACCGTGTACACACTAAGTCAAAGGCATTATTAATTAAAAGGGTAGTCATTTTGAATATCTCGGTTTTTTCGGGAGAGTCTAGAGTTAAAGTCCATAAACTTAAGTTTTGAAAGTAGTAATAATCCTGTCATTTTATAAGGGTTATGTTAGACCTTGTAAGAAGTCTTTATGACTTACCAAATGAAAAAGACCACAAGTCACTTCATCGTCCCGGTAATAGAACAATGTAATGAGTTTATTCCGACTCTTCCAATAGAAAGTAATCAGTGGAAATAGGTTGTTAGAAGGAGAAAAAAGATCAGTTTCCTCAAAACGTCAATTGTCGTTCTACACACTATTATGTACGATTGATGACGTCTATCTTTTAAAATCAATTGACACTAAAATGTTGTATCACTATTCCATGTAGTAAAACTTAAATAACGAAGACTTAAATAATGTATGTGTAGTATACTACTCATTACTTTTTAAAAACGAAAGTCTCAAATTTACAATGAAACGATAAATAAAAGAAGTAAACAGACCCATCAATATCAGAGTACTAAATTATTGTTCATTTGTTAGTATTTGAATTGGTAATTTATAAAAACTATAATATATTACATGTAACGTTTACACCCTAAGATTAAACACCCCATTTTTTGGATTTGGTCAGTAAGTAAGTTTATGGACTGAATGGTGAAACTTTTTAAAATACCGATAAGAAATTCACCAATTTATCACACACGTCAAGGTGTATTAAATAAGAATTTATGAATACATTAGTAATAAGAGTTTATGAATACTAAATAACTTTCAGTACTTTATAATCATTTTATAGATGGAATAGATAAAGATAAAATATTAGCTATCCATTATTACACATATAAAATTCGTAATAATAATAATTGTAATAATATATATTAATATACATATTAAATATTAATATATATTTACAATATTATTAATTGTAATATTGTAATAAGAATATTAAAGGGTAGATCTTATATTCTTAAAGTAGTACCTCATATACCGGAGATATTGTTCCGTTTGTAGACTTGACGAGTTTACAAGTATACTTCGTGAATTTAAAAGAATACATGACTTTTTGGATTTATTTCTCTTAAAATTCAATAGAAGTAAAAAATTCATATTAAATCGTGACGATCATTAAGTTCAGTGAACACTTGACCAAAACGTGAAGTGGACAGACTAAATAAGGTGATTCATGTTATTATAGATCTAACCGTGGGGTGAGGTCATGAGAACGGACCTTTTCGGGTACCTACCTCCTCGGACCATCCGAAGTCAAGTACCCCAGCGCTTCTCAGTCTGTGCTGACTCGCTGAAGTGAAAATGAAAAGTGAAAGTACGTAACCTCTTCCTTTACCGTTGGGTGAGGTCACAAGAACGGACCTCTTAGGGTCCCTGCCCCCTCGGACCATCCGACGGCAGATACCCCAGCGTGTCTCAGCCTGTGCTGACTTCACTGAATCGTGTATCTATCTATCTGAGGTGTAGAAAAACAGGTGAATAAATAATGACACGGGAACCGAACGAAAGTATCGATCCGATAACATTCATCTCGACCATACTTGTAACCCACACACGTACAAAAACTTGATCACAAAAGTGAAAAGGTCTATATATGTGTCCACACTTTAACGACCTAGTATGTCACCAAGAAAAAAAAAAAAAAAAATTCCTCGAAGGTATGATAAAAGGTATACCAAAATGGTTAAATGTAAGGGTGGTTCCCACGTGTTTCTAAAGGAAAAGAGACATAAGAAACAATGAAAATCCAAAAAACTACTGTCTGTAAAAATATCTATACTCCACTGTAAAGTAACACCAAAACTAAACATAAAGAGATTATTAATCACTACAACTCCTAAAAAAGTATACGGGTAATCGGTTCATATTACCGATTAATATGAAGAAATCTCTTTACAGATAAGTCTAGAAGATGGGTAAAACTAACCTAAAAAATTTATAAGTCATAATACTCTACACACATATAAAAACATAATTGGCGAACAGTGACATAAACGTTTATAAAATAGGGTAAAATATAACATCCAACAGAAAAAGAAAACAACTACTAAAGGAAACGACATTTTTTCGAAAATTTAAATTAATCCAGGAAAAACAAATTAAAATGAAAAGAAAACAGAGCCTCTAACTAAGTTCTTTTATAACGATACTCAATGTAGTTTTTCACAATACGAATATAAGTGGAATATCCTCTAAATACTAAAGTCCATAATGTAAATCCAGAAATTTCGTAAAATAAAACACATACCATACTCCCCTCCAAGATTAGAGTGGAGAAATTTCATTACTATATAGAACAAAAAACAATAAGCCAACGATCCAACGTAGACTGAGGAACACTAGGGTACTTGTTGTCGTGAGGCCCGAAGAGACAGGAAGCGATAGAGGGTCTTAAACGAGTCTGTGTACAGGTGACTCAGTCACTTCGATAGATAGGTAAAGTAGGAGACAACGGGGGAAGAGGAGAACCGAAGTTAGAAAGGGTAGTAGTCCCAGAAACGGTTACTCAGCGAGAAACGTAGTCCACCGGTTTCATGACCTCGAAGTCGAAGTCATAGTCAGGAAGGTTACTTATAAGTCCTAACTAAAGGAAATCCTGACTAACCAAACTGGAGGAACGACAGGTTTCCTGAGAGTTTTCAGAAGAGATCGTGGTGTCATACTTTCAAAGGTAAGAAGGAATAGTACGGCGTTATCCTTTGTTGCATAGATGATTCCTACCGTGTCGAAAGTACTTGATTACAGACAAATACAAATTATGGTAGAAAGTAGTTTTATAAATACAAGTGATGTCATAAAGGTTTAAAGGTTGCGATTTGAAATTACAGTACAGAGAAACTTGATACACGTTCGTAATAACAAATCGTACGTAGGATCTCTATAAAAATCCATCTCCGTTATGTATAACCTATCTATAAGTATCTTAATGGATCGGTTCGAGAAAGGAGTTCAACGTGTATTTGAAAGTTCCTCCCTTATAACGAATAGGTCTCATTGATTTTTCTATATTTTGAAAGTATCTCAGAATTATTAAAATATAATTAATCGTCTTCGTTACTAATAATTCAGTATGACCCTTCTTAATAGTCCTATAAAAGTCGGGTCTAAAAGATTATAATTGTTTAACGAAAGGAAAGTGAACACAGACAAGGTCTTTCTTAGACATAATCACCACAGTAAAACGATCACAGCGACGATTTCGTCACAGTGAAATTTCACAATTAAATCATCACAGTAATTGTTGTGTGATACTAGACGTACCTTTGACCCTACAAACCCTACTTTAGTAATGGAGTCACGATATCTTGTGTATTTAGAGATTATTGTAAAACTACTTTTAACGACAACTTAACTTAACTGAGAGATTATATACAAAGGAAGACAAAATATACAAATAATAATTATTAATAGAATTTTAAACACTACAAATTATGTGACTTTATAATCGGACTTGTTTATTAACCTTTTTAGAATTAAACGTAACTGATATTTGGACAAACCCGAAGGGACCACCGAGTCTGCCATTTCGCAGACGGACGTTACGCCCTCTGGGTCCAAGCTCAGGACCCAGTCCTTCTAGGGGACCTCTTCCTTTACCGTTAGGTGAGGTCGTGAGAACGGACCTTTTAGGGTACCTGCCTCTTCGGACTATCCGATGTCAGGTACCCCAGCGTTTCTTAACCTGTACTGACTCGTTGAAGTGTACTCATCAGAGAAACTTCATTAGACTCTTAATTTTTTTTCCGTTCTTTTTACATCTTAAACTCGTGAGTCAAATTTTGTGTCATATGCCTTTTAATGTAAATAAAAGAGTGGACTACCTATAAAAACATTTAAATAAGATAGATATAGTACCAGTTTGACACATACTAAAATTCCTAAAGGGTGCTAATATTTACGATAAAAGGAAAAATTTCATCAACCGTAATAATCGATATTATTAATAAGAAAAACAATTGATCCTTTCTTTTTAAAGATTATCTTGTTCTTACTTTTATATTATTTTATATTTAAGAAGAGAGAAGAGTAAAAACAGGTACTTATATTGTACCCGTTCTTCATTTTAATAGTAGAAATCAAGTAGAGTCAACGAGTCAGCACAGACTGAGAAACGCTGGGGTACCTGACATCGTGCGGTCCGGAGGGTTAGGTAGTGGTTTAGGGTCTCGAATGAGTTTGAGTACACGTAACTCTACCACTGTGGTAGGTTGACTAAGTAGGAGACAAAAGGGAAAGAGGAGGACGGAGTTAGAAAGGATCGTAGTGCCAGAAAAGTTTACTTAGTCAAGAAGGGAAGTCCACCAGTTTAATAACCTTAAAGTCGAAGTCGTAGTCAGGAAGGTTTCTTATAAGTCCTGACTAAAGGAAATTCTACCTGACCAACCTAGGGGAACGTCAGGTTCCCTGAGAGTTCTCAGAAGAGGTTGTGGTGTCAAGTTTTCGTAGTTAAGAAATCACGAGTCGAAAGAAGTGTCAGGTTGAGAGTGTAGGTATGTACTGGTGACCTTTTTGGTATCGAAACTGATCTACAAGAAACAACCGTTTTATTAAAGAGACGAAAAAGTATACGATAGATCCAACCAGTATTGAAAAGAAGGTTCCTCGTTCGCAGAAAATTAAAATACCGACGTCAGTTGTAGACGTCACTAAAACCTCGGGGGTTTTATTTCAGACAGTGACAAAGGTAACAAAGGGGTAGATAAACGACACTTCATTACCCTGGTCTTCGGTATTAGAATCAAAAAACTTACAAATCGAAATTCGGTTGAAAAAGTGAGAGGAGAAAGTGAGAGTAATTCTCCGAGAAATCAAGAAGAAACGAAAGACGGTATTCCCACCACAGTAGACGTATTCTCACCAAAGTAGAATTATACGAAAAAATAAATATTTATGTCTTTATTAATAGAATCAACACAAGTATTCAGTAAAATAGGTCTCCGTACGGAATCTCAAATTAATAATACGATTTAATAACACTAAAATTGTATATTTGATATTTAAAATCCAAAAGGTTTAAAATTTTGATTTAATTTTTTTTTAGACAAATACTACCGACCCAAAAACAACGACGAACCCTAAAAGAGATCAACACCGTTCACCCATAATGAAATCCTTGACACAGTAAAAGAGGTCTTTTAAAAAAGATTATACCTATAAAATGGTAGTCATACCCATTAAACGATACGGAAATACAGTGATTACGAACCTAAAGACTTCGTAAAAATTGATATTTGTATCTAATAGTCAGAGTCAATTGTTACGAAAAATCATTTTTATATGTATTGTGAAGTTTTACATACAGAAGGTTTTGGTCACCACTTATTTATTGGTAATAACCTAATGTACAACAAAATCAGACGAGTCCGACGATATGTTTTATGGTGCCTAACCGATCGTAAATAAAAGAGTATAAATACCTCCGACCTTCAGACTCTAGTCTCAAGATCGTACTAACCCAAGACCATTCTGGGAGAAGGACCGAACGTCTCGTTACGGAAGAACGACGCCGAGTGGGTTGGTAAAGAATTACGTCAGTGAATCACTTTCTCTCTCTATTGAGATAGAAAAGTACACCAATATTCCCGGGATTAGACTAGTACTCCTAGGAAGGGAGTACTGGATTAGATTTGGATTGATGGAGGATTATAGTATTTTAACCCACGATCGGTGTCGTATATTAAAACCTCCCTATGTGTATAAGTGAGGTGTTACGCATAAAATTTCTTCACTTTCACGTTCAACGAGTCAGCACAGACTGAGAAACGTTGGAACACCTGATACGTCAGGTACCTTAAGAGGTCCCGTCTTAAGAGAAGAGGTCCCGTAGAAGGGTTGGGTCCGAAGTTTGGGTCCAGAGAACGTAACGTCCGTCTAAGAAATGTCGACTTGGTATTCCCTTTGGGTTCTTATGATCTCACCCATCGGATAGGGGAGAAGTCGCCCAGAAGGTCTGGGTCCTTAACTTGACCCCATAGGACGTAACGTCCGTCTAAGAAATGGCTGATTCGATAGTCCTTTCGGGTATAAAATTTCTCTACCGTATGAAACCTCATTATGAATTTATATACAAGTTTATACAAATAAGTCAAGTCTAGTCAGTGAGTCAACACAGGATGAGAAACTCTGGAGTATCTGACATCGTACGGTCCGAAGGACAGGTAGTGGTTGAGGTCCTCGAATGAGTTTAAGTTCAGGTAACTCAACCACTACGGTAGGTTGGAAGGGTAGGAGACAACAGGGGAAAGAGAAGGACGGAAGTTAGAAAGACCTTTAGAGGTCGGGTCTTATGACCTCACCAATCGGAAAGCGAAGAGGTCCCCCAGAAGGGTTGTGTCCCTAGTTTGGGTCCAGAAGAAGTAACGTCCTTCTAGGAAATGGTCGACTTGGTTTCCTTTCAGGTTATACGAACAATTTATGGTGGATAATATCCCTCTTCGTGTACATAAAACTTATCAAGAAGATGAGGACCTCTAGTGTCAGATCATTCCTGTTTTCCTCGACTTTTAGTTTCTGCTATTGTACTTCGTATACTATTACTTCTGAAATCCTTTTTTTTTTTTCCATTATGGTTCATATTTAGGAATTACGACTACGTCTCAATCCCATCCTGGTACCTCTTTCGCTTTACACTCGAATCAGAACTTTTATCACTTTCTCGTAAGGTTCTTCTCTCGTGATGTAAGTGTACTGTGAAAAATTTCAATATTTTCTGATAGCACCTTTGTCGAACTTCACTTCTTCTCCTCTATTTTCCTACTTTTTAAATAAACCTGTATAGTCCAACTTTATGAAAGTACTGTGGATTTTCCTTAGTATTTATTTCGTTAGAATATACTTTCCGACGTGGTTCTCATCTCAAGTATCGACTATATGTTTTGACCATCTATACCTGTCATAACTTTTAGTGTCTATCTTTAAAATTTCATCCGTAACCGTTCGAAGTACAATTTCCGATCCGTTCATAGACTCTTAAATTTTTGGTATGTCACAGAAGGTGTTGATAAGTTGAACATAAAACACCGTATACCGTATTTCTTATACTGTATTTAATCACCCGTACTGACAGAAGGTCATTAAAAAAAAATATTGAGTATTTAAATATTTTAAAATTAAACCAGTCTCCTGGTTTGCACTGAGTGTAGGGTATTAAACAACTATAGACAAAAATTGTGTTTGACAGAATCATTTGATCACCAGCTGTGAATGATAAGTAGTGTACCTGATAATAAGATCAAAAGATTGAATAAATAAAACTGAAGTTGAAATATAGGAATGTTAATAAGATGTAATCTTCGTTTGAGACCGAGGTCTAGACGAGATATGGAGGTGTGTATAACCTTCCGTACTTCCTTTTAAAATCCTAGCTCTTTTCGACTAAAACAATCATCTGTCTTCTGTTTTTATTTACATCTTCCTCTATAACCTATATGTATTCCTTTTTACGTAGATTAACGATCTAATTTCAGACGTATCATTCATCCATATGGTCGGTCCTTAAAGATATAATGTTTTGTTCTTAGGTTTAATTTACTTTAGATCGGTTTAAAATATATATATATATATATGTATATGTATGTATATATATATATATATATATGTATATGTATATATATATACCTTTCTTTCTATATACGGCTGAGTGTTAAAGATCAACCCTTTCTTTAACTCTAAAAAAGGTTTATTCTTTTACCTTCTCATTACGATCACTTTTCATTCCTTACAGACGTCTTTTCCCTTTATTTGATATTTATCTTCTTTCTACACCATAAGTTCTTGATCCTATGAAAGTACAACAAATATTAGATGGTCATACGTAGTCTTGTCGATATCATCAACACTTTTATAATTTTCTAAAAGCACAAGAACCATTTTAATTTTTTTTTTTCTTGTACTGACGGAGAGAGGTTGATAGTTTAAAGGAGACATTGATTTTGGAGAGATGTAATAGACATCCTTGAAGAACTGAGAGATACTGAGTAGTCAAGTTCCGAAGGACACTTTGTCCCTCGGACATCCGGGGTTGAGATCGGATTTATCCCACGGTAATAGTGTTCAAGTATAACAAAACTCTAAAATCTACAAACTTATAGTAAGGACTAAGGTGGTTTCGTTCTTCGTTACTACATTTGAAATATTTCAACCGGACTGTGTCCAGTGGACCCCTGGTACTGAGTATTTAGTTTCCGGTTCATATTTCCACTTAAGTACTTTAATTCGGGTAAATCTATGTCTGGTTTTCACGATCCTAGTATCTCTGATTTTGTTTAGTTCACTCTTCATTACATCTCATTTGGCTTACATCTCTATATCTGTTAAAATTCCAATACCGTACCCTAATGGTTAAGATAAGACTGAGAAAAACCTAATGACTAGTTACACCGTGGACTCTTTTCCCTCCATTCGATCTAGATAAGTTAGACGACTCTGGATAACTTACGAAAAATGTATATCTTACAGTTTATTGGTTATACGAAAAGGGAAAATATATTTAAAGTCCCGGGGTGTCCGTCTATCCTATGAAAATAATGTTAACGTTTGTCTGTGAGGTCTTCTTTTGTTTTGTCGTCTTATTTAGAAGTAGATCTTTTGGATCTTCTTCCAGGGAGAAGAGTAGACTTGGAGAACCGGTCCCTGAACATTTCGTCTGACACCAAGCCTAAAGTTTGTAATGGACGGTGGAACCAGTAGTGGGAGGATTCTAGAACAGAAAAACAAGGGTACGTGCTAGGTTGGATGTGTAAACATGTGTCACTGACACTACTCGGGGTAAAATAAGTACTGTAAGTCTCGAACTGACTCAACTAATATGATTGACCAATGTAACTGTGCCTTATTAGGTCAGACGTATATATCCAAAATAGACTCGTTGACTCCTCCTCGGTCCTTCTTGAGTGTTGGAAATGCATGTAGCTCAAAACGAGTCGCGTGATTTAATACGTAGAACGAAAGTAAATATAACACGACAGGAATCAAAGTAAGAGTTCTGTTTACACTCTTAAACTTAGGTGTCTAAAATCCGAAACCCGTCTCTCCAAAGTTTGAATAAAATTTCAATTTCTGGAAAGTAACACAGTAAAGAGGGGGTACCATCAAGACTCGAGAATACCTCTGATAAAAAGGGTACAAGTATATGTAACGAAAGTATTTAGAGGACCTGGTATTAGTATGAATTAAAACAAGTAAGACAGACGGGAAATGACATTTGAAGAAAGGAGATTTTCAATTGATTTAAAAGTACATATATGTGTTCTGTTTATTTTACTTAATAAATACTCAAATCTAACGAACTCTAAAACCGATAGTATCCGTCAATAACGTTAGAATTTTAATAATCCCCTTTTTACTTAAAATAAGAAGTTTGTCCGGGTATCCGACCGAAACCTTTACACAAGAATCTAGAGGTTCTGGGACACTTCCACGTTATGTAGTGTTTCCTTTTCTGAGAGACCACAAGATAAGTTATGTAGTGACCATGTTACTAAGAAATTATTACGTAACGGTTCACAGTGTATAATTCTCTTGTGACACCTCGTTTCTTCAGTGAAATAAATAATCATGACACACAGTAACGTCTCACTGGTGAACTACGAGTCCCAGTACTCGAGTCTATCATCTAAGATGTGGTAACAGTAATACTAGTCGTTATAGGAATTACAGTTTAAGCTAAGTTAATTCGAACGGAACTCCTAGGGGTTTCTTATTAACACTAATAAAACTACCTCTCCATTTGTAAAGAAATACAACGATTCACGATACATCTTTAAAATTATATTAATAATAAAATTTTTAAATATCGACAATAAATCTTGGATAAGTGTGTAAATACTTAACGGATAAAGAATTAGTAAACCAACTATACGAGTACAAAAAACTAACTCCTATAAAATATACAACAAATCCACTATACAAGAATAATTTGACGATGGAGAGAGAACGGATGGATTTTATGGTGTACGGAAAAGGGGCTTCAAACTTTGACGTTTCGGACATGTCATTTTACCAGGGACCCTTTTCTAAGTAAATTAACTAAACATAAAAAACGTGATATTGAAAGGAGATAAATCAATAAATGTACTAAAGATATAGTGACAAAGGTTTCCTGGTCAAAAGTGGGATACATTAGGACATCTTTGGACGGAATCTCTCAGTACAACTACATACCGGTTTGTTTGTGTTATTACATTTCATTAATCGGAGGTTAATTTTATTTATTTAAATTTAATTTTTTTTTGATGAGATAAAGATACAAGGTGACTCTTCTATAAAATACAAAAACAACGGAGGAGGACTCTGGTCATATCAATAAGGATAAAGTAGTTTACTCACGAACTTCTTCTATATATTAGAACTTTTTTACTAAATTTCTTTTTTTTAGTAACTTCATTGATTATACTAAAAACTTTTCTTTCCTTGTAAGTATGTAACTGTACTTAGGTGGTGTCCATATGTACTCAAGGGTTGGGACTTAGGGTGAGGGTGGTGGGAGGGGCATAGTAGAGAGACCCAATAGGGTCCCGTGGTCGGGATTCGTAGGACATAGGACATACTTTTTTTCAATAAGTATAATTTTTTTTTTTCTTTCCTTGTAGGTAACAGACTCTTGTCTTATGAGACACTATGATACAGATGAGACTATAATTTATTAAGGAAAAATTTTAATAATGATTTTGATGATTCTTTCAAAACATGTTAGTCTCCTCTTTTCTAATTGTATATCTTCAGTTACTGTCTCCTCGGACCATCCGATGTCAGGTGCCCCAACGTTTCTCAGCCTGTGGTGACTCGCTGAAGAGGAAATATAAAAAGATGATCACTGTTTTCAACCTTTAATTTTGATTTTTATACAAAATTTTATAGTTCATATAATATTTAATTAAATTAATATTTTTCAAATTGTTTTATGTCTATGGGATTATTTGATTTTTCGTATTCTGGAGAGACTTACTTTAATTTCTGGGTGTACGTCTCTATATGATGTAAGTATCTATACTTCTGAGTTTCAATTAAGATGGTTTTACTATGTATTTAGGTACAGTTAGTGTTAGTTTTAGGATTTTAAGATAATAACATCTTTAACTGCTCATCTTAGATGTTACACATATGTCTGGTTCCTGGATTAGATCGATTTTGTTGAACCTTTTCTTTATCGGTTCACATCAGATTAAAGTTCTGAAAGTTTTTCGATGTCATTAGATCCGTCAATCAAACCCGTATACAAATTTTTGTATATGGGAACCTTTTCTCTGTCTAGAAAACAAGGATTTTGTTTTAAATTTAATCTGTAAGTTAATGATATGAAAGGTAATTGTGATGGTAGACTGCCATACAATGATCTTTTGAGTTGAAGTCACATAAGTTTCCTGTGTAAAAATTTTGACCGTTAACAAAGAATTACGCCAAAACCACTCAAACTTTGAACTGAAAAATGGATCGTCTGTTTCTGAACTTCAATGATTAAAATACAACGTATCGTATAAACGTTTTTCATATTTTATATTGTGATGACTTCAGTTTCATTTCTCTTTACTAATTTCTATTTTATTCTGTACCATGTTAAAAAATTTAAATACAGGTTTTAGTCACTAAATAAAAGTTAATTTGTAGTAGGTAGTACGGTTTTATAACAACAATTAATCTTAAAATGTAAGAAACGACCAAAACACTATGGAAACAATTAAATAAAACCAGAATATCAACTTACTCGTAATTTAATAAGTATATTATAATTGTAATTTTATTTATATTAAATTCAATGACATTTCCTTTGTTATATTAAAACAAAACAATTTTACTGGATAAGTAATAAGTTCAAACTCCTTCGACTATATTTTTATCCCAATTTTATATATACATCTATTTATTTTATATAAATATACGTTTATTATGTTTACATGTAGAAATATAAATATGTTACGTAAAGACAACCGTTTTATCATGGAATGTAATAAAAAAGAAGTATAAGAAAATGTTCTTCGGTGAAAATACCGTGACAGGGGTTTATATGTAATACTGGAACTCGTTCTGTTTATACGGTGTGAGATAATAAACCATTTTACCTTTAGTATGTATAAAGGTGTACGTATAGTGAGGTACACTTTATCTGCCCTTTTGTCACCTTTGTCACAGTCTGAAATAAAACCCCCCGAGGTTTTAGTGACGTCTACCACTAACGTCGGTACTTTAATTTTCTGCGAATGAGGAACCTTCTTTTTAATACTGGTTGGATCTATCGTATAAGTTTTCGTCTCTGTAATGAAACGGCTGATTCCAGGTAGATCAGTTCTGATTCCAGGCAGATCAGTTCCGATACCAGAAAGGACACCAGTACATACCTACACTCTCAACCTGACACTTCTTCCAACTTGTGGTTTTTTAACTACGAAAACTTGACACCACAACCTCTTCTGAGAACTCTCAGGGAACCTGACGTTCCTCTACGTTGGTCAGGTAAGACTTCCTCTAGTTGGGACCCTAAAGAAACCTCCCTTACTACGATTTCGACTTTGAGGTCATGAAACCGGTGGAGCACGTTTCTCAACTGAGTAACCTTTACTGAAACTACGACCCTCCCTAACTTCCGTCCTCCTCTTCCCCTGCTGGATCCTACTCTACCGACCTACCGTAGTGACTGAGCTACCTGCGCTCAGACTCACTTGAGGCCCTCTACCACTGCCTGTCCCTCCGGACCGCACGACGCTAAGTACCCCAGCGTCTCACAACCTGTACTGACTCACTGACTTGACTTGACTTGACTTAACTAAACAATATAGTCGTTTTGTTAACTTTCACTGTGTGTCGGTTCTCGTCATATGGGTACTCGGTGTAGATATCCTTTATACAAGTAGAGTGTTTAAGATATCCAATAAGTCTACCTTTATACGTTTTTTTTTTTTTTTCATATTCCCGTTTTCGTTATCAGTCAGACGAAGGACTACGAAAAAAAAAAAAATTTATTAGTAAGGTAAAACCCGGTAGGACTTTTCCACTACTAATAACAGTCTAATGATTATCTCTGCCCCTTCCACTACCGTGGGGTAAGGTCGTGAGAACGGACCTTTTAGGGTACCTGTCTCCTCGGACCACCCGGTGTCAGGTACCACACCTATGTGGACTAGAATCTTGACCTGTACCTTGTTACCTCTACTTGTAAGGACCAAACTTTTCCTGACTACGTAAAGTGAAATTCTTTTGTGTTTTAAACAAAAAGGATTGGTAAAACCCCGAATTCTTTCGTGTCTAGTTATTTGTTTAAAATCTTGAATTTAAAATTATTAAAATATTGAATTCCATCTTCTTTAAAACAAGTTTTATAACACTTCTTAATTACATAAGGATTTTATAAGGAACATTTATCATAAACTATGGTAGAGAGTCAAAAGTAGTTATACCTAGGATATTGTAAGACCTATCTTTGTTTTAAACGTAAAAATTACTCAAACCAAAAGGTTTTATATTAAGGAGTGAAGAAACTTGATATATCAAAACAAAACAAAACAAAAGGAATTATAATATGGTAAGTCATGTCAAGTCAGAGAGTCAGTACAGGCTGAGAAAACATTAGGGTACCTGACGTCGTACGCTCCGAAAGGACAGGCAGTGGTTGAGGGACTTGAACGAGTTTGAGTGCATGAAACTCAGCCACTACGGTAGGTTGGTAGGGTAAGAGACAGCAGGGAAAGAGAAGGACGGAAGTTATCAAGTTTCGTAGTCCCAGAAAGGGTTTCTCAGTTAAGAAGGGTAGTTCACCGGTTTCATAACCTCGAAGTCGTAGTCAGGAAGGTCACTTATAAGTCCTGACTAAAGGAAATCCTACCTAACCAACCTAGAGGCACGTCAGGTTCCCTAGGAGTTCTCAGAAGAGGTTGTGGTGTCAAGTTTTCGTGGTTAAGAAACTGAGAGTCGAAAGAAATACCAGGTTGAGACTTAGGTATGTACTTATGACCTTTTTGGTATAGAAACTGATCTGTCTGGAAACGGTTATTTCATTCTCCAGACGAAAAATTATACGACAGATTCGACCAGTATCGAAAAGAAGGTTCCTCGTTTGTATAAAATTAAAGTACTGACGTCAGATGTTTCTAAAACCACGGGTACTTTTATATCAGAGAGTGACAAAGGTAGCAAAGGGGTACATAAGCGGTACTTCACTACCCTGACCTACGTTACTAGAAGCAAAAAACTTACAACTCAAAATTTGGTTGAAAAAGTGAGAGGAGAAAGTGAAAGTAGTTTTCCGGGAAATCAAGGAGAAATGAAATACAGTATTTCCACTACAGTAGACGTATAGACTCCAACAACTATAAAGAGAGGGTCGTTAGAACGAAGGTTGAATACGAGGTAGGTCGAGCCATAAAGTGTGCTACATGAGACGTACATTCAATTTATACGTCTCACTGTTATATACCTGAGCTGTTTGAGGAAAGGGTTGTACCTTGGTCAGGTAACAAGGTACAGGCCAAGAGTGAACGATGAATTGGACGCATGGTAAGTCATGTTATATATAAAATGAAGTCTTGGAGAAATAGAATGAGGGACAAGGATGAAAGAGAGGAAAAGAGAGGTATAGAGATCGAGATCATTTTTTATGCGAATTATCCGTTGTATCTAATACGCTCCGGTGTTCTCAGTAAATTAAAACCACGATGAGACTGAATACTCTTTTGTCAACGTGTCTGGGAAAAGAAAAGAAAGAAAAAAAAAAATTTAAAATAAAAAAATAAAAAATTTAAAATTTTAGAAATTAAGAATGTACGCAAGGGTTTGTACTTGGGGGGAGGGTGGAGGGAGGGGTGTTGTAGAGAGACCTAGTAGGGGTACGTGGTCGGGGTTCGTACGACGTGGGACGCAGTCTGTACTTGACCGCTAAGTTAAGAATCCAGTTTTCTTGAGACCCATAAGTAAAAGTTTATCTTAAGGATGAGTCTAGATGGAAGAATGGTAACAAGAGTCGTTCAGAGTCGACTCGTCACAGTGGTGTTATTAATCTATACAAATGTGTCGAGTTAAGTCCGTTACGAAAAGACAAATTCACAGAAATTTTGTAGGACTCTACTTTACATGTAGTAGATCTGACGGTAAGTGTCGGGAGATGTCAGACTGGTATGGGTCGGACGGAAAAGAAAAGGAGCGGGAAGTAGAATATAGAACGTTTACCGTACCAGGGTACTGACGAAGAGTTTATTCGGTAAATTAAAGTGTGAAACGATTGAAAGGTCAATGTCACAGAACGATCGGTTTTGAAACGTAGAATTAAAAGAGAAAACATTGTAATTTTTTAGAGAATAAGATTTTACTCTTGAAATGATATCGACTCTACCATCTGTAAAACCACAGGAAACATATTAATTCTGGTTTATATCATCGTCTATTACTTATTTATTTGGTAAAACTTACTTATTTAATTATTTGGTAAGAGGAATGACCGGAAGGGATACTTAAATTCCAGTCAGTAAGGAGAATGAAACTGACACAATAGGCACCGGACCGTTGATGCGATTACATTCCAAACCTAAGACGAGATGGGTTAAACAAAAAATTAGAGTATATGATAAACCCTAGTCCATACACACACCTGGTGGATGAAGAGACAAGTAGAGTGGACCTGTGTATGGTGAATCTAACCCCTGATCCATCCAAAAAAGCAATAAAAAGATATTGATCAAGTAAATGGAGGTTTACATCATTTACTAATGGAGTCGTCATAGAACTAAAAGTAGATAATGAATCTAAGATCAGATTTGATTTTTAGATGTAAATTAGTAGATAACAACGACCATGGACCTGTATTCGTTAGAGTGGTCACTAAATATAAAAGGTAGGATATCGATCAGAACATACTGACTTAATCCACTAGTAAATAGTTTTACAGGTACATCCTTTTTATTAGGTTCGTTGTAAAAGTTTACCCATCTTGATACGTATACGAACGATACCCCTTTAGTGGTATTAAAAGTACCATAAAAATTTTTACATAAATAAAAATTTAACTTCTTAGTAACGAAATGTCTCAAAACAACAAAGACAGTTTTACATCAAAAGACAGAGTTGTACTTTATGTACATCCACATGTACATAAAGGAGGGAAAACATAAAATTATATCGAAAAGAATAATAAGACCGGTAGAATTTAAAGTGTAAGTTTGAATAATATATAGTGACTTTTATTACTAAATTTTGTTTTATAACTTAAAAGAATCCACAAAAAACGACACGAGATTCGTTCCATCCTCCACGATATCCTTTTGATTCTTTGATAATCTTTGTCCCAGAATAAAGTGAAAAGTTACTGAATCTCATATAACTTATATATTCTGATTAAATTCACCGTACATGTGCTTTTTATACTTTGTTATGTAACACACTACTAGTTTTATACTTTTAAAGTTTTCTTTTACCCCATACCTTCATCTACAATTGGTTAGACAAGTCATTCAACAAAATTCGTATACGATACATAATTAACCCGAAGGGTCCACCGAGTCACCGTTTCTTAGGTGAACGGTTGCCTCTACATCTTCTACGTCCAAGTTAGGGCTCCTACCCTTATAGGGGTTCCCTTCCTTTACCGTTGAATGATGTCACAAGAAACAGCCCCAGGTTGGGGTGACCTAGGTCCCTTAAGCTTCGACCCTGTCTCAACCGTAGACCCTTTCCTGATAAATTAATTTTTATATTTCTCTAATCCTTTCTTATCACATCACCCTTTAAATCTCCTCCTTTCTCCGACATAAAGAACCAAATGCACCTTTTGGTTATTTTGGAGCTCTGTTCTCCAAACGTGGTAGATGCATCCGGTGGCCACGGACGAACTTATCACCTCCCACGGGGCGGGACCCGAGGCAGAGTGCACCAGAATCTTTGGTCCCGTTCATTCATCTGAGTCTCTCGGAGGTGCGGGGTCTACTCTTAAGTCGGTCTTTTCTTTTCTTCCTCTTTTCCGGTGTGCCCCCTTTGGTCAGAAAGGTCACTGACCAGGTAAGAAATAACAGACCCTTTCGAAAAATATGAAAACCAACATGTATCTCTGGTTACCTATTATGTTTTAATACGTCACAGTCGTCGGGACTGAGAATAGCTCTGGCCCGAAAGAGAGACGTATGGATCGACATATGTGTTCAGAATCCACTAAATGTAGTAGAAGACCGGTCCTCCGGATAATCGTGAAATGTCGGGAAAAGACTATTTCCAGACAGTTGGTCTTTTGTATAAACGGAATTTTCACAACAAGAAAGGTTTCAGACTACGGTGAGAGTCTTTCGTGGTTAATTTCAATGTAAGAATGTATCGTTCCTGTGTTGTTAAATATTGTTTCTTTCTCCTCATGTCACTAAATATTGTTTCTCTTTTAAGTAATTGAGTTTTCAGATCATAACGATTGTAGTTTTGATGATATAAGGATAAAGACGTAGGGTAAATGTAACTAATTATAGGAGGGTCCACGGATTTTCTATTTCCTATACCTCCGGACCACCGTTTGTAATTGAGTTGTTGCTTTGGGAAGTGGTTTGATTAAGAATCGAGATTTTCCGAGATATAGAAATTCTACAAAATTCGAAGCACGGAGAGTGTCAACCCCCCGACATTTGTTAGTGTCCAACATTTTCAGGCCTCCTTGGACAGTCCGTTCAATCTCTCGGTAGTCTCCCTAAACTCGACTTTGTAAGGAAAGTATACGTCCTCTGGTTAACCTCGAGATTCAATTGAGAAAGGTCTCTTTCCACTACCGCTATCGGGGGACATTTCAGTCTTTTCATATTATATCGTCTGTCATTTGTCTGTCTAAAACCAAAGCCCCATCTACGAGTCCGTCTCCTGGGGAACTCTGGATTGAACGGAACGGGGCAGTACAGAGAGGCGTACTGGAACAGTATCTACCCTAGAGGGTACGACCGAGGGCCGTTAAGAACGGACCTTTTAGGATACATGTCGTCCCGGACCTCCCGGTGTCAGGTACTCTAGGGTTTCTTAGTCTGTACTTACTCGTTGACTCGTGTATCGCTCACAATTAATTTGTTAATTTACAATTATATATACTTTTTAATACCAATTTTATCATTCTAATTTTGTTTGTTTATTTGTTTTTTGGTGTAAGAACAGGAGATGTCTAACATTAAATTAGCCCTGTCTAGAAATATTTTATCGTACGTTGGGTACTCTTTCTGCGACCCGACTTTCTTCGTGTTCGACCTTAGTTCTGACGGTCCTTTTTATAGTCATTGAAGGTTATACGTCTACTGTGATGGGAATGCCATCTTTCACTTCTTCTTAATTTCTCGGAGAATTACTTTCATTTTCTTCTCTCACTTTTACAACCGAATTTCGAGTTGTAAGTCTTTTGATTCTATTACCGTAGACCAGGGTAGTGAAGTAACGTTCATTTACCCTTTTGTCACCTTTGTCACCGACTGAAATAAAACTCCCCGAGGTTTTAGTGACATCTACCACTGAAGTCGGTACTTTAATTTTGTGCGAATGAGGAACCTTCCTTTCAAAACTGGTTGGATCTGTCGTATAATTTTTCGTCTCTGTAACGAAACGGTTGTTTCCAGGTAGATCAGTTCCAACACCAAAAAGGTCGCCAGTACATACCTACATGCTCAACCTGATATTTCTCCCGACTCGAGGTTTCTTCCTTATAAAAACTTGACACCACAACCTCTTCTGAGAAATCTCAAGAAACCCGACGTTTCTCTAGGTTGGTCAGGTAGGATTTCCTCTAGTCAGGACCCACAAGTAATCTTCCTAACTACAACTTCGACTTTGAGGTTTTGAAACAGATATACTTCCCTTCTTGACTGAGTAAACTTTTCTGGGACTACGACCCTTTCTAACTCCCGTCCTCCTTTTCCCCTCTTGTCTCCTTCTCTAACAACCTACTGTAGTAGTTGAGTTACCTGTACTCAAACCCATTTGAGACCCTCAACCCCTACCTTTCCCTCCGGACCGTACGACGTCAAGTACTCCAACGTTTCTCAACCTATGCTACCATGTTGACTTGACTTGATTGACTACCGATTAAATGTTGTGTAAGGTACGATTATTCTTGTTACTAAATGATAACAATTTCGTATATCTCCTCGGACTGGACCTTCTATAATTCTTCTCCACCGTTCTTATGTGTCTTCTTGACATGTTTTTTCTAGAAGTGCTGGTTCTATTAGTGCTACTACACTATTGAGTGGATCTCGGTCTGTATGACCTTACACTTCAGTTCACCCGGAATCTTTCGTAGTGATGCTTGTCCGATCACCTCCACTACCGTAAGGTCAACTCGATAAAGTTTAGGACTTTCTACTACGACACTTTCACGACGTGAGTTATACGGTCGTTCAAACCTTTTGAGTCGTCACCGGTGTCCTGACCTTTTCCAGTCAAAAGTAAGGTTAGGGTTTCTTTCCGTTATGGTTTCTTACGAGTTTGATACCGTGTTACCGTGAGTGGAGTGTACGATCATTTCGTTACGAGTTTTAATAGGTTCGGTCCGAAGTCGTTATGCACTTGGAACTTGAAGGTCTACAAGTTCGTCAAAATCTTTTCCGTCTCCTTGGTCTCTAGTTTAAGGGTTTTAGACGACCTAGTACCTTTTTCGTTCTCTCAAGGTCTTTTTGTAGATAAAGAAGAAATATATGATACGGTTTCGGAAACTGACACACCTAGTACTATTTGACACCTTTTAATACTTTCTCTACCCTTATCGTCTGGTGGATTGGACGGAGAACTCTTTGTATATACGTCCAGTCCTTCGTTGTCAATCTTGACCTGTACCTGGTGTTTGACCGAGGTTTATCCTTTTCCTCATGTAGTTCCGACATATAACAGTGGGACGAATAACTTGAAGATACGTCTCATGTAGTACTCTTTGCGACCCGACCTACTTCGTGTTCGACCTTAGTTCTAACGGTCCTCTTTATATTTATTGGACTCTATACGTCTATTGTGGTGGGAATACCGTCTTTCACTTCTCCTTGATTTCTCGGAGAACGACTTTCACTTTCTCCTCTCACTTTTTCAACCGAATTTCGAGTTGTAAGTCTTTTGCTTCTAGTACCGTAAACCGGGGTAGGGAAGTACCCTTTATCTACCCCTTTGTTACCTTTGTCACAGTCTGAATAAAAAATCCCAAGGTTTTAGTGACATCTACCACTGACGTCAGTACTTTAATTTTCTGTGAGTGAGGAACCTTCTTTTCAATACTGGTCGGATCTCTCGTAAATCTTTTCGTCTCTGTAATGAAACGGTTGTTTCCAGGTAGATCAGTTCCGATACCAGAAAGGTCACCAGCACATACCTACACTCTCAACCTGACACTTCTTTCGACTCCCGACTTCTTAACTACGAAAACTTGATACCACAACCTCTTCTGAGAACTCTCAGGGAACCTGACGTTTCTCTAGGTTGGTTAGGTAAGACTTTCTCTAGTTGGGACCCTAAAGAAACCTTCCTTACTACTTTGAGGTCATGAAACCGGTGGAGTACTCTTCTCAACTGAGTAACCTTTTCTGAGACTACGACCCTTCCTAACTCCCGTCCTCTTCTTCACTTGTTGTCTTCTATCCTACCCACCTACTGTAGTCACTGAGCTACCTGCATTCAAACTCACTTGGGGTACTCAACCACTACCTGTCCCTCCGGACCGTACGACGCTAAGTACCCCAGTGTTTCTCAAAATGTGATGACTCGTTGACTTGACTTGAGTTGACTGGATCAGTCCTTACAGTTCATTCAAAGGTAGTCTTCATGGCAAAACTCCGTTATTTGGATAGGGGGTAAGAAATGGAGATAATTTTTTATAAAACGGAACTCGGACCTTAAGTGACAGATTCACTATCAAGACTAATTGTGTGACTCTTCACTATCCTAGGATCTTAATTCGTTGTCTGTGAGTAAAGAAAAATAGTAAATCTAATGTCTACACTAAGAACTCCGATGTTGTCGACTAAAAAAAAAAGACATACTGAATGTGTGTGTGTGTTTGTGTGTACGTGTGGTATCTCTCCTACTGTTCTACTTCTTTTTTTTTCTAACACGTCATACAGGAGATAGTGGACGTAAACAGGGTTAACGGATGGAGGTATAAGGAACGAAAACTCTTAAAAACTACATGATAACATGTTTCGCGATACTTGACTCAATGATCGTACGAGTCAAATTTTGTGACTAAGTGATACTATATTAACACGACCATCAGTTTCCCAATCACCTACTTGATTCGATAACTACATTCTTTCTCTAATAATCATCCTCTCTACAAGGATGAATTTTCATCGAAAATGAGGACCGAAAGGATTTCGAGAAGGGTAGAACGAATCTCGTAGTCAAGTCAAGTCAAGTCATCGAGTCAGTACAGGTTGAGAAACGTTGGGGCACTTAGCGTCGTGTGTTCCGGAGGGACAGGTAGTGGTTGTGGACCTCAAGTGAGTCTGAGTGTAGGTAGTTCAGTCACTACGGTAGGTCGGTAGAGTAGGAGACAGCAGGTGAAGAGGAGGACGGGGGTTAGGGAGGGTCGTAGTCTCAGAAAAGGTTACTCAGTTGAGAAGCGTACTCCACCGGTTTCATGACCTCAAAGTCGAAGTCGTAGTAAGGAAGGTTTCTTTAGGGTCCCAACTAGAGGAAGTTACCTGACCAACCTCGAGGAATGTCAGGTTCCCTGAGAGTTCTCAGAAGAGGTTGTGGTGTCAAGTTTTCGTAGTTAATAAGTTACGAGTCGAAAGAAATATCAGGTTGAGGGTGTAGGTATGTACTGGTGACCTTTTTAGTATCGGAACTGATCTTCCTGGAAAGAACCGTTTCATTACAGAGACGGAAAGTTATACGAGAGATCTAACCAGTATTGAAAGGAAGGTTCCTCATTCGTGGATAATTAAAGTACCGACGTCAGTGGTAGACGTCACTAAAGACTGGGGGGGTTTTATTTCAGACTGTGACAAAGGTGACAAAGGAGTAGATAAAGGGTACTTCACTACCCCGGTCTACGGTACTAACAAAAGAGTTACAACTCGAAATTCGGTTGAAAAAGTGAGAGGAGAAAGTGAAAGTTCTCTGAAAAATCAATGAGAAGTGAAAGACGGTATTCGCACCACAGTAGACGTATAGACTCCAATAACTATAAAGAGGGTCGTTAGAACTAAGGTCGAACACGAAGAAGGTCGGGTCGCAAAGAGTACTACATGAGACGTATCTTCAAGTTATTCGTCCCACTGTTATATGTCGGAAAAGGATAAACCTTGGTCAAACAACAAGTTATAGGTCAAGATTGACAACGAAGGACTGGACGTACATCCAAAGAGTTCTCCGTCCAGTCCACCAAACCATAAGGGGAGAAAGTCTTAAAAAGTGTCAAATAACACTAGGTGTGTCAGTTTCCGAAACCGTATCAGTTATTCCGTCTTTATCTACAAAAAAGACCTTGAGAGAACGAAAAAGGTACTAGGTCGCCTACAACCGTTAAACTAGAGACCAAGGAGACGGAAAAAATTTTGGTCGGACTTATAGACCTTCAAGTTCTAAGTGCATAACGACTTCGGACCGAACCTCTTAAAACTCGTAATGAAATCATCGTACACTCTACTCACGTTAACACGTCATTAAACTCGTAAGAAACTGTAACGGAAAGAAATCCTAACCTTACTTTTGACTGGAAAAGGTCAGGACACCGGTGACGACTCAAAAGGTTTAAACGACCGTATAACTCACGTCGTGAAAGTGTCGTAGTAGAAAGTCCTAAACGTTATCGAGGTGACCTTAAGGTAGTGGAGGTGACCGAAACATGTCACTAAGAAAGATTCCGGGTGAACTGAAGTGTAAGGTCCTACAGACCGAGATCCACTCACTAGTGTGACAGTAATAATAGAACCAGTACTTCTAGAAAAACACGTCAAGAAGACACATAAGAACGGTGGAGAAAAATTATAGAAGACGAAGACAATCCAGGTATGGAAAAGACAAAACAACTCGGGTAGAAACGTACTTTACAAAGGAACCATAGAGATTAAAAGAACTTCACTAGAGATCAGAAAGGGTAAGACAACAAAAGGAGATAATAAAAAACGTGACTAGTGATTCCTTCAGAAAGAATAGAGAAGAACGATAAGAAAACTTGAGACGTAAGTCTACAAACATAGAAAAATAAAGAGGAAACGAAAAACGAAGAGAAGAAAAGTGTCGATAAACATTCCGGAGGAGTCTTTCGGAAAAACGAAAAAACGTAAAGAAAAGGTACCCCTACCAGAACTAGGGACAGAGGAGATATCACAGTGTTTGGAGGTAGGTATCAAGTAGTCCGTGAGATAGATAGTCTAGATAAGGGAATTTAGATAAAAAGTGTAATTCTTTTCACTTTTTAATTATAAAAGAATATTTTATATGGTGAACCCTCTATATTATTAAAACTTTGGGTCCAAACGTTACGAATCTTATTACTCTTTTGAAAATTTTTAATATTTAAGTTATATTTTCGTATAAGAAGTAAGGTAGTTAGTATCGTATAATAAACGTGTCTATTCGTTATACACTAATACTGTTTAAACTCCTCGAAAATAAGTCGTTCTAATTATATCTATCTCCTCTTCGTTATTACACTTAATTACACTAAACCCATCCAATCTTTGTTCACCAAAGGATTCTTTAATGTAGTTGTAAAGTATTTAGTTATGTCAGAAAATAGGTTCCTCACTGTAAACGTTAAAATGTAAATTTCTTGTAGTGAGTCCCAAAAAAATAAAGTGTAGTCTGAAATAAAACCCCCCGAGGTTTTAGTGACGTCTACCACTAGCGTCGGTACTTTAACTTTCTGAGAACGAGGTACCTTCTTTTAATACTGGTTGGATCTATCGTATAACTTTTCGTCTCTATAATGAAACGGTTGCTTCCGAGCAGATCAGTTCCGATACAAAAAAAGGTCACCAGTATATACCTACACTCTCAACCTGAGACTAATTTCGACTCCCGGCTTCTTAACTACGAAAACTTGACACCACAACCTCTTCTGAGGACTCTCAGGTAACCTGACGTTCGTCTAGGTCGGTCAGGTAACACTTCCTCTAGTCGGGATCCTAAAGAAACCTTCCTTACTACGACTTCGACTTTGAGGTCATGAAACCGGTGGAGTACGCTTATCAACTGAGTAACCTTTTCTGAGACTACGACCCTCCCTAACCCCCGTCCTCCTCTTCCCCTGTTGTATCCTACTCTACCGACCTACCGTAGTGACTGAGTTACCTGCACACAGACTCACTTGAGGCCCTCAACCACTACCTGTCCCTCCAGACCGTACGACGCTAAGTACCCCAGTGATTCTCAACTTGTGCTGACTCGCTGACTTGACTTAACTTGACTTGACTTGACCTCCTCGAACCTTAAACGGTGAGGAATGATTTTAGTTCATTATTTTATTTGTCTGTTTGAATTTTTAGTTGTTGAGAAGAACCTAGGTCATCTCTCCTGTCGTCTGTCCCGTTGGGTAACGGGAGTTCTAAACCTTGTATGTCCATTTATGTCCCTCATTACTGAATGAACTCGTCTCTGACTTGTCGACTCGGTGTCCTCTTTTGTCTCGGTCTCACCCTTTTGGACTTGATGACAACTACTTAACGACCTTTGAGTCGCATTTGTTGACACTCTCAATTTTTAGAGGGTCCCCTAGGTCAGTATACCTATGAAGGTGTTATAACATTTTTTATGAATGACCTTGAACTGGTCAAATGGTATCCTTTATAAACTGTGTTTAAGGGAAGACGAAGACTATTTCCTCTTTTTTCCTTGGTAAACCCTTATGTCATTTCTTGAGGAAGGAGAATTGTTCCGGACCAAAGTCCTTTTGATGAATTATACGTGAAGTGACTGAACCCTCTTCCCTTTATGGGTCGAGGTTCGGTGAGATCAGTAGTCAAGTCAAGTCAACGAGTCAGCATAGACTGTGAAACACTGGGGTACCTAACGTCGTACGGTCCGGAGGGACAGGTAGTGGTTGAAGGTTTAAGTCGGTTTGGGTACACGTAGCTCAGTCACTACGGTAAGTCGGTAGAGGAGACAGTAGGGGAAGAAGAGGACGGGGGTTAGGGAGGGTCGTAGTCTCAGAAAAGGTTACTCAGTTGGGAAACGTACTCCACCGGTTTCATAACGTCAAAGTCGGAGTCGTCGTCAAAAAGGTTACTTGTAGGTCGTGACCAGAGGAAACCCTACGTGATCAACCTAGAGGAACGTCAGGTCCCCTGTGAGTTCTCAGAAGAGGTTGTGGTGTCAAATTTTCGTAGTTAAGAAACCGCGAGTCGAAAGAAGTGTTAGGTTGAGAGTGTAGGTATGTACTAGTAACCTTTTTGGTATCGGAGCTAATCTACCTGAAGACAACCGTTTCATTATAGAGACGAAATCTTATACGATAGATCCAACCAGTATTGAAGGAGGTTCCTCATTCGTAGAAAATTGAACTACCGACTTTAGTGGTGGACGCCACTAAAACCTTGGGGGGTTTTATTTCTGACTGTGACAAAGGGTTAGATAAAGTGTACTTGACTGAACTGGTCTACAGTACTAGAATCAAAAGACTTACGACTCGAAATTCGGTTGAAAAAGTGAGAGGAGAAAGTGAAAGTCGTTCTCCGAAAAATCAAGGAGAAGTGAAAGACGGTATTCCCACCACAGTAGACGTATAGACTCCAATAACTATATAGAGGGTCGTTAGAACTAAGGTCGAACACAAAGGATGTCGGGTCGTGAAGAGTACTACTTGTGACGTATATTCAATTTATTCGTCTCACTGTTATATGTCGGAACTACATGAGGAAAAGGATAAACCTTGGTCAGACAACAAGGTATAGGTCAAAATTGAAAACGAAGGACTGAACCGAGTCTAGTACTTGTGAAACAGCGGTTTAAGTCTGAATTTAACTTCTTTTATCCCTTTTGGTGATTTGGTAAGTCCATACTGGATTTAGTTTAGGGAATATAATATGTCACCTTCACTCTTTATCTAAATTCCCTGATCTAAACTATCTCTTCTCATGGACTATTTGATACCTACTTCCAATCACTGTAACATGTCCTCTGTCTCTAGTTCTAGTAGGGGTTCCTTTTCTTTACGTTTTTTCGTTTTACCGACAGACTTCTCCGGAATGTTTATCGACACTTTTCTTCTCTTCACCTTTCGTTTCCTCTTTTTCTTGCCATATTCGTAGACTTACGTCTCAAGGTTTCTTGTCGTTCCTCTCTATTCTTTCGGAAGGAGTCACTAGTTACGTTTCTTTATCTCCTTTTCTTGTCTTACCCTTTCTGATCTCTAGAGAAGTTCTTTTAATCTCTATGGTTCCCTTGTAAAGTACGTTTCTACCCGAGTTATTTCCTGTCTTTACCATCGCTGAATTGTCTTCTTCTTCTAAAATAAACTCTACGTTCTTATGTGTCTTCTCGACATGTTTTTTCTAGAAGTACTGGGTCTATTAGTGCTATCATACTAGTGAGTGGATCTCGGTCTGTAGGACCTTACACTTCAGTTCACCCGGAATCTTTCTTAGTGACATGTTTCGATCACCTCCACTACCTTAAGGTTGACTCGACAAAGTTTAGGACTTTCTACTATGACACTTTCACGACGTGAGTTATACGGTCGTTTACACCTTTTGAGTCGTCACCGGTGTCCTGACCTTTTCAAGTCAAAAGTAAGGTTAGGGTTTCTTCTTACGAGTTGGATGGCGTGTCACCGTAAGTAGAGTGTGTGATCATTTCATTACGAGTTTTAAGAGGTTCGGTCTGAAGTCGTTATGTACTTGGTACCGGTAGGTCTACAAGTTCGACCAAAATCTTTTCCGTCCCCTTGGTCTCTAGTTTAACGGTTGTGGGCGACCTAGTAGTTTTTTCGTTCTCCCAAGGTCTTTTTGTAGATAAAGACGAAATAACTGAGATCAGTATGACAGTGTGTTTTCCTCCCCATTTTCGTCTTTGTGAACACTTCAAGTGTCAAGTCTCCGTATCTGAGTGATTTCCTCACCGTGAATTAGTATCTGACACCTTAGAAAAGGGATTGGGATATTCAGTGATAGTATAATTTTTGTCTGACTAAATATCGTCAGGGACGATGCCCCATGTAGTACAAGTCGACAGTTTGTGTTAAATGTTCCGTATGGTTTTTTGTGTTAAACTTATACACTTTTCTACAACTCCTTGGTTAGACTACAGATAAAGACGAAGGTCCGTACGTTGATATTTTCAAAATCATGAAACAAGTGTATTTAAAATGAATTTGGGTGTACTCCCATTTGACGAAACTTACATAGTAACTTATCACTATAGTTTTTAAAAGGGTATTCCATTATTCCGTCTCTTATTTTTAATATCTACCAATTACTTGAGAATCAATCAAGAACTGTGTAAAATTTGTCCGTTTTGTATCTCTTAGGAGAAAGATCCAGGATAACATAATTTAGTCGATTTTATTTTGTTTTGTTCGTGTTATTTTCTGACGTAGTTTAAGATGGTAAAACATCCCTTTTTAAAATTTTTGCGTTTAAATAGAGGAGAATGAACAGAATATAAAAAATAAAATCAAGATAATAACAAAATGGTAATGTTATGTGTAAAAAAAAGTGAAAACTCCTATCTCTTTATAGGCCATTGAAGTATCATGTAAAGTCATCACTTTTATCTGTTACACTTCTTACAATTAACAAATGTCAAACAAGATTGTGAGTCACCAATACTTGGAGGTCCACACGACGTACATTCTCTTTTTCTTTTTTTTTAGGAAATAAGGACGACAAGTACAATGTTTTAGGTAGATTCGGATAGTGTGGGTTCTTGTCTCCTGAATGTGTAACAAAGATTTATAAAACGAATCCAAAAATGATAGTACAAGTATTAAGAATCGTGTATCTCATCCGTTATTGTACTAAAAATTTTCCTTTGTTTTTTATGTTATTTAGACAAATAGATTTTCTAACTCTAACAGTCCCTCCTTCCGACTCTTTATGTTTCTTCGTTTTACACCATACCACATGTCTCGTAGAAACCGAAATCTACCTGAAAATCCTTCCAAAGTCAAGAAAGAAAGTGAAAATCCACATACGAAAGAATCTTCGACCCTTTTTCCCTTTTAGTATCAGATACAGGATGTTTATGTGACATGGAATCAATTGTAAGTATAACTGGGATTTTAACCTACAAAACTTCTTCTTTAAGTCTATTCAACTCAGAAATAATACCACTGATTACGTATCACCTGAATTAACGAAATGATTCGTTACCGTTACCGTGGGGTGAGGTCATGAGAACGGACCTTTTAGGGGTACCCACCTCTTCGGACCATCCGACGTCGGGTACCCCAGCGCTTCTTAACCTGTACTGAATCGCTGAAGTGACTTAAAAGTGAAAGTACGTAACCTCTTCCTTTACCGTTGGGTGAGGTCATAAGAACGGATCTGTCAGGGTCCCTACCCCCTCGGACCACCCGACGACAGATACACCAGTGTGTCTCAGTCTGTGTTAACTTCGTTGAATCGTCATCGTCGTCGTTCGGGGAGATTTCTATCAGAATGGAAAAGAAAGTTGTTTCACGAAGGGACCGTCAAGTCGACGACTTCTTAGGTGTACGTTAGGACCTCTGGAACCCAACTAAGGACCAAACCTTTCTATGGGACCTCCTCCCGTACCGTTGGGTGAGGTCATAAGAACGGATCTCTTAGGGGTGTCCGGTTCCTCGGACCGTCCGATGTCAGGTACCCCAACGTTTCTCAACCTGTACTGACTCACTGATTCGCTTTCTACTTCTTGACATGTTTTTTCTAGAAGTGGTGGACGTATTGGTGCTACCGTACTAGTGAGTAGATTTAGGTCTGTAGGACCTTACACTTCAGTTCACCCGGAATCTTTCGTAGTGATGCTTGTTTCGATCACCTCCACTACCTTAAGGTCACCTCGATAACGTTTAGGACTTTCTACTACGACACTTTCACGACGTGAGTTATACGATCGTTTACACCTTTTGAGTCGTCACCGGTGTCCTGCCCTTTTCCAGTCAAAAGTAAGGTTAGGGTTTCTTTCCGTTACGGTTTCTTACGAGTTTGATGGCATGTTAACGTGAGTAGAGTGTGCGATTATTTCATTACGAGTTTTAAGAGGTTCGGTCCGAAGTCGTTATGCACTTGGCACTTTAAGGACTACAAGTTCGACCAAAATCTTTTCCGTCTCCTTGGTCTCTAATTTAACGGTTGTAGGTGACCTAGTACCTTTTTCGTTCTCTCAAGGTCTTTTTATAGATAAAGACGAAATAACTGATACAGTTTCGGAAACTGACACACCTAGTGTTATTTGACACCTTTTAAGACTCTCTCTACCCTTATGGTCTGGTGGACTGGAGGGAGAACTCTTTAGACATACGTCCAGTCCTTCGTTGTCAACCTTGACCAGTACCTTGTTATCTGACAAAGGTTTATCCTTTTCCTCATGCAGTTCCGACATATAACAGTGGGACGAATAAATTAAATATATGTCTCATGTAGTACTCTTTACCACCTGACCTTCTTTGTGTTCGACCTTAGTTCTAACGACTCTCTTTATAGTTATTGGAGTCGATACGTCTACTGTGGTGGGAATACCGTCTTTCAATTCTCCTTGATTTTTCGGAGAACTACTTTTACTTTCTCCTCTCACTTTTTCAACCGAATTTCGAGTTGTAAGTCTTTTGCTTCTAGTACCGTAGACCAGGGTAGTGAAGTATCCTTTATCTACTCCTTTGTCACCTTTGTCACAGGGTGAAATAAAACCCCCAGAGGTTTTAGTGACTTCTACTACTAACGTCGGTACTTTAATTTTCTGCGAATGAGGAACCTTCCTTTCAATACTGGTTGGATCTATCGTATAAGTTTTCGTCTCTGTAATGAAACGGCTGATTCCAGCCAGATCAGTTCGGATACCAAAAAAGACACCAGTACATACCTACACTCTCAACCTGACACTTCTTCCGACTCGCGACTTCTTAACTTACGAAAACTTGACACCACAACCTCTTCTGAGAACTCTCAGGGAACCTGACGTTCCTCGAGGTTGGTCAGGTAAGACTTTCTCTAGTCGGGACCCTAAAGAAACCTCCCTTACTACGATTTCGACTTTGAGGTCATGAAACCGGTGGAGTACGTTTTTCAACTGAGTAACCTCTTCTGAAACTACGACCCTCCCCAACCCCCGTCTTCCTCTTCCCCTGCTGGGACCTACTCTACCGACCTACCGTAGTGACTGAGCTACTTACACTCAGACTCACTTGAGGCCCTCAATCACTACCTGTCCCTCCTGACCGCACGACGCTAAGTACCCCAGCGTTGCTCAACCTGTGTTGACACACTGACTTGACTTGGCTTAACTTGACTTGACTCACTGATTCGTGTGTCTCTTAATTTTGTTTTGTTTTGTTTTGTTTTGTCGACTCCCAAGTTGAACCCGATTTCTACTTGACATTTGAACGATGTGTTATACGTTTGATAGGCGATCGTTATGTCAATTTCGATTATATATCCATTATAATTACTTCTCTTCCGTTATAGGGAACTCGTATATTCCATAAGTCACGTATAAACACTTTATTTCCTTTCTTTCTTTTTGGAAAAAAAAAGATTACAATTTCTTTGTATTTGGTTCAATCCATTTTACTATCTCAATTATCTCTAAACTTTTTAGTTCTAAAATTATGTTCGAATAGTTTTCTTGGTACGAAAATAGAGTACATTTTTGCTACGTTTTAAATATCATCTATACGTTTTATATTTTTGTTTACTTAGTTCGTATAGTGATAATTTTTAGTAGTTTAGTGTTACTTTCTCTCGTCGTCTCCTTGTTTCCTTGTTTTTATTTATTTATTTATTTATTTCTCGTTAAATGGTTCTTTTATACGGTTAGAATTTACAATATGTTGTTTATTGTATGGTATTTTTGTGTGTTTCGTTTTGAATGTCTCGAGTTTCCCCCTTTTTTCTTCTTTATCTGTTTCTTACATTTGAGAATGAACGAAATTACACCGAGGATCTTTTTAATACAGACCCCAAGTGTAATGTAAGGACAAACTGTCACGACGGTCCACGTAATCTCATACAAAACCTCATCTTTTACCGTTGGGTGAGGTCACAAGACCAAACCTTTTAACGTATCTGTCCTTGGACCTCCCGATGTCTGGTACCCCAACGATTTCAGTCTGTGTTGACTCATTGACTCGTGTCTCATACAAAACTATTTGTATACTTGTTATTAGTTTAAACTTCATTAGAGAAGTGAGTCATGAGTGACGAAATGAAACACTGAGTCAGATAGAATGGTTTCTTTATTGTTAAACTTTTGTACCTTTTGGTGAATAGGACCCCAATGTAGTTACCAGATAATTTAGCGAAGACTCTAATGATAACAAGAGGTACGAGATATAGTTGTTTAAAGTTCCTTGTCATTGATTTAATGAATTTTGAGAAGGACCACCCGAAACTTTACTAAGTCAATGTTAAAAAACTAACAAACTAAAAATTTATCTATCTTATGTTTGTCAAATATCTAAATAAAAAACGGAAGAAGGAATAATTTTTAAAAAAACACTCAAAATACTTTCTTTTTATTTTGTTCTAATTTTTTTAAAATAAACATCCACTCTAAACTCTCTGTGTTTTTTACATTTCCACTCTCATAGTCTAAGTCCACTTCTATTATTATTTTAAATTGGGAGTTCCATGTACAGTCCTTTAGGACATTGAACAATTGAAATATCTTTTTTAAACTGAAACATAAAGTATCGACGAGATTTTTTATTTGTGTAACTAAATGTTCTAGGTTCCACATTTTTGTTTTTCATTTATTTATTTATTTTTACATTGAACGAGTCCTCTTCGTTTTGAATGAAAATGATCTTGGATTTCAAGATATGTTAATCTCGATATGTTAATCTTCTATACTGTTACTGTAAGAATGGTATTTATGCGTTTGGTTTTATTGCACCATAAATAGTAATATAAGAGGTCACGCACAGAAAATACATTGTCGTTTTGTGTTAAATTATTTAGATCACTTGTTTTTCGAATTAAAAATTTGTGTCCTCAACACTATACCTTATTACGTTTCTATGTTCCATTTGATGGAGGTATGTCTATTACTTCTTAAAGTCTCGTGAACTCATTAGGAATAAAAATAGATACTGGATTTCAAAACTAATTATAATTCATCGTGTCACAAACATTAATTCCTAACGATTATTTATCGAATCTTACTGTGGTAAAGTCCAAACGATTAAATAATTTGAACTTCACCTTAATTGTAAGAGATTACCTTTAACCCCTATAGAAGGTCTTGTTCTCTAATGGGGTGGAGGTGATTTCTTTCCTCTAACTTAATACTTATTATACGTTTTTATGAAAGAAGGTTTGTAAAAGTCGGTAATATATCCTTAATAAAATTAATTTTTATGATAACAAGTTTTAATTTACAGTCTCTTCCGTTACCGTTGGGTGAGGTCATGAGAACGGACCTTTTAGGGTACCTGTCTCCTCGGACCATCCAACGTCAGGTACCCCAGCGCTTCTCAGTCTGTTCTGACTCGCTGAAGTGAAAGTGAAAAGTAAAGGTACGTAACCTCTTCCTTTACCGTTGGGTGAGGTAACAAGAACGGACCTTTTAGGGTCCCTACCTCCTCGGAGTACCCGACGGCAGATACCCCAGAGTGTCCCAGCCTGTGCTGACTTCACTGAATCGTCGAATCGTCGTTTTAATTTATCTTACTCATGACTGTTGAATAAAGAAAAGATTACTATGTGAGTGGATTTTTAGTGACGTCTAAACTTTTGTGTTAGAAGGACAGACGTTATTTATCACCGTGTATTGACATTATACCCTTCTACTTTCTCCATTTACTTTTTTAACTCTTCCATTTTTACAAAGACCTCTGTAAGATGGATCGTTGATCAATGTCATAAACCTTTTGGTAAGTTTTCAAGTTCGTCGTTATGTTTAATGTTAACTTCCATAAAGGTCCCGAAACTTATTTATTTTGTTCTATCTATTGTACAACGTTTATTCAAAGTAACACAGTTCAGTTGAATTGTATATACATACAATAATAGTACCTAGAAATCGGAGTTCACGTTTTTCGATTTTGAGGACCTTCCATTGTGACCTTTTTTTGATCCACTTGAACTCAAACTGAAGAGTTTATGTCGTGGTTTTCGGACTGGATACTTTCTTTATCAACTATTTGACCTAAAACAATTTTACTTCTTGAAGACGGGACGCAACCGTCCTTCTAAGAAACGGTTCTTATCCACTTCGTGTCTCCTAAAATCTAATCACTTTTATAAGACAAACTACAATGATACTACCTATACAAAAATTTGTAGATATTATGACTATCACTTAGGAATCCCTTAATGTCGGAAACCTACTAATATGACGCAGTCACATCACAGTAGTCAACACTATTTATACGGTCAGAACACCCAACTATTAACTACTCTGTTACTCACACACCCAATCCCTTACGTACTCCTTAAGGACATAAAATTTAAAAAGACTTTGGAACACTTTTGTGTTACAGAAAACTTTTAAGAAATATTTTTCATTTAGTAGTTTCTTGTTTGTTGTCTTGTGATCAGTATTTGTTCTTTACTAACGATTTAGGATCTATTCACACTAAAAAAAATTGTTGACTTAGACGTAATCATACTCATTCTAAGAGAAAATTTTAAAAAACATACATCAGAAAAAGAAAGATGTACAGAGTCTCATCGATCAACGATAGAGTTCTGATTAATGAAAATTACTCAGTCTTTTGGACACTGATTGGAACGAAAAATTACATTTTTTCTTCTCACTGATTGTAAATGAGAAACAAAGAAAAGAAAAAAAGGTGTAACCTATGAAACAGAGAAGAGTATATGTTGGATTCAAAACTCGGTCTCTGTCCAATTTTCTGTAAGTCATTAGTCACGTCCCTGACTTCATTGCCTCTGAATAGTTGGGAATTCTTATTAATCTCCCTTCGTCCTGAAGAAGAAACTTGTCTTGTATTGAGTAGTAGTGTTTGGTAGTGTTCGTTAAACAGGTATCCTTTAGTTACGTCATGACGTCAGTTATGGAGGGGTTGGAATAGAGAGAGAGAGGGTCCTGTGTCTAACGAACCCTGATACCCTTTAAGTTTACTGTTTTTATTTCCGATGTCTTCTCTGAAGTTAAGTAAATCAAGTAATTAAGTCCTAAGACAAAAATATTATGGTAATCCCCAATATAAACTTCTCACAAATTATTAAAAAGATACTAAAGATATGTCTTATAATCAAGATTGCCACTCACTTAACCAAATTCATCAGACGAGTATCGAACCTATTCTTAAACACCTAATGACACAGGGGTTAGGAATCTTTCGACAGAAATTTAACGGTGAGTTTATAAAATATTTAATTTTAACTTTGATATTTAATTAAAAGTAATGAGAGATCGAGTGTCTTCTTAACTACGAAAACTTGACACCACAACGTCTTCTGAGAACTCCCAGGGAACCTGAAGTTCCTCTAGGTTGGTCAGGTAGGATTTCCTCTAGTCAGGACCCCCAAGTAACCATCCTGACTACAACTTCGATTTTGAGGTTATGAAACCGGTGGACTACACTTCTCGACTGAGTAAATTTTTCTGGGACTAGGACCCTTTCTAACTCCCGTCCTCCTCTTCCCCTACTGTCTGCTACTCTACCAACCTACCTTAGTGGCTGAACTACCTATACCTAAACCCACTTGAGGTCCTTAACCACTACCTGTCCCTCCGAACCGCAAGACACCAAGTACCCCAGCGTTTCTCAGCCTGTACTGACTCGCTGACTTGACTTGACTATGAGATCAAGATCAAAAGAGAAAAAGTATTAACACGAAGATCTCTCAGGTCTATACCTATTTATTAAGACTCTTAACATTAAAATTTTCCTTTTTATTTGGTGATTACCAAAGATCGGTAAAAGTACCCTCATTTCTCACCCGGTGATAATGATTATATTATTTCATGACAATATCCAATAACTTAATTTATTATATTGAAATATTTCTTTATTCATAACAACGTACGTTAAATTTTTATTCTTATATTTATGTTTACGTTTTTACGTTTATATTTTATTATTTGTTACTTGTTAAAAATGTTTTCTATAGGTCTACAGGTTATTTGTATACCTTTCTACTGGTTAAAGTGATCACTTATCCTTTTACGTTAATTTTGATATTAAAATACAATGATGTTTGAGTCGTCACACCGAGTACGCTTTTTCTTTTACTTTACATAACTAGTACATACCTCGTTGTTGACACGTTACGAAGATGAATGTAGTATGATCTTAGTAAGTTTTTCTAATTTTTTCATTGTATACTAAGGTAATTATATTATTAGTTTTCGTCGTATTCTTCACAATTTTAGTTCCATCTCCACAAGGGCCCATATCTTTTCACTGACTTCTAAAGACATGGAGACCATTAGTCCTACGACCGATGTACCCATATTTCAGTTCTACATGTCAATGTTAACAAGATAGTAAACTATATATAAAGTATAATTATTCAACAAATTTTATACTTCGAAACCACTTTTTATCTCAGTAAATGAAAACATACCTTTGTTAATCCAAGAGTTATGTTTAATAAAATTAATGACATTAACCTTCTATTATGAAAAAACAAACAAAAAACGTTTTTTAGATCTCCCTGCTTAGTCAGTGTAGTAGACTAATTTAAATTACATAAGTATAATTATACTCAAATTTACTTAAACCTTTGTGACTAAAATGTGTTATAGAAAAAAGATAAATACTGTTCTTTTGTTGAACATTGTACTATTCTGTCTAATTGTTCTCCGTTGCCCAACGTTTCTTGAGTTGTAAAAGTAAATGTTGAAATGACACTTGTTATAACAGGGTTACTCAGTAAATTATATAAAGAAGTATCTATGTCGACTTACGACTGACCAACACCCAACCACTTGACATATGTAACCATTAAGTACCCGACCTGGTAATACGAGTACTGAGATAATTTGTGAACAAAGAATTTGTGTCAACTTGACGGGTACAATTCACTACCGTACCACTAAACAAAGTATATTAGATATAAGTTATTGTTTCCGACTTTTAACAACGACATTCCCGATATTGACTACGTTTACTTATAAAACGAACCGGAAGTTCCACAAAGTTTTATTCACCTCCCGTATAAAAATTGTGAACCTAATAAGTGTAACTTACAGTTAATTTTTATTATTATAAGTAATAGAAAAACTTTATCGTCCGTCGAACCGTAGTGATCCGAATATAAAGTCCTTTCGTTTTCATACGAGTATAATTTATTTATTTCTGACGGGAGAATTCTTTTACGTTACACGTAAAATCAAGTTTTGTAAGAAATTTTAAGGAATAATCGATAGGTCATCGACTACACTTTATAGTTAAAAGTAAATAACAAAAAAGAATTTGTCGCTAAAGATATCATTTTTATATAAATAGATATAGTTTTAGAGATAGTGATTATCTTTTTATTATTGATCTGAATCTCCGACGTAATAACACTCCTCCTAACCACTTGTGAGATTAAGTTACTTCTGAAAATTTAAAAATTATACTTACCTTTCGACTGTAAATAAAATTTAATTCTGCTAAAATGAGTAAACATTTGACGACCGGAGATCTTATTGGGTTTAAATTTTATAAACAAGACTTTTATTAGAGTATATGGAACGTTCCTCACGGGGACTAGAGTAAGTTTACTCAAATAAAATTTTTCTCCATATACTTCTTCTTTCTTGTTAGTGTTTATTACTGATAGATGAAATATTTTTCTATTTTCTTAGACCTCGTCGGGTTTCTCTATAACTTTCTTCTCTCTTTGTATAGGTGTTTATTGATGACTCTTTAGTCTAGTCAAATCAAGTCAAGTCAACGAGTCAGTACAAGTTGAGGTACACTAGGGTACCTGACGTCGTGCGGTCCTGATACAAGTAGTGGTTGAAGGCGTCGAATGAGTTTAAATACAGGTAACTCAGTCACTACGGTAAGTTGATATAGTAGGAGACAGGAGGGGAAGAGGAAGACTGAATCTAAAAAGGGTCGTAGTCCCGAAAATGGTTACTCAGTCAAAAAGGGTAGTCCACCGGTTTCATAACCTTAAAGTCGAAGTCGTAGACAGGAAGGTTACTTATAAGTCCTGACTAAAGAAAATCCTAACTGACCAATCTAGAGGAACGACAGGTTCCTGAGAGTTCTCAGAAGGGGTTGTGGTGTCAAGTTTTCGTGGTCAAGAAGTCGTGAATCGAAAGAAATATCAGGTTTAGAGTGTAGACGTATACTGATGACCTTTTCGGTATCGAAACTGGTCTACCTAGAAACAACCGTTTTATAACGGAGGCGAATAATTATTCTACAGATCCAACTAGTATCGAGAAGAAGGATCCTCATTCTCAGAAAATTTAAGTACCGACGTCAGTGGTAACCGTCACTAAAATCTCGGGTTCTTTTATTTCATAGAGTGACAAAGGTAACAAAGGGGGTAGATAAACGGTACTTCACTACTCCGGTATAAGGTACTGGAATTAAAAGACTTACAACTCAAAATTCGGTTGTAAAAGTGAGACTAGAAAGTTAAAGTAATTCTCCCGGAAATCAAGAGGAGAAAGACGTCATTCTCACCAAAGACGGATAGACTCCAATAACTATAAAGAGGACCGTAAAAAGTAATGTCGAACAAAATAGGTGGGACCGTAAAGTTCACTCCATGAACGTATACTCAATTTATTCGTCTCACGGTTATATGTCGGAAGTACAAGAGGAAAGGACTAACTTAGGTCAGACGAAAAGGTATAGGTGAATATTGACACCGGAGAACTGGAAGTATATCTAAAGAGTCCTCCGTCCAGTACACCATACCCTAAGGGTAGAGAACTTATTAAAAGGTACCAAAAAACACTAGGTGTGTCAGTTTCCGAAACCCTATGAGTTATTTCATCAAGTCAATTCAACTTGCCAACATAGTCTGAGAAACACTAGGGTACCTGAGTTCGTTCGGACCGAAGGGACAGGTAATCGTTTAGGGACTCAAATGAGTTACAATACAGGTAACTCAGTCACTATGGTAGGTTGGTAGAGTAGGAGACACCAGTGGAAGAGAAGTACAGAAGTAAGAAAAGATCCCAGTCCCAGAAAAGGTTACTCAGTAAAGAAGTGTAGTCCATCGGTTTAATAACCTCGAAGTCGAAGTGCTTCGAAGGGAACACCGAGTCTGCCATTTCGCAGACGGATATTACGTCCTCTGGGCCCACACTAGAGACTCAACCCTTCAAGGGGAGTTCTTTCTTTACTGTTGGGTAAGGTCATAAGAACGGACCTTTTAGGGCACCTACCTCTTCGGGTCATCCGATGTCAGGTACCCCAGTGTTTCTCAGCCTGTGCTGACTCACTGAAGTGAAGTCGAAATAGTAGTCAGGAAGGTTACTTGTAAGTCTGACTAAAGGAAATCCTACCTGACCAACCTAGAGGAACGTCAGGTTTCCTGAGAGTTCTCAGAAGAGGTTGTTTTTCAAGTTTTTGTAGTTTTAAGAAACCGTGAGTCCAAAGAAGTATCAGGTTGAGAGTGTAGGTATGTACTGATGACCCTTTTGGTATCGAAACTGATCTACATGAAAACAACCGTTTCAACCGGTATTGAAAACAAGGTTCCTCGTTTATAGACAATTATAGTACCGACGTGAGTTATAGACGTCACTAAAACCACGGTTTTTCATTTCAGACAGTGACAAAGGTGACAAAGGGGTAGATGAACGTTACTTCACTACCCTGGTCTACGGTAATAGAATCAAAAGACTTACAACTCGAAATTGGGTTGAAAAAGTGAAAGCAGAAAATGAAAGTAGTTCTTCTAGACATCAAGAAAAAGTGAAAGACGGTATTCCCACCACAATAGACGTATATACTCTAATAAGTATAAAGATGACCATTAGAACTAAGGTCGAACACAAAGTAGGTGAGGTCACAAAGAGTACTACACGAGACGTATATTAAATTTATTCGTCACACTGTTATATGTCGGAACCGTATGAGGAAAGGAATAAACCTTGGTCAGACAACAAGGTGCGGGTCAAGATTGAGAAGGAAGGACTGGACGTATACTAAAGAGTCCTCCGTCCAGTCCACCAGACCATAAGGGTAGAGAAATTCTTACAAGGTGTCAAACAACACAAAATGTATCAGTTTCCGAAACCCTATCAGTTATTCCGTCTTTATCTATAATAAGAACTTAAGAGAACGAAAAGACTACTAGGTCGTCTCCAACCGTTAAATTAGAGACCAGAGAGACGGAAAAGATTTATGTCGAAATTGTAGGCCTTCAGGTTCTAAGCGTTTGTCTTACATGTCTTTTTGATATTTTTTTCTCTAGAGGTACTGGTTCTTTTGGTGCTACCACACTAGTGAGTGGATCTCGGTCTGTAGGACCTTACGTTTCACCCGGAATCCTTCGTAGTAATACTTGTTTTGTTCACCTCCACCTATCTTAAGGTCAACTCAGATCGAACCTCTCAAAAGACGTAATGAAATCATCACACACTCTTCTCACGTTAACAGGACATCAAACTCGTAAGAAACTGTGACGGAAAGAAACCCTAACCTTACTTTTGACTGGAGAAGGTCAGGACGCCGGTTTCGACTCAAAAGGTTTAAACGACCGTATAACTGACACCTTGAAAGTGTCGTAGTAGAAATCCCTAAAGATTATCGAGTTGACCTCTAGAAAAAACATATCAAAAAGAAACATAAGAACAGTGGAAAAGAATTATAGAAGATGAAGATAATCAAGACATGGTAATGACATGAAATGACACAGATAGAAATACTTTACAGGGTAACCATAGAGATTAAAAGAACTTCTCTATGGATCAGAAAGGGTAAAATAACAAAGGGAGATAAAGAAACGTGACTAGTGACTCCTTCCGAAAGAATAGAGGGGAACGATAAGAAATCTTGAGACGTAAGTTTACCCATACAGAAAAAAAAAAAAAAAACGGAATCGAAGAAAAGAAAAGAGAAGATAAGAAAAAGGACCCCTACTATAACTAGTGACGGAGGATACGTTTCAAGGCTTGGAGGCTGGTATCAAGAAGTCCGTGAGATAGTCTAGATTACGGAACTTAGATAAACAGTGAAGGTGACATATTAGAAATCCCTAAACTGAATCCAGTATGGACTTACCAGATCACCAAAAGGGATGAAAGAAGTCAAAGTCAGACTTAAACCGTTATTCCTCAAGTACTACACTCGGTGTCAGTCGAAGATCAGAACAAAAACGACTGACATATCTCGAAGAGGTAGAAACCGACGTTTCTTACATTAGTTAGAATAAAGTCATAACCGGTAGACCACTACAGGAATACATCTCAGAAGAGAACACAACAACCTTTAATCATAAGAGATACTGGTCACACAAGAGAACAGTTTTGAGACAATCGGAAACTGGTCGAACAAAACAACAGGTTCTGGTTTAAACGGACAATGAGGTCCAAAAAGAACTGAAGATGAAAAAGTAAGGTCAGGTGATATTACCTTTCCTGTAGAAACCACAATCAAGATCTTCTAGAACATCCAGAAGTACCTAGGTAACTTAAAGTAGAATAAGTCGTAATGGCCAGTCCCGTATTGGAACCTAATGACACTATGACTTACCAAACGGAACCTTTCCTTGTCTCTAGTAAGACTCTCTAACGTAGGTTCATAACGTAAAACCTGAGAAAACAACTGATACTACTGATGAGGTAAAGAAGATTCCCTAAGAACGAGTGTCATCATCTATATTACCAGTAGACTTAATTTAGGGGGTAAGACTAGGTAAAACCAAGTGACTAAGGAATTTACAACTCCTTGAGGACGGTAGAGGAAAAACTAGTGAAGGTTAAACGGAACTAAGTACCTGGATTGTAAGGTCTAATGATACGTTATAAAGACAAATATCGTAGTCTGAAATGAAGGTAGTTGTCAGTGTAGGTGTTGACCCACAACAACAACAAAACCGAGGCAGAGAAGTAAACAAGACTTCAATAAAGACGTGACTAGAGACCATCGTATAACCCGTGACTACCCGAACTA
Organism: Capra ibex; assembly: GCA_006410555.1. Lineage (NCBI taxonomy): Eukaryota > Metazoa > Chordata > Mammalia > Artiodactyla > Bovidae > Capra > Capra ibex. Next base: position 33,811,177 of record SJYO01004576.1, read on the forward strand.
TTTCCTGTCTTTACCATACCTGGATTGTCTTCGTCTTCTATAATTCTTCTCTACCGTGCTTATGTGTCTTCTTGACATGTCTTTCCTAGAAGTGTTGGACCTATTAGTGCTGCCACACTAGTGAGTAGATCTCGGTCTGTAGGACCTTACANGAGACCATCGTATAACCCGTGACTACCCGAACTATTTCCTGTCTTTACCATACCTGGATTGTCTTCGTCTTCTATAATTCTTCTCTACCGTTCTTATGTGTCTTCTTGACATGTCTTTCCTAGAAGTGCTGGACCTATTAGTGCTGCCACACTAGTGAGTAGATCTCGGTCTGTAGGACCTTACACTTCAGTTCACCCGAAATCTTTCGTAGTGATACTTGTTCGATCACCTCCACTACCTTAAGGTCATCTCGATAAAGTTTAGGACTTTCTACTACGACACTTTTTCGACGTGAGTTATACGGTCGTTTACACCTTTTGAGTCGTCACCGGTGTCCTGACCTTTTCCAGGTAAAAGTAAGGTTAGGGTTTCTTTCCGTTACGTTTTGTTACAAGTTTGATGACGTGTTAACGTGAGTAGAGTGTGCGATCATTCATTACGAGTTTTAAGAGTTCGTTCCGAAATCATTATGCACTTAGGACTTGAAGGACTACAAGTTCGACCAAAATCTTTTCCGTCTCCTTGGTCTCTAGTTTAACGGTTGTAGACGACCTAGTACCTTTTTCGTTCTCTCAAGGTCCTTTTGTAGATAAAGACGAAATAACTGATACGGTTGCGGAAACTGACACACCTAGTGTTATTTGGCACCTTTTAAGACTTTCTCTACCCTGATGGTCTAGTGGACTAGACGGAGAACTCTTTAGACATACGTCCAGTCCTTCGTTGACAATCTTGACCTGTACCTTGTTGTCTAACCAAGGTTTATCCTTTTCCTCATACAGTTCCGACATATAACAGTGGGACGTATAAATTGAATATACGTCTCATGTCGTACTCTTTGCGACCTGACCTTCTTTGTGTTCGACCTTAGTTCTAACGGTCCTCTTGATAGTTATTGGAGTCTATACGTCTACTGTGGTGGGAATACCGTCTTTCACTTCTCCTTGATTTTTCGGAGAACTACTTTCACTTTCTCCTCTCACTTTTTTAACCGAATTTCGAGTTGTAAGTCTTTTGTTTCTAGCACCGTAGGCCAGGGTAGTGAGGTACCCTTTGTCTACCTCTTTGTCACCTTTGTCACAGTCTGAAATATAAAACGCCCGAGGTTTTAGGGACTTCTACCGCTAACGTCGGTACTTTAATTTTCTGTGAATGAGGAACCTTCCTTTCAATACTGGTTAGATCTGTCGTATAAGTATTCCTCTCTGTAGTGAAACGACTGATTCCAGGCAGATCAGTTCCGATACCGAAAAGGTCATCAGTACATACCTACACTCTCAACCTGACACTTCTTTCGATTCACGGATTCTTAACTACGAAAACTACACACCACAACTTCTTCTGAGAACTCTCAGGGAACCTGACGTTCCTCTAGACTGGTCATGTAAGACTTCCTGTAGTTGGACCTCTAAAAAAACCTTCCTTACTACGATTTCGACTTTGAGGTCATGAAACCGGTGGAGTACACTTCTCAACTGAGTAACCTCTTTTGAAACTACGACCCTCCCTAACCCCCGTCGTCCTCTTCCCCTGCTACGACCTACTCTACCGACCTACCGTAGTGACTGAGTTACCTGTGCTGAGACTATACTTGAGGTCCTCAACCACTACCTGTCCCTCCGGACCGTACGACGCTAAGTAACCCAGCGTTTCTCAGTCTGTGCTGACTCGCTGACTTGACTTGACTTGATTTGACTGGAACCCTCAAGTACAAACTGATAGGATAGAAAAAACGAAAAGTATGACAAGTACGCCAAAAGTTCCGTTCTTATGACTTCACCAAATGGTAAGGAAAAAGATGACCTTGTCAATATAGTCTTGAGAGGTGGTACTGGACAGGTAGAACCCACCGGGATGTACCGTACTGAGTATCAAAGTAACTCAATCTGTTCCGACACCAGGTACACTAATCAAACCAATTAAAAGAGATAAAACCACAAGTAAAATAGAAGGGAGACTAACTATCCCTATTCTCCGATAACTCTTTATCGAACCTGGATATAAACGGGGATTAATTTTTTTTTTTTATTTCAGTTAACTTTTCCAACCATACATGACTATCCTATTTTAATGTTTTAGGGGACGTCCATTTACTTTTCTTTCTCTGTTTCATTGGTGTTTCAAAGGTTCTCAAACGTACATCCCACATCCTTTGTATAAATAGTTTATAAAAGAAACCGGATTTTAAGGACGGATTTAGTTAACTCATATTTTACCTTAGATTACTAGTCTTTGGATACATCTTAATATCTTTTCAATGTTTCTATGATGTCTCAAGGGTACATAAGATGTCTCAAGGGTACATAAGATGTGTCTTAAATAGTACATCGGAATAGATCTAGTACATTTATAATAATAAAAGAAATGTTTCATTAAAGGGTGGATAATAAAATAAAGTAAGAGTGTATTTAGGAAGATTAGTCTATTATGTCGTTAATAGTAAAGATAAAATAGATGTTTCTCAGACTCCAACTCTATAATTTCTTGTCAGAGTCAAGTCAAGTCAAGTCAAGTCAGCGAGTCAGCACAGATTGAGAAACGTTGGGGTACTTGACGTGATACTGTCCGGAGGGACAGGTAGTGGTTGAGGACCTGAAGTGAGTATGAGTACAGGTAGCTCAACCACTATGGTAGGTCGGTAGAGTAGGAGACAGCAGAAGAAGAGGACGGGGGTTAGGGAAGGTTGTAGTCTTAGAAAAGGTTACTCAGTTGAGAAGTGTACTCCACCGGTTTCGTGACCTCAAAGTCGAAACCGTAATAAGGGAGGTTTCTTGTAGGTCCTGACTAGAGGAAATCTTACCTGACCAACCTAGAGGAAAGTCAGGTTCCCTGAGAGTTCTCAGAAGAGGTTGTTGTGTCAAGTTTTCGTAATTAAGAAGTCGCGAGTCGAAAGAAGTGTCAGGTTGAGAGTGTAGGTATGTACTGATGACCTTTTTGGTATCGGAACTGATCTGTCTGGAAACAACCGTTTCATTACTGAGACCAAAACTTAACAATAAATCCAACGAGTATTGAAAGGAAGGTTCTTCATTCGCAGAAAATTAAAGTACCGACGTCAGTAGTAGACGTCACTAAAACTTCGTTTTTTTGTCTTTTATTATTATTTTTTATTTATAGTGATTTTATACTCATCTATACTTAGATTTATTTTTCGATACCTAAAAGTCAATTTATGAGTAATATAAGTGGACAAAGACTCCATAAAAATCATACAACAAATAAAACGTATAAACAGGAACGGACTTTTATATACGAAAAGGTACTCCTCCAGTGAACCTTAATTTAAGAACTACGTCATTACCAATTCCCGAGAAATTGAAAGTTAATTAAAAAATTATTTTTATTACGTGAGTTTTAGATCATTTAGTAACCTATTCTAACTCCTCATTACCCTACCCCACACCCTGAAGACGAAAATATGACAAGTAAAAGACAAAAAGTCACATAAGAATAAAAATTTTAAAGAAGAAACATTATATTTTAACTTATATAAAAGTGTATTACAAATGATAGAGAATAATGTACTCTTTATCTAAATTCCCTGATCTAGACTATCTGTCTCACGGACTACTGGATACCTGTCTCTAAGTACTGTAACATGTCCTCTGTTCCTAGTTCTGGTAGGCGTACCTTTTCTTTACGTTTTTTCGTTTTACCGACGGACTCCTCCGGAATGTTTATCGACATTTTTCTTCCCTTCACTTTTCGTTTCCTCTTTTCCTTTCTATGTTCGTAGACTTACGTCTCAAGTTTTCTTATCGTTCTTCTCTATTCTTTCGGAAGAAGTCACTAGTTACGTTTCTTTAGTTCCTTTTGTTGTCTTACCCTTTCTGATCTTTAGTGAAGTTCTTTTAATCTCTTTGGTTCCCTTTTAAATTACGTTGCTACCCGAGTTATTTCCTGTCTTTACCATACCTGGATTGTCTTCGTCTTCTATAATTCTTCTCCGTCGCTCTTATGTGTCTTCTTGATATGTTTTTTCTATAAGTTCTGGTTCTATTAGTGCTATCACACTAGTGAGTGGTTCTCGGTCTGTAGGACCTTACACTTCAGTTCACCCGAAATCTTTCGTAGTGACATGTTTCGATCACCTCCACTACCTTAAGGTCAACTCGATAAAGTTTAGGACTTTCTACTACGACACTTTCACGACGTGAGTTATACGGTCGTTTACACCTTTTGAGTCGTCACCGGTGTCCTGACCTTTTCCAGTCAGAAGTAAGGTAGGGGTTTTTTCCGTTACGGTTTCTTACAAGTTTGATGACGTGTTAACGTGAATAGAGTGTACGATGATTTCATTACGAGTTTTAAGAGGTTCGCTCCGAAGTCGTTATGCACTTGGGACTTGAAGGTCTACAAGTTCGACCAAATCCTTTCCGTCTCCTTGGTCTCTAGTTTAACGGTTGTAGACGACCTAGTACCTTTTTCGTTCTCTCAAGGTCCTTTTGTAGATAAAGACAATATAACTGATACGGTTTCGGAAACTGACATACCTAGTGTTATTTGACACCTTTTAAGACTTTCTCTACCTTTATGGTCTGGTGGACTGGACGGAGAACTCTTTGGATATACGTCCAGTCCTTCGTTGTCAATCTTGACGTGTCCCTTGTTGTTTAACCAAGGTTTATCCTTTTCTTTATGTAGTTCCGACATATAACAGTGGGACGAATAAATTGAAGATACGTCTCATGTAGTACTCTTTGTGATCTGACCTTCTTTGTGTTCGACCTTAGTTCTAACGGCCCTCTTTATAGTTATTTGAGTCTGTACGTCTACTGTGGTGGGAATACCGTCTTTCACTTCTCCTTGATTTTTCGGAGAACTACTTTCACTTTCTCCTCTCACTTTTTCAACCGAATTTCGAGTTGTAAGTCTTTTGTTTCTAGTACCGTAGACCAGGGTAGTGAAGTACCCTTTAGCTACCCCTTTGTGACCTTTGTCACAGGCTGAAGTAAACCCCCGGAGGTTTTAGTGACGTCTACCACTGACGTCGGTACTTTAATCTTCTTCGAATTAGGAACCTTCTTTTCAAAACTGGTTGGATCTATCGTATAAGTTTTGTCTCTATAATGAAACACCTGTTTCCGATACCAAAAAGGTGACCAGTACATACCTACACTCTCAACCTGACACTTCTTTCGACTCACGGCTTCTTAACTACGAAAACTCGACACCACAACCTCTTCTGAGAACTCTCAGGGAACCTGACGTTCCTCTAGGTTGGTCAGGTAAGACTTCCTCTAGTTGGGACCCTAAAGAAACCTCCCTTACTACGATTTCGACTTTGAGGTCATGAAACCGGTGGAGTACGTTTCACAACTGAGTAACCTTTTCTGAAACTACGACCCTCACTAACCCCCGGTCTCCTCTTTCCCTGCTGTCTCCTACTCTACCGACCTACTGTAGTCACTGAGTTACCTGCACTCAGACTCACTTGAGGTCCTCAACCACTACCTGTCCCACTGGACCACACGACGTCAAGTACCCCAGCGTTTCTCAGCCTGTGGTGACTGGTTGACTTCACCTGACTTGACTTGGCTAAATGTATTATAGGAGTGTATTTTAAATTAAAAATAAAGATTGGTGGTTGACATACTCTACCAAAACTAGTGAAGTGTACCGAACGTCACGAGTATCACTTTGAGAGAAGATCGGATTAATTACAAAGACGTCAAAAGTAAAAGCACTAAATAAATTTTAGGCAGAACCAAAAATATTTATTTTTAGTGAGAAAAATCATGCAGACGTTATAATAGAGGGAAGAGTCAAGTGAATGAGAAAAGTAAATGAGAAAATAAATGAAGAAACAAAAGGTAGATTTTACTAAACATAAATGAATAGTGTAACTTTAAACTTTTTATTTCTTATTTTGAAACACACTTACTATCCCTTACATCGTAATGTTCACATACATGTAAACTTTAAAATAAGTTCAGAGTTCTGATCTATTTGAGCACGATACCATATCAAAGGGAAAATTTCCAATTGAAATCCTTATTACCTGAAGACAAACGTTAAAGAGTGTCTTTAGGAATATCTCTTAAAACGGATAGTGACGAAACTTGTGAGACCAAGTTACAGGTCAAAATAATAGGGTCAAGACAGACACGTCACACATCACGTTTTCGGAGGTAGTTATTTGTAATACTCTTACTTTAAATGTAATTAGTCATCCGTGAATTCTAGTTTGATTCGACCTAGTAGATAGTGAAAATAATTATAATTTCTCAGGAACATATAGGAAAGGTCACTTTAACGTTTAATTTGAACACGTTAATACAACAAATATGAGTATTTTATCGAAATCTGACTCTAAAATTTTTACAAAATGTTTATGACTAGGAAAATTGTGAAGTTGACTATTCCTAATACTTATCATCAAAGATTCGTCCTGATTCTCTAGTAGGTAACCACGACATTTAACGGTCTTGTATCTCGGTTGTATTCCTCATCTAAAAGACACGAACAGTGAGAGATCATGAGTGAAATTAGTACCCTACGTTCTGCAAGTTATTTACGTTCGGTGTTCAGACACTAAGATTAAGTTTTTGTTGAAACTCTTTAGTTTTAAAAGTGTTTTCTTTTCGTTCATTATATTTCTCTATTCATTACTCAATAGGAGAGTTTCTATGTCCTCACGTGACAACACCTAATACAACTTTTTACAAATAAAACATCTTGTAAATTGGTTAGTAAATTGGTTTTTTGCAGAAGTCTTAAGTCAATAAAAATGGGACAAAATACGATAATACATTAATAGTATTTTTCCTCCACTCAATAAAAGTAATGGTGAAGTGTCTTTCCTTCAATAAGTTTCTGTACTTTATAGAAGGGGTCAGAGAGACAATTAGTCATCACGTAGATTCTGACTTTTAGTCTAGACAACTAGGGATCTATACCCAAGAAATTGTGGATAGTAAGACCGAAAGATACCCTTATAGATAGGAAATAATTAAAAAAATGTTTAGGGTTCGTGTGTTATATAGATACAAAAGATACGAAAGTTTGAACTATCGAAATTCTCTGTTTTCCTTAGTGTTGAGGTAACAGTCTTTGTAAGGTCTTATGTTTTAAATTACACACATTATCTTATCGTTACTTAGTATATATATCTGTAAGAGGGTGTTATAATATATTATGTCGTTTCGTTTATTGATTACTGATGGTTCATTTGTTATGACCACAGTAATTTGTATTACGTGATTTTTAAGTAGTTAGTATGTATGACTTCCTTATAGGTGATATGGCTTTCTGAGAACGTGAGTAAGAACTTTGTACTAAGATACGAAGTATTAGACTCAAACAGATAAATTCCACATATTCGTAGTCTTCAAATCGTTTTCCATTCTTTTGATAAGATCTATTACTTTTACCATTTTTCACTCAAATAACGTTTTGACCTTTCTTTACTTAATAGACACAAATCTTTGTGACTTAGTATCGAACAAACCCTCTGAAAACTGTTTTTCCGTTTCTTTACATGAACGAAATTATTCTAAAGATCCGTAAAGGTATACTATTGTATTAAATTAACACTTATAAGGACACAATACGTCTTAAACTTCCGGTGGGGAGTTTCAAAGAGAGGAGGACTAATATACATGGAATATTGTGGACCCAGACATCTCTACAACTAAAATGAGGGTAGTAATATGATACAATATGTCATGAAAAACAACAAGTCAGCACTTCGACGTAGGATGACAAACGTCGGGGTACCAGACGACATACGGTCCGAAGAGATTGGAGGTGATAGAGGGTCTCAAACAAGTTTAAGTATAGGTAACTCCGTCATTACGATAGATTGGAGGTAGAAGACGACCGAGAACGAGGAAAATGGAAGTTAGAAAGGGTCTAATATATGATGTTGGTATTTTATCCCTCCAATAGATCTATATAAGACAGTTCACTTCACTCACTTTCAGTGAGTCAGTACATGTTGAGAAACGCTGAGGTACCTGATATGTCAGGTACCTTAAGAGGTCCGGTATTAGGACCTCACCCATCGGAAAGGGAAGAGGTTCCCTAGACGGGTTAGGTACCTAGTTTGGGTCCAGAGGGTGTAACGTCCGTCTAAGAAATGGTCGACTCGGTGTTCCCTTCGAGTCTATATAAGATTAAAGTATTTTACCTTTGAAAAGAGGTCGACCAACTTTTTATCTTTCGGTCATACTAGACCTTCTTTTGTTTATAAGTACACAGTTGACCGACAAACCAGTGTACCTCAGTACCATTATGTAGGAGAAGGTTTACAATTACAATCTTACTCTTTTCGATATAAGGTCACCATAAAACCCAAACTTTTATTTCAACAGATTGAATACATCAAAATGGACCATCTTTTCGATTCTTTAAAAGACTTTTTTTAAACTGGTTTTTTACTCTATTTACTTCTCGAACGTAACAGTTATTTTCTCTAACAAGACTTGAGGTCACTCCTTTTGAAAAAGAAAAGAGAAAACAAAGAAAGAAAGAAAAGAAAGTTGGTACGATCCCCCGTACGTCCTAAATCAAATGGTCGGAACCTGACGTAGGTACGGGGGACCTAAGACTTGTGTCTCCAAATTGGTGACCTAGTGGTCCCTTCAGGACCCTTTTGGAAGAACTCTCAATATGTACGACAATAAAGAGTCTCACTATGTTAATAAGTCACATCCATTTCATTTACGAGAGTTTCTGGGTCGAAGAGTGTAAATGGGTAGGTACTAGATCTCATGTCCTTTCTCCAAGACATTCTTCCTATCGTCCTCCCGACACATTCTCACACACCCCGATAACCTTTATCTGATGTCTCAATGGTAAATATAAAGTCAGACAATTTATCAAATTTAAAATGTATTTAAGATGTGATCCCAATAAAAACATTAATACGTTTCCTTACTTGTGAATTGTTATTGACGAACTAAAAGTTGAAATCCTTTTCATTTTACAGTACAATGTTACTAATCATTAAGAGTCGAAAATGCATCACTTGTCTCGTGCCTCTCGTAGTGACTAAGTCATAATCGCTAGTTATCCACTTACTTTGTTTTATCAACGAGAGAGAATTGTAAATTGAGTCAAAACCATTTTAATGTCCACTCTACCGATAAACTTAACCATAACTAACGTTTAATGTAAACATTAGTTCAAGTTCTCTACGAACTACATACAACTATAATGTGATTTAATCAAAAAATTTTCAGTTGTTTTATTGATATTTTGAAGGTGAGACTTTCTATACTTTGTATAGTTTTACTTCACAACCTCTAAACCTTTCTCCTTAATTTTGAATCTAGAGTCACTTAAATAAATTGATTAATAGGGAGGAGACTTTAACTGTAAAAAAGAAGTAACTACCTAAGGTCAAGGTCCCCAAAACAAATAAACGTATAAAACGGAACAAAACAACGACCCAAATGTGTCTTAGGTCCCTTTTACTATCTTGAACCATCCTACAAGACACTGTTCGGTCGTACTTCAAAAAAATCGATCTTGACGTTAGACTAGAAAGTGTAGAGACATGGATTAAGATAACTTATAACTACTCAATAAGAGACGTTTCTATATCAAAATCAAGTAGACAGTCTTTTGTTTGTTGTTACTTTATAACAATCCTATGGTGAACGGTAAAGTACATGCTACTATGGACACGAAAACTTCTCTCTTTTTATTCAACGGATTCCTTTTATAAGGACTATATTCCATCTTATTTGGTTACAACATATAAGTTAACTATTTTGTGAGAATTACTTCAACTTTCTTATACTACTTTAACTTCTACTTTTACCTAATCAACGATTTTTTGAGATTGTTCTATGAACGGATTACTTGTAAAGTTCCAGATCGTTTATGTAAGGAATGTTGAAGGATGTAGATTCGTATATTTATATAAAATCAGTACCAGACACATAAAAGTGTGACCTGACTTCGGAAGGAAACATCGGTCCGATGACATAGTAACATCGATTTCAACAAAACCTTTTTTAATAGAGATTGACCCCTTCAGAAGAGTTTGACATATCACTGACTCCTGGGACAAAATGACTCTTCAGAACGGTAAAATATCATGAAAGTAACACAAATGGTTGGAGTTAGGAGACTAAATGAGTCTGTGTGATTCTGAGTTAGTAATCCAGAGTCAATAGTTGTGAGTTAACCGTTTTACACGACAACAAATCACCACAGAATGAGAAAACACTGGGGTACCTGACATCCGGAACCCCTAGGAGGCAAGTACCCTAAAAGGTCCGTTCTTATGACTCACTCGACGTTAAAGGAAGGGATCCCCTAGAAGGACTGGGTTCCCAGTTTGAGTACAGAACACGTAACGTCCACCTAAGAAATGACTACTCGGTGGTTCCTTCGGACCGTTTTACACATCTTCAGGGGTCTTATGGAACTGGTTTTAATAACGAGGACCAGGAAGAATTAGAGTCCAGGTGGGAAAAACCTTGAGTACTTGAAAGTGAGAAATTCTATTAGTGTCCTACAGGTTACGTAAACCAAGGACGAAGAAAACTGGGTGTCCACTATTTCCACTCTATGAGGTTGTAACGTTTTCAGATTAACGAAGATAATTTTTATTGAAATGAAAGTATCTCATTAGAAAGACAACATACGACAGTTCTCTACTTCTGGAATTAGTAGTCTCAAACGTTGAACCTCCTAAAAAAGATCACCTTTTTTTTTTTCGGAGGTCTCCTTGAGAGAAATTGGACTGATCTTTACGAGGAGAGCCCATGACGATTAGTTAGGAACACTGCAATTTGAGGTTCCCTATCTGAGAACATAAATATACTGTGTGGACTCCTTTCGTGTTTTGGGACTGACCTGAACAGGTAATAGGTCACTGGATTTTCATTTCTAAAGGGTCTCAACTTCGTCTACTGTAAACTACTCTGTTGAGAGGGTTATATAGGTTTTATCCCACAACCTTCAAACAGTGGTTTTGAAACTACTATTGTATTGTTAAGTCTGACAGAGATCACAGATCCTAGAATTATTGTCTACTTGAAATCTATTTCCCCTGAACTCTCAAAAGGGAGAAGTCAAGTCAGCGAGTCAGCACAGGCTGAGAAACACTGGGGTACTTAGCGTCGTGCGGTCCGGAGGGACAGGTAGTGGTAGAGGGCCTCAAGTGAGTCTGAGCGTAGGTAGCTCAGCCACTACGGTAGGTCGGTAGAGTAGGAGACAGCAGGCGAAGAGGAGGACGGGGGTTAGGGAGGGTCGTAGTCTCAGAAAAGGTTACTCAGTTGAGAAGAGTACTCCACCGGTTTCATGACCTCAAAGTCGAAATCGTAGTAAGGAAGGTTTCTTTAGGGTCCCGACTAGAGGAAGTCTTACCTGACCAACCTAGAGGAACGTCAGGTTCCCTGAGAGTCCTCAGAAGA